>VZTI01005699.1:90389-148103 GCA_013397865.1 Struthidea cinerea | reverse complement strand
AGATGTATCAAACTCCGGAGTTGCAGCGGGAACCCCGGGAGGTTTTCGGCAGGCAGGGCGTGCGGGGCTACGATGTAGCGAAGGCTCCGGGCAGGGCTGCTGTATCCCGGCTCCTGGCTCCCAGCAGGGCAGGGAAAGGCGGGCTTGAGAATCCCGTTTTTTCTCTGGTAGAACGAAAGCAGCTGAAAAGCAGAAGTCTGAAGCAGCAGTGAGCTCTGTCTACCACGATGGTAGCCTCTCTCCCTCTGAACGCCGAGAGCACCAACAGCCCACCAGCTCAGGTGAAAGAGAGTAGCCCCTTGGACCCCTCCCCCTGTGGCCAGGGCTGTTGTTTCTCCCAAGCACCCAGCAATTTGTTGCTCTGGCAGCACGTATGGGAAAAAATTCCTCAAGAGAGAAAAGAAAACAGAAGGGGAACTCCCAAAACCCCAACAGGGGTTTATGCTTCTGGCTGGAACTGGCAGGGAATAGGCCCAAATTGAAAGCTTTAGACAAGTATTCCAACAGAGTCTTACAATTCTGCTCCGTAAATAGCTCTTCCAAAAGCAGGATGCAGGCAGTGCTCATCCTGGGATCCTTGTGTGCCGATACTTTCAGCTCAGCAGTGAGGAGCTTGGCACTGTCAGAGTTACTCATGACAGGTACCAAAATAAGTGTATTTTTAACGTGACTCACCTTCCTGAATCCAAAATAATTTTGTGGTTTTGTTTCTTAACTGGAAAATCACCACAGGACTGCTGAATATTGAACCTCACTAGGGCTATCTACTGCATTATGACTTTCTATTTTTATTCCCTGAAAAGATGGAAAGAGCCAAAGGAATTCCATTGCTGCCTCTTTGGATTTGCTGTTCCTTGGCTCTACTTTTAAAGCTGCTCAGGTGACAGGAGTTAGAAGCAGCTCAGTGTTTTATGAAGGTGAAGGAGCATCACCTAGCTTGGTGTGTCCCAAAAAGGGAGACAGGAGGCAGCATCAGAGGGTGTTGTCTCAGAGGGGACATTATTAATCCAGACACAGCAATCCCAATTTCACTAGCCCAGGCACAGCAAGGGAATCCTGGGCATCAGGAGTGCTGGATTTGATTGTGTGCAGCCTTCACCTTCCCACCCGGACCCCGTGAGAAGGGAAGGGTCTGGGACACTGCTCTCCTGCAGCACTGGGAACTGCACAGAGCTTTCCAGAGCCTGAGTAGTTCTCCCAGTGGCTGCAGTTGGCAACTCCTGTCCCATCTCACTCCCCCAGCGCAGCTGTGCTCTGTACACAGCACCTCTCTGATCCCCAGGGATAAGGGTTCCCTTGCCATCCTCTCAGACAACTTTTGAGAAGGGAGAAATACCTCAAACAATTTGGCCACCAAACAAGAAGCCAAATCTGCTCAGGAGCAGGACAGAGCACACCTGCTGAGGGCAAATCCAGCTGTTGGCAAACAGCAGCTCAGGCTGACACTGCAGGGGGAAGTAAAGGAGCTGGGGGTAGGCTCTGAAGTAATTTGGAAAGAAGCAGCCTCCACAGGAATAATAATTTAAACAAACACCCCACAAAGGTGCTGTGCTGCACCCTGGAGCACCTCCCTGCTGCAGCTTAACAACTGGATAATCAGGGAAGTATTCAGGAACACAGTGTGGTGATGCAGAGCAGGGACCTGCAGAGCAGTAACACGAGTACTGAGATTCATTAATTAACGAGCTCCTCAGTGCTCCCATCAATCACGCTGTGGGTGAGGCTGGAGCGGGGTGGGCGCTGCCTTCAAGGTCTCCAAATTCCAGTGTGGGCGCTGCCTTCAAGGTCTCCAAATTCCAGTAATGCCACTGCCTTTGCTGTCCATGTCACAGTGAGGCTGCTGCATTTCCAGGGAAAGTGGCTGGCTTGGGCTCAGAGCAGTGTGGATGCCCCATTTCTGGATAGAAGAGATCAGACCCGGCCAATTTCAGCTTTTCCTTTATGCCTGGGGCAGCCAGGTGCTGGAAAGGCAGCCCAGGAGTGATTTCTGTCTGCAGAGTTCTGCAGGAACGTGCATGAGTTTCTATACCAGAATCAGGTTTTCACTCACAGGTGATAAACAACATCTTTCTGAGCTCCAGGTGTCTAAATTCTTTCAGTCTGTGAGTCTGGCTCATTTTGAAACATCCCTCCCAATCCTGTCTAGCGAGGAAATAATTTAATCCATCATAAAGGGGTTTTTACTGCTCCAATCCATTTCCTTTTTATTGATGCACACAAACCGAGTACAATTTATTTTATGTTTGTCCATCAAGGTTCTCAGTGTGCAGGACTTGTGCCCACTGTCAGAGTGCTTTGCAGAAAGCAGCATTAGTACCTGTGCAGCGCTTGGTTCTCTGAAGGTCATTTCAAGGGTAACTCCTCGTTTTGCTTTTATCCTGTATCAGTTGTCTCTGCTGATGGTGAGATACCCAGTGCTGCTGGGGCTGGGGTCAGGAGCAGGAACCAAGGGTTGTAATTATCCTCGGGAGAAGGGAAATACAGAGAACTTCCCCATCCTTGCACATTGTGATTCTGAGAAGCTGGATTTTTAGGGTTTTTCATACACAGGTGAGTTTGTGACAAACCACCTTGTCTAGAGGTCATTAGTCTGGAAATCCTGGGGAGAAGAGCGAGTGTGAGAGACAGGGATGGAATCATGGAACGGTTTGAGTTGAAAGGCACCTAAAAACTCACCTCATCTCACCCCCTGCCATGGGCAGGGACACCTTGCACTATCCCAGGCTGCTCCAAGCCCCATCCAACCTGGCCTGGAACGTTTCCAGGAATCCAGGGGCAGCCACAGCTTCAGCCTGTGCCAGGACCTCCCCACCCTCCCAGGGAACATCCATCCCTGCCCTCTGGCAGTGGGAAGCCGTTCCCCCTTGTCCTGCCCCTGCAGTTCCTTGTCCCCAGTCCCTCTCCAGCTCTCCTGGAGCCCCTTTAGGCCCTGCAAGGGGCTCTGAGCTCTCCCTGGAGCCTTCTCTTCTCCAGGTGAGCACCCCCAGCTCTCCCAGCCTGGCTCCAGAGCAGAGGAGCTCCAGCCCTTGGAGCAGCTCCGTGGCCTCCTCAGGACTGGCTCCAGCAGCTCCAGGTCCTTCCTGTGCTGGGCCCCAGGGCTGGGGCAGCTCTGCAGGTGGAGTCTCACCTGAGTGGGGCAGAGGGGCAGAATCCCCCCTCCCCTGCTGCCCATGGTTTGGGATCAGCCCAGGACACATCCTGACTTCCAGCTCTGCTGTGGTGAAAATTTCAGGTGGATACTGCACAGGGCCAGTCAGTTCGTGTTGTACTAAAATTTTATTAGCTGGAATTTTGAGCCAGAGCCCTGGGTGTACTTTCAAATTCAATTACAGTCTGAAAAGTGCCTCTAAAATAGACCTGGGCAGTTTGTTGATTCTTGCATTTCACTTCAGGTGAAATTTGGGCACATCCCAGGACAGGGTCTCAGCACCAGCCCCGCACATGTCGCACAGCGCTCAGAATCAACTCTTGCCACAAGAATTTCTGTGTAGGGCTGTAATTCAGGCTGTAACTCAGGCTGTAAATCAGCCCTGCAATCTCAGACACGTGACAGTGTTTTCAGCTCCTTTTCAGACCACAACCCCAATTTCCAGGCTGCAGGAAACAAATCGAGGTTATTGATGTGGGGCCGTGTGTTCGCTCCAGGCATTGACACAAAATTGTGCTTTTAGCCCTGTTTGGGATGTTCCTCCTGTCACTGTATTTTTAGATACTCATGATTAATCTTGTAAGTAAAAACCACTCTGACCACATTGCTTGGGAGCCAGCGAGAGCAAACAAAGGAGCAGCATCTTAAAATTCCTCCTTAAAAGTCCTCCATGAAAACAGGGGGAATCAGAACTACTGGAGCTCTGAAGCTCCTTTGCTGATTGTTTCAGGCAGTAAGGGATGGCGGGGCAGTGATGCTCTGTGTGCCTCTCCCCAGAGCTGCAGCAGAGCAACCAGGAGAGAACAAGAGCTGCTCCTGCCTCGAGCATTGCCCTGGAGCAGCTTCCAGCCTCTCCATCCCAAGTGCAGAGAGGGCATGGAAAAACCTTCCAGGAGATCCAGGGCTTTTGGTTAGGAAAGGAATAAGTGCAATTGGAACCAAAAGAAAAAGTAAATTATTGGTGAGCAAAGACAGTAGAAGGTCTTTTTTTATCCCTTAAGGAAAAATGATGCTTTTACATTCCTGATCCATATTTCCAGGTGTTCAAACCTCCCAGCTGTGGCAGCATGTCCGTGTCCCAGCCACAAGCAGCACGTGTTGTCCTCGTGCTCGGCCGGTGCCGTGCTGGCTCCCACCCAAACTGTGGGAATACGGTGATGCCTTTGGGATCTGTGATCCTCGTTAGCAACAACCTCCGAGCTACTTTAGAACACCTCGTCAGTATTCCATGGGCTTCGAGGTTTACGGGCTTTATCTTGGCACTAGAGTTGTTTTTGTATTTGACCAGCACATGCTGGGGGTGTTTCTGCCCCTGGAGCCTGGAACAGCAGCACTGGGAAGTGTGGAAGTGTGGGGCCTGAGCAGTCGGAGAACACAGAACAAACCTGAGCTCAGCCCAGCCCAGATGGATTTTCTGGTCCAGCAAGAGGAGCTGCGGGATCACCTCAGCACTGAAAGCCTCAGAAGCATAAAGAATTCCTTCTGTGTAGCTGCTGCTCACAGGCTTCAGTCTCATCTGCAGGTTACTGATGAAGCTAATTAATGAGCAGCACCTCCCACCACCCTCTGTGCTGCTCCCATCCAGCCTTTGGGGATGCTCTCCAAGCGGATCCCTCAGTCCTGCTGCAGAGAGAGGAGTTTGAATGAGGAAAGATGGGAGCACAGCCCACGAAGCAGGGCCAGCCCCAAACACAGGCAGTGTCCCATCCCTCCTAGCAGGGAATAACACAGGAGACACAGATGAACAGCACGGGAAGGCCGTGCCCAAGGATTCCAGCAATTCCAGACTCTCTGGGCAGAGTATCCCTGGTGCTTTCACAAGGGATTTGGGACGTGCCAGAACAGCAGCTTGGCTCAACCAGGGGAGCTTTCAGGCAGTGCTGTTGGCACAGTTAAATGGCCAGTGCCTATCAGAATCACAGAATCCTTTAGGTTGGAAAAGCCCTCTGGGATTAAGTCCAACCATTCCCCAGCACCGCCAAGGCCACCACTGACCCACGTCCCCATGTGCCACATCCACCCAGCTGTTAAATCCCTCCAGGGATGGGCATCCAGCACTGCCCTGGAGCTGTGACAGTGCCTGGCCCCCCTTTCCATGAAGAAATTTTCTCTAATATCCAACTTGAACCTCTCCCAGTGGAGCTTGAAGCCATTTCCTCTTGTCCTGGGCCCTTTCCCACTGACACAATTTACAGAGGAAAGTTCCTTTAAATATGAATTTTCCTGCCTGGACACAGCTTGAGCATATTTGTGCAAGTAATAATATAACCCTGGGAGAATCAGACCCTGATACGGGTATGGAGTTGGAGAGAATTGGGGATGAGAGCTGGTCCCCATGTGCAGCTGGGAAGCCAGAATGGAAACAGCAACATGCTGGCTCTGCTCACAGGGATTCTCCATCCCCAAGGCAAGGCTGGGAGCTTCCTTTTGGGCACATCCCCTTGCCTGGCTGCTCCACCCGTGCCAGGGGCAGCCTCCTGGATCTGAACTTGTTGTCAGCAGCTGGGTGTGCCCAGGGTGCCAGCAGCCCCTTCCTGGCACAAGGCAAATACACTGGAATTTTTCCTGTGGTTGTTCTCTCTGCAGAAAAAGCTGGAGCTGGCTTCAGGCACTGAGGAACTGTCCCCGGGCGTGCAGCGGGCACAGGAAGCCATCGGGAGCCTCCAAGAGTTCATGGCAGCCGCGGGCTCAGAGCGGGCACTGACCATGGAGCTGGCAGCCAGGGACTTCTCTTACAGCCTGGCACGGATCTACACAGGCAGGGCAAAGACAGAATCCCAGAACCATGGAATGAGTCGGGTGGGAAGGGACCTCAAAGCTCATCCAGTGCCACCCCTGCCATGGACATGGACACCTTGCACTATCCCAGGCTGCTCCAAGCCCCCTCCAACCTGGCCTTGGACACTGCCAGGGATCCAGGGGCAGCCACAGCTTCTCTGGGCACCCTGTGCCAGGGCCTCCCCACCCTCCCAGGGAACAATTCCTTCCCAATATCCCATCCATCCCTGCCCTCTGGCACTGGGAAGCCATTCCCTGTGTCCTGTCCCTCCATCCCATATCCCAAGTCCCTCTCCAGCTCTCCTGGAGCCCCTTTAGGCCCTGGAAGGGGCTCTGAGCTCTCCCTGGAGCCTTCTCCAGCTGAACACCCCCAGCTCTCCCAGCCTGGCTCCAGAGCAGAGGGGCTCCAGCCCTTGGAGCATTTCCATGGCCTCCTCTGGACTCCTCCAGCAGCTCCACAGCCTTGCCCTGATGGATTTCAGACCAGGAAAGGGCTGGGAATCAGCTGTAGACACCCGATTCACACCCGGGTCAAGGGTGGAGCTTTAGAGCTCAGTCCCCACCTTTCATGCTGAAGCAGCTCAACTTTCGAGCACTGCTGAGAAGTGACCACCGTCCTTTTTTCCTGAGCCCTGGGCTGTTCTGGCAGGAGCCTGGGAATTCTGACACCTGCTGCTTCCCCACAGGAGCTCTCTTGGTGGAACACGCAGCTCGGCCTGACGCTTCCTCCACCGACATCTGCGCTGCCCTGAGGTAGGCACAGCCCTGCCCACCCTGACCGTTCTGGATGATTCCATGGGCAGTGTCAGAGGCTTTGTTCTGCCTCCGGACTGATCCAGCCTCTGGCCGCGGCCAGACCCACGAGCACAGCTGGGAAGCAGCAGCGGCTGCTCTCAGCCCCGGGGCTTTTCCCTGCTCGGGAGATCTGCATTCCCGCACTGATGGGCGGGATCCCGCCTGGGCACGGCCCAGGTTGGCACCAGCCCCGGGTGTGTGGCCGGGCTGGCACAGCCCATCCCTCTGCCCATCCAGGTGGTGCAACCAGGAGCTGTGTCCGGTGGCCGTGGAGTCAGGGAGGGGCAGCTACGGGGGCGGGGCAGCGCTCCAGGACAGCGCCCTGGTGTTCGGGAACAGCCGGCTCTGAGCGCCCGCAGCCCCAGCACGGACACGAGGTGGGTTGCAATCCAAAACAATCTCCAAAATCCTCAGGGAGCTGCAAATTCCAGGTGTCGTGGAATGTCCCGTTCCACAAGGAGCCAGACCAAATCCTTCAGGACTGACCCCCACCTGCCCTGGGCTGAAATCCACAGCTTTGAGGTTTCCTAATGCAGACACAGCCCTGAGAGTCGCCCCAAGATGCTGGAATGTTCTCTCAGTGCTTTAGGCAAATCCCCAGTGATAAAATCCAGACAAGAGCTGGAAGCAGCAGGTCTTCAAGTGCCAACCCTCTTCTTTTTGAAGAAAACCAACCAAAATCCAACTGCAAAGTATCTGATTAAATACAGAAAACCACCATTTCCCCCTGTTCACCCTCCTGCTTTCCAGTGCTGACCACGGACTGCACCTGCCCTGGATGGGGTTTGCTCCAGGGGCAGCCCTTTCCACCCACCGTGGCCGTGAACATTGACCTCCTCAGGAACTGCTGCTTTCTGAAGAAAAAGGGATTTCTATTCTCTCTGGCCTCCAGAAAGTTGATTAATTCCCTATGCACGTGTCCTAATGATGCTGCAATCCATCCTGCCATAAATTCTACAGAAGTTTTGGATTGAAATCCAGTAATTCTCCACCTAAGCACTGGCTGTGTGCTTTTCCTCCCCCTCAGCCCGTCAGTCAACCTGCTTGGTATTGCCCTGCTGGCCACAAGTTTTTAATTAAGAAGTTGCTAATAGCAGCAGAAAAGCACTAATAGACCAAAGACAGCTGGAATTTATAGCTGGGAAATGCTACAGCAGCCAGACACTGAGTGGGGAGAGGGGGAAGGAGCTGTTTGCTGAGATTGGAGTTGTCCAGAGTTTCTAAGCTCTCAGAGCCACGAGGACACAAACGGTGGCTCCAGGGAGGAGCAGAGTGGAGCAATCCCGAGGCTCCATGGGCTCCCTGTGTCCTGGCACAGGGATCACAGGCTGAGCCAGGCAGAGCTTCCCTGAAATCACACAAATTCCATGAACCAGTCCCACCACAAAAGGGCTTCTGTTGTCTGTGCAGTGCAGTGCAGGGAACAAAGAGTGTTTGGGTTTGAAAAATCTCCTACATCACAGAATCACGGAGTCATGGAATGGGTTGGGATGGAAGGGACCTTAAAGCCCATCCAGTGCCACCCCCCTGCCATGGGCAGGGACACCCTCCACTGTCCCAGGCTGCTCCAAGCCCCAATGTCCAGCCTGGCCTTGGACACTGCCAGGGATCCAGGGGCAGCCACAGCTGCTCTGGGCACCCTGTGCCAGGGCCTCCCCACCCTCCCAGGGAACAATTCCTTCCCAACATCCCATCAATCCCTGCCCTCTGGCAGTGGGAAGCCGTTCCCTGTGTCCTGGCACCAGAGCTCTGTCCCTGCAGTTTGGTGTCACAGATCTCACGGGTGCCAATGCCCAGGAGCTGCTGTGCCCTGTAAAACTCAGGAGGACGGAAAGCGAGGGAGCAGCACGTGGCTCTGAGCGATGATGGCAGCAACATCCACCACCAGATGTACCCGTGGGTCCAACAGCAGGAGATGGATGTGATCCAGGAGGGAAAGTCCTTGTGCTGGAAGTGTTTGCAGAGCTGATCAACCCCTGGATCCCTTGGGCTCATCTCCAACTGCTGCCAATCCAGGCTTTCCTTCTTCCCAGCCTATTTTACATCCCTGAACACCAGGATTACTTTTTCCTCAGATATGAGCTATCATTTGCCTAAAAATAAGCCCCTCAAAGTGGGAGCTCTGCAGATGCACCAACACAGAGAACAAGGGACTATGAATTCATCACTGTGTAGGAAAATGACAAATTTAGTAAGATCTAAATATTCACTCTGAGGCTACAGCAGAATAAAGGCTGTTACACACGAGGGTCTGACACTTCCAGTGCTGCTGAACAGCTCTGACCTCAATGCTTTCAAACATTTCATGTGCTTCAGGTAAGTAATTGAGACTTCAGATGTCATTTTAATACAAATCCCACCCAAAAAGAGGACAATCAAACCCATCACCTGCTGCCACTGCAAGGTCTAAAAATCATTTTGTGATAGAGCTGTGGGAAATCGGTTTAAAACCCCGATTTGTTAAATAATAAAGTCAAACTTTAGCAGCATTTATAAAATGCCAAAGAACGGTGAGCTGAAATCCCAAAAGGCAACAATGGGAGCTCTGGCAGCTGCACTGTGGGAAGGGATGGACAGCTCGAAGGACTGTGGGACACCTGGGCCAGTCCTGCACCTGGCAGAGTTGCCCTGTGCCCAGTGCTGGCTCCAAACCTTGTCCTGGATAATTCCAGGATCCATCTGTTCAATAGGCCCTGAACCCGCTCAGCTTCCTGCACGTGGTTATCGCCCTTTGCAGCCTCCCAACACCTCAAAAGCTCTGGCAGGGCAGGCTCCACCCCACCCCTACAGCCCATCCCAGGGGGTGGAGCAGTTCCCAAACACCTTCTTCCCCTTCTTTCCCCTTCCCTCCCCACCGGAGCCGTCGGTTTCCACCCCACAGCTGCCACCGCCACACCCAGCTCTGAGATCGGAGCCTTCCCAGAGTGACATCCCTCCTGTCCAGTGACTCCAGTGCCACCTTCCCTCTTCCCTGTCAGGGAGGAGGGGCCCTGGTGCTGTCGTCGCACGTGGGGATGAGAGGGGCCCTCAGTTCCCAATGATTCCTAACGCTGTTGGTGAGACCCCGAAATCCCCTCTGCCTCCGGAGGTTGTCCCACAGCCCAGGGGCAGCGCTGAAGCCGCCTACGGTGACAGCAGCGCCACTGTCCTGACAGGCTCGTGGCCTGTCCGGGAGCTGGGGCAAAGAAAAGCGGGAAGGAGGCTCCTTAGGAGGAACTGATCAGGGGAATGAGCTTTGACACCTTCAGCTGTGTCCTCCGCTGCCGCGGTGCCGACCGGACGGCTCGCTCCCCTGCTCGGAGACCAGGCACTTGGCTGTGGTCACCGCTCAGGACAGGCGCTGTCCAAGTGCGGGAGGTCGGGCGGGGCCCGGCGGGGGCTCGCCTCAGCCACCGATGGGAAGGGCACAGAGAGAGAAGGAGGCAGCGGGGGAGGCTTGGAGGTGCAGGTTCACTGAGGAGGACAAAAGCAACAGAAAAAGCCTCCTAGAGAGCCTCTGACAGGAGGTTTTATACCCCCTTGATCAGGGCAGTGCTGAGAGATCAACCACTAAGAACGGCTGTGAGGGGCTTTACAGAGGTGGGACTGTGAGGGAACAGCCCACTGGGAATGAGGGGGGCGGAGAGGGAGTACACAGGCCGGTGGGAAAGCAATGCGGTAACCGGGGCAGGGAGAGGCGGCGGCCATGGAGCCAGGGCTGGGTGGCACGTCTTTCCGCCTCAGGCAACGGTTTTTCCCGCCAAGACTGCCTGAGGGGAAGAAGGAGCGGCCATCTTAGGGCTCGGAGGTCTCAGTGGTAGTGAACCACTGGACCTTCTGCCCGGCCGGTTTCAGTGTCCCCTGGTGGGAACCGTGGCTCACCGCAGCACTCCTCTGGCAGAGCTGCTGCCCCTGACAGGAGCCCGTGTGCAGCATGGGGAAGTTCTGAACTTCTCCGATCCCTCTGCCAGGGGCAGAGACCCACACCCTGCATTTCCTGGATCAAGAACATCCCAGCAGCGCCCTGTCTGGGGCTTGTGACGTCTGCAGGACAATGAGCTCCTGAGAAAGCACTCAGGGGAAAGTCAAGTATGAGAGGAGCTCCAGGAAATCACATTGTGAGGGTGTAACTGAATCCCTCCGCGTGTTCTTTACGGCACCAAAAGTGATTCCCGCTTCTTTTCCACTCCAGATCCCACCAGTGGCTCTGCTCCAGCCTGGTTTGATTTAATGAACACCATCAAATCACAGAGGGATTGTGCTCAAGGTCTTGTGATTACACAGGTCTGGCCCCACATCACTCACAGCTGCTCAGACCCCTGAGAATTCAGGGCCAATCCTCAAATATGTGAGAGAAGAAATAAACGATGGTGGGGGAGCTGAGGGGACAGGACTGTGAGCAGCCGGAATGCGCAGGCAGTGCTCGGAAAATGGGAATAATCCTTGTGCAGGACAAACAGCAGCTGAGTTTTCCACCTTCTGGCAAAAAAGATCTTAAACCTGAGTGAGTTTGGTTGGTTCCCCAAGAGCCACAGCTCCACCATCCAGCATCGGGATAAGGCAGGTGCAAGTGGGAACGGAGCTTCCTCTGCCAAACCCCACCGAGAGCAGGGGGAATTCCCTGGAGATCTGGGTTGCTCCTACATTCGGGTAACATCATCATATGATGGTTGGATAAGGGGAAAAAGAAAAACACGGTATGGAGGGAGCTGAGACTCTGGCACCTTTCTCCATCCTTGGAAAACAGCGCTGATTGTGCCAACAGAACCTGGCAGGGTGTGAACGTTGTGTCCTTCCCCCTTCCCGGGAGACTCCCACACCAGGAAAACCAAGCCTAACATTTAATTTTTTCTCCTAAGTTTAGGAGCAACAGTTTGTTGTTCCTTGGAATGACACAGCGTGGAACAGAAAGCCAAGGGCGGCAGCTGCAGCCTCCTTTCCAAGGCCTCGGTGTTGCTGCTGAGCCTCCAACACGTCCCCTCCGAGGGACAGGGGAGAAAAATCAAAAATTAGGAAGTGTGTTAGCAAATGCTCCCATGCAAAAGTCTAAACTTTATTCACTTTTATTTATATATTTAACAATTCTAAAGTATTTACTTCTCGCTTTTGACAAAAATGAAAAATATAGGAGCACTTTACTCTCTTGCGGAGAGAAGGGTTATTTCTGTACACAGCTACAGAGAGACGGCTTCCTCCTTTACATACAAAGAAAAATAATATTAATAAAAAAAGTGCTTCATCGATCCAAAAAAGCCTAAAGAGCTGCAAGCTTTTATTCACACTGTACATCCCAGCCCCGGCCCGGAGCGGACCCTCTTGGCACGTGCGGAGGCTCCGGCTGATTCTGCACCACAAAGCCACACAAGGTTGGGGTGCCCCCCACGCCGGCCCTGCCACCTCCCCCTCACCACCCCCAGGAAGAGCCGGACGTTCCCTCGTCCCGCTCTGTGCGGAACAGCGACGCCTGTGCCTCTCTTCCAGCCCCCGCTGCTGGGTTAGGAACAGATCCTAAACATGCCTTGGCTGGAAACCCCATCCTTTGTTTTACCCTCACTGTCTCTTTCTCTAAACCTGTGCCAGGGAGATCCCAAGATGCTCCGTCCGTTCCCAGACCCCTTTCCCACAAGGACGCAGCCTCCTCCTTCCTGGACATTCACGCCAGCGCATGGATCCCGGCAGGGTGGGAAGGGCACAGTCCAACCATCCCAGCGCTTCCCCTCAGACCCACGGAGCTCTGCCAGATGGTTTCTCCACCAGACCCTCCCTTTGGATGATGCGATTGTGACATTCCAGGGAAGGGAAGTGCTCCTTTCCCAAGGTTTCTTGGATTTTGAGCTGTTGTATCTAGAACTCTCAAATATTCCAGCAGGATTCTTGGAAATACCATAGAGAATTTGGGATTTTGCCTGGGGAATACACAGTGAGCAGGATCTACTCCTCCTCCTTGCCAGATTGCACTAAGCAGGATCTAGGATTGCACTTAAGGGAAGGGAATGGGATGAGCACCTACCAGTCAGTTACAAATGGATATTCGGGAGTTTCACCCTTCAGTGAGGTGACTCTGATTGGGACAGGAGGAGGAAGGGGAATCCATGATGTATTTTGGATTGTTTTAAGCTCCTCAGGCAGTTTTTTTCTATCTGGAGTACACTGAACACGGCCTGGGAAAGGAGGAACATCCCAGGGGGGTGCCCAGCACCAGCGCACTCCACACGGGCTGAGCCCGGCGACACCGGCGGGTCCCGGCTGCCTTCTGTCGGTTTGGATCGTCCAGTAAAGTGCGAGTGACCAGCCAGGACCTGAGAGCAACACTGCTCCCAGAGGGAATCTTACACAGATGGGGCAAGGACAAGGCAAAGGTCTGCTCCTGTCCTAGCTGGATTGAATCCGGAATTGCATGGCCAGACCCCTGGCAAGGCCCGGTGTGACGCCTGGCTCGGCTCTCACCAACAGCACGTGCATTCCTGAGCCAGCGTTCCAGGTGTTCCTTCTCCGAGGGCTCAGACCTCACGGACTGTGTGTGCAGGTACAGAGCCACCAGCACAGGAACCTGACTGAGACACCCTCGGGCCCACTGTGAGAACAGAGAGGGAACGGGTCTCTGGGGAAGGAGATTCCCACCTCTTCTAGCAGCAACAGGTTCCCAAACAGCAGTTTCGGGTTTGGAATAACAGGAGTGATTGAAAGCACTGGAGGCTGCAGCTATTCAGGCTCTGCACTCCGGCCGGCCTGGCTCCCTCTGCTCCCTGCTCCCCCAAATCCTCGGCCTGCAGCAGTTCCGCAGCGGGACAGATAAATACCCACGGGGATCCTGGTGCTGGCACCAGCCCCCTCCCCACCTCCACGCCCCTCCCGCAAACAAACAGATATATTATTATATATACACACACGCACGCGCGGGGACACGGACACACAGACAGGACAGGCAGGAAAGGGGGAAGAGCTGGACAAGGAGGATCCCATGATCCAGCGGCACATCCTCGAGGTCTGTCCCGCCGAGCGGCGCCCCACAGCCCAAGCTCCACGCGCAGCCTCCCAGCCTCGGCCCCCCGGGAATCCGCGTGTCCGTGGGGAAGGGTTGGCTCGGCTGCTCCCCCGCTGCTCCCAGGCCAGGAATTCAGTTGGACGTGGCAGTGATGGGCTTGTCCAGTTCGAGGTCCAGGCTGGAGCTGCCGGGGTGGAGGCTGCTGTAGCAGGATTTGCAGACTCTGCTGGGCTCGAAGAGCTGCTGGCTGGGAACGGGCACCTTCTGGTTACAGCAACTGGAGCAGAACACGTTGCCACAATTCCTTGCATCAGGAACAGAGAAGAAATGGAAAAGAAAAGATTAGAAGGAGTTTGACAAAGTCCTCTGAGCTGTAAAATGAATATTCCCAGTGCTGGGATGGAGGAGACGCTGGTACCTCCCTATGGACCAGGGCATGGGCAGGGACAGCGCCAACATCTGCACTGCTCCCTCCTATGGATGGAGCAGAGATCCAGGGAATGGACACAGGAAGGAGCACGGAGCCAGGGACAGTGTGGAATTGCAGGTCATTAAATGCCTCTGTTCAGCACTGCCCTGAGCCAAGCTGGACAGGCCGTGCTCTCTGCCATTCACCAGGGAATGGTTTGGGTTGGAAGGGACCTTAAAGCTCATCCAGTGCCACCCCTGCCATGGGCAGGGACACCTTCCGCTGTCCCAGGCTGCTCCAAGCCCTGTCCAACCTGTCCTTGGACACTTCCAGACTGGATATGCTGCAGAGGAGCTCCAGCACGATGCCAGTGCCACCCTGGGGCCCGGGGCTGAGGGGCTGAAGCAGAGCCGCCACAGGCCCTTCCTGAGCGAGGATGTGGGGAATGTGGGGAACATTGGGAATGGGGGGCTCTGGCCCTGCTCATGCAGCTGATCCAGCCCTGGGCCACAGGATGGATGTGGCAGTGCTGGGAGCAGGCTGGACTCTGCTCCCAGGCTCTGCTCAGAGCTGGAAAGGTTTAAACACAGAAATATCAAAGCCCTCGGTCGCTGCCATCCTCCCACTGCCCCCACAGCCCCACACTCCTGCATCCAGGAAGCTGAGCCAAGGAGGAGCATGCAAAGCCCGGGGTGGGCAGGCAGGTGTTCCATGCACAGGTGGGCACTCGCAGCATTCCCGGCACTGGCAGAGGCACACCGGCACATGCACCTCGTTACAGCTCAGAGTCATTAATTACCTCCTGCAGCCCCCCTCCAAACCGGTGAGCCCTGTGTGCCCTGTCCTCCAAACTCATCAATTCCACAAGGAGCTGGGAACAGCACTCCGGGGACCTGGGTTTTTCCATGTGCATTAACTCTTTGGCATCAGGATTTGGTGCCATCATTGTTCTGCACTGGAGATTTGCTGCTGCCAAGAGACTGCCAGGGAATTCTGCTGACACCCAGCAGCTCTGATTAATCCTTCCTTGCCAAGAAAGGAGATTTCCAGCTGCTGGTCACTGATGGGGAGAGAGGCAGCAGAGAAATCCCATTTCCCACTTCAGTGGGCTCATTTCCTCAGTTCCACACTGTGGCTCCAGGCCTTGGAGCGGGAACCCTGGCACAGGAAGGCTGACAGGGACCAGCCTCTCTGCAGAGGTTCTGGAGACTGGAGGGCCCTGCTGGAAATCCCTGTCAGAACCACCTGCAGGAGTGGGAACAGCCCTGGGAGGTGCCACACAGCTCCCACAGCCCCATCTCGCTGCTCAAGGAATGATTATCCCAGAGCAGCTCGCTGATGGATGAGGGGAAAACCAACCAGAGGGATTAAAACAAGGATCTCTTTGTTGGAGCTCCCCATTCCTAACATATGCTCAGGGTTTGTGTTGTTTTATCCTAGATAATGGTGCTCTGACACTGCTTTGGAAAGCTCTGGACAGCTCATCCTTCTATCCCGGTGGTCCCTGCTTCACTTCAGACATTAAAAAGAGACATTAAAAAACAGGCTGGAAAAGGGATGTTGCTCATTTGAGGAAGGGAGGCTGAAAGTCATGCTCCCCACGCCTCCTCCTCATCCCAAATCTCAGATGTTCATCCAGTTTTGGTGATCCTGACCCTCCACCAGCTCTGTGGCACCTGTTCCAGCCACGGGATTTTCAGTCCTTCTAAAACAAGTAGCAGGTTTTTGCCAACACCCTGCACAGCAATACTGGAAGTGCTTGATAACACATGGCTCTCTCCCAAAAATATGGGGAAAAAAGGGAAATGATCAAAAATAAATGCATAAAACTTGCAGGACAGTCTCCTGTCAGTGAGCAGTACACACATGGACTGACAGTGAGGGTTAGTCTGAGCCACATCCCAGTTAAGCTCCCAAAAGCCAAGTCCTAAAAGCCTTTTTGTGAGGATAGAGGCCTGCTCACACAGATCCAACCCCCAACACCTCGTGCTGGCCACCCCCAGCTTAGTTCTGGTGATTTCCAGGCAAGTGAGAAACAAAAAGGGAGAAGAGCTGAGTTAGTTGGGAGAAGTCACCCAGGAGAGGCAGATGGACAATGGACAGAGGCTGCTGGAAATGCTCACCAGAGCTGATCAACTCGGCCAGTGTCCCTGCAGGGAGGGAGAGAGAGCTCAGGGAACAGGCAGAGGGAGCAAACACTGGCAACCAAGGAAGCTGGAAGGTTTTACCCTGCTCAAGGCCTTACACTGTGGGGTTCAACTCATTCCCACTCCCACGGGAGGGGTGTGAATGTTTACTATGGAGATACTCATGGTGTTGGTCTCACCAACAGCTGGGTCACTGCACATGTGGAAGCTGAAGGAGCAAAGACCCAACAGGGAGATTTGAGCCAGACCTGAAAACCTGAGTCCATTTTAACTCCTCGTGGGGGCTGGGGGTGATCTGTGTGTATCCAGGCTCTGGGAGCTGTCCCAAGCCCAGGCCCGGGGATACAAATTTGCACAAACATAGTGGGCATGGTAAAAAAAAAAAAATTCAGATTCTCTTCCTTCTTCCCCGGGTTTTGTTAACTTTACAAGACTAAATGGAGCAAAATATAAACCAGACACAAACCCAAAATGATGTTCATAACTCTTTGCGACTTCAAAAAGCAGCAGAGCATCAAAATGTGGTAACTGAGATTTATTTAAATGATGGTTCCTGTAATAGTTTTTGCATGTTCAGAAACTAGGAATAGGAATTTATTTGAAACAGAACTGGAAACTGGAGATTCTCTGGCTTTAACTTGAGCATATTGAGCCAAGTGGTCTCTGCCTCCTGCTCTTCATCAAGCCCCTGCTGCTGCCTGAGCTGCTGCAGCCTCTGTGGCAACAGGTCTGGCAAAGAATAATCCAGAAAACCTTGATCTCACACAGGTGTTCTGTTCAGATTCTGTAGGAGCAAGTTAATGAGAAGGGGAGAGTGGTTAGAGAAGGAAAGGAGCAGGTTCACAACCAGCAGTGGGAAGAAGATGCTATTCCTGTATTTCATGTAACTCATATACTGAATTTCTGAATGCTAACAGAGCAAACCTCTATTTTGTATAAATCTAAACTGTCTCCAAATCCAGTTTGAGGAAAGAAAGGTGGGATCTGTTTTGGCTGGAGTGGAGCCGACACCAACTGTGGCTTTTAAATATCTCCCTGCATGAACTGAACTGAGCAGCAGGAACCGTTCTGTTCCCTCGGCAGCACATCCCTGCTCCAACACCCATCCCTGAGACAGGAGCTGTGTCCGAGGAAAGCCCTGTGGTGTGCAAGGAATGGGAGCAGCGCCCCAGTTCCCCCTCTCCCAGTTACCTGCAGTGGTGTTTCCGACTGGCGAGCCAGAAGGCGCTGTCGCAGCCGTAGCAGTGCGCGGCCAGGTGATCCGGGAGCCACCGCGTCACCTGTGGGACGGCCACCGGCATCAGGGACAGGGCAGCGGGAACGCTCCTGACCTGAGCCCCCTCCCCAGCTCCCAGAGGTTGTGCAGCAGAGGGCTCATAGGCACAGGTACTGGTATGTCAGGTGTCAGACCAGCGGAACACAAGGAAGAGACTTCCCAAGAAGTGGCACACGACCAAAGGCTGGAGGATAATTTGAATTAGGATTATCCCAGAGTGAGCAATTTACAGGGATTTAGTCTGTACCTCTGTATCCTGTTTATCCACCTGTTCCCAGCTGGCTTCAGAGAAAATCTCTGTGCTGCAGCGAGACAAGCAGTTCTGATCCAGATTGCTTTCCGAGTCGGGAATAGACGTCTGTTGGCAAACAAACACAGCTGAACGGAACCCCCCAGATCCCTGTTCCACACAAATAAAACCCAGAAACCCCAACAGGGCAGGTCTGGACCCTCTGGTGATGGGATGATGTGAGGCAGAGTGGATTTAGAATCCAGTTTCTGCTGCAAAGTTCTGGGAAGGCTTTGGGTGATTAACCAAAACTTGCTCCCTGTGGCTCCAGTTCCATGGTCCTGATTCCTTTCCAAGGGTGTTTCACTTTCAAAACTATAATTAGTAATACAGAAATCCTTTTGCTGGCAAAGATTTGGGAAAATATCCTTTTGTTGGCAAAGATTTGGGAAAATACAAGCCAAACTGCATATGGGAAACTCAGAATTTGAGCCATGTATATTCTATATATAGGTTTTGGGGAATAATGCTTCCTTAATATAGTCTATCCAGGTAGAGGTGGATTTTAACTCAATTAAAACTCAGCCAGCCTTTAAAGTATATCAAAATAGCAAGAATTTTGAGTTCATGTATTTTTGTGCCTGAGGAATGGCAATCCTGGAGTTCCAGAGGGAAACCTACAACTCCCAAGCTGAGGCACAAACAGAAGGTAGAGATGAGGTCCTTAAAACCAGGGAATTTTCTGGAGGCACTGCCAGCCCTACACTGCAGCTTCCAGAGGCCCTTAAAAAAATGGGAGCAGAATCCATTAAGCCAAAGCACCCAATTTCTCCAAGGAATTCAAGCTTTTAGCAGTGACACTGAGCCCAATGAGCACCTTGTGCTGCATCTCCAATGGGAAGAGCCAAGAAGGCTCCAAGGATTTTTCACAACAAACGTACCTGGGACTATCCAGCACCTCTGCCACTTCTAAACAGTGAATTCAACAAACAGAAGTTGGGAACCTCCTATAAATTTCTTTGTCAATTTTGCAGGCATATAAACCATGTAGGAAAAGGAAATTTCTGATGGGTGTTGTAATAGCCTCAGGAATTACAGGCAAGGGCTCAAACCCACAGGAAAGCACAATTCTCTACACAAGTCTCTACTTTTACAACTTTAAACGCTTCCAAATAAAAGCACAAATGGTGTAAAAGCTTCCTTAAAATTCTTAGTTTGTTGAGAGAAAAACCCCTGTTGAAATACAGCTGCCACAAAAGCTCAGGTAATTTGTTCCAGTTAATTTAGAATTCCAGAAATTTATTCCAGTCATTGAGCCTGGAGCACCGGAAAAGGATGGTGTGATCCTGATGGGTTTGAGCTCCCAGAGCTGCCACTGCAGCTGGAACCTGCAGAGAACTAAGGAATCATCCTATGCTGCTGTCCCAAAAATGGCACAGGAAAATACTTTTGCCCTACATGAAGACAGCAGTAAACCTGGGGTTTGGTTGGTTTTACTGAGGTTTGGTAAACCAGGGGTTTGGCTGGTTTTACTGAGGCCAGGGAAGGTGTTTAGGTACAGCCAGGTGAGTGTGAGCTGCTGTGCAACACCCATCTCGAAATAAACCTTTCTGCTTGAACTGAAGGTGGTGACAGTATCAGTCATCAATATCTGCCAGTATCAGGTACTCAGGCAGTGTTTCCCCTCTTCAGGATGACCTGGAGAGGTCTGTAAGAGCCCGAAAGTCACGCCCTGAGCTGTGAGCCAGGAGCAGAGGGCACGGCGAGCTCAGCTCAGCCCAGTGACGCTCACTCACCACTTCGTCACCGTAGTCGCCGTTGAGCCGCAGGGAGCTGTTGAGGAGCTGGCTCTCCAGGCGGCTCTTCAGCTCCTGCACCTGCTTCTTGAGGGTCTCCACCTCCTGCTGATGGCCCGTCTCGATCTGGCGCAGGCGCTGCTGGATGACGTCGCTGTAGACGGGCATCCCGTCATCGTCCAGGTGGCTGCGGGCCGGCTGGTCCGGGCTGCCGGCCGGCTGCTTCCCGAGCTGGCTGAACATCCATTTCTGGTGCAAGTTCCTCAGGTGGAGCTGGGCAGAGCTGCAGCTGGCTGTGGACACCTGCCGGCTCAGCGAGGCCTTGATCCGCCCATCCTCACCGTTGACGCAGTGTCCGTTGGTGGTGGGGAATTTCGGGGCCGTGAATCCCGTGGGTTTCTCTGCCAGTTTGTTCTCCGGCTCCAGCTCCCCGTTACACACCACCTCATCTTTGCGGTCTGCTAGAGGCAAGGCACAAGGGGAAGGCATCGGGAGGTGTGTGGTGCTGCTACCAGAAGTCCTATGCACTCTTGATCCCAGTTTTTGGAGCTCTATCATGCACTCCCCCTCCGGCCTGTTCTCCAGAGTTCGGGACAGCTCATCAGTGCTGTTGTCGAAGGGGTGAGGTCTGTGGCACGGAGCCCTGGGCGTGAGCTCGGGCTTTGCTTCGGTCTCCGTTAAGGTTTCCGTGGAGCTTTCGATGTTGGATGTCCTCGCCTCCGGCAGGGCTGTCAGAGGGAAGGCCAGGCCGGCCTGGGCCGTGCCATACAGGCTCTCCGCTTCTCCTTCGCCTTTCCCAACGCCTTCTTCCTCCGTGTTGTTTGGAGCGTCTCTGTTTCCGGAGCCCTCGGAAGGAACCGCCTGCACTCCTCTCCCCTGAGGTGCCTTCTGGAGAGCGCTGCTGGGGTCGCTGTGCTCATCCTGTTGTCCTTTGAGCTCCGAAGCACCGCGTGAGGCCGGGTGTGGGGTGGGCGTGGGATTGTTCGTTACGATACCTGTATCTGCCTCGGCCTTTTCCCCACACAGATTGTCAGCTCTCTTCTCCTTATCCAGGCCAACCTCATCCCCTTTCCCTGCTGCCTCCAGGCCACCCCTCAAGTGCTCCTCCAGCCCAACATCATCTTTAGTGGCCTCCTGCAGAATGTTCTCCATCTGTCCCTCTGCCACCCCGGCTGCCACAGAGAGCTCTGCCCCCACGGGGGCCCTGCCCTGCCTGCCCAGCCCGTCCCCCTCAAAGGGGTCGTCCCCAGGGGGGCCCAGGCTGCTGAGCTCCAGGGAGCGGCGGTGCTCCTGCCACTTCTCGTTGAGGCTGGGGTCGCTGCTCCGGCGGTTGGTTGTAGGCACACTGCTGTCACAGGCTGTCGTCAGATTGTCAAAGGATCTTGTCTTTGGTAACCTGCAGAGGGACAAATAATCCCACTCCCAAATCAGAGGATGTTTTTATAAACATTGAGCTGCTGTGGTTTAAAACCAGCCCCTCGATTAGGACAGTAACAATCTGCCAGCTAATGGACTGGTGGGAAGTATTATCCAGGAGCACATTCCGACCATCTGCAGTGCAGAGCTGCTTCAGTACTTCCTTTGTTTGCCATCAGGAAAATATGTTCAACCAGACTTCAAACATTCCCAGATTAATCCCTTTACCAGCAAGCCCCAACGCTTACAGCCTGGTCACACCTCCTAATTAACATGTGCTCATTGTACAAAAAGCAAAGAAATGGTTATGCAACACTGAAAAAGAACTCAAATTCCAGATAACCAATGCAAGCTTATATCCCACAAGGACAGAAGGAATTCTCTGTGGCTATGTGACACCCAGAGCTTAACTTTATTTGCCCAGCTTCTCTCTGCCACGCTGTCAGCCCTGAAATGTGACAGCATCCAAACCCACCCCGCGGACAGGCTGTGCTTGGGCAGCTCAGTCCCACAGTCCCACCAATACACCCAGGAGAAATCCTGCCCTCCCACCCAAGCATTCTCCTTTCATAGCCCCCGATATTCTCTGTTGATCTTACTTCACAGGACGGGATTTCTGGGCTCTAGGCTCACCTGCCCAGAGGCTGCTCTTCAGGGCTAGAGCCTGGCACAGGGTACGGGGCACAGGTGTCATCGGCGGGCGTGGAGGGGGAGGAGCAGGGCAGGTAAACAGCGCTCCAGAGCATCAAGTTCCGCACATGGCACACGGGATACAGCACCTGGCAGGGGGAGCACACGGGAGGGGTCAGCTGCTGGCTCCCAGCACAAGTTCAGCTTTGAGGGTGGCAGTTCAACTGGGCAGGCCTCAGCTGGGACATGCCCAGCCCACACCAAGGGCCGGTGACAGCGTTTCAGCAGCCACACTCGGGGCTAGAGTGAGCTTTTCTGTCAGAGGCGGAACAATGCTGGCCTTCAGCTCCTCCTGAACAAACTCCTGCAGTGAGCTCTCTGTGAATCTACACCTTCACAACTCATGGAATCCAGTGGCTCGTTGTGAGTGCTGAGGTTCCCTTGTGTGTTGTGTTACCCCGTGCCAGAGGGAGCTGAACTCATTCCATGGACCCCAATCCACCACAGCCCACCCTGGCTCCAGCGGAGGCACTCACGGGTACACACTCAGTACATGCAGAAGTTCTTTGAAGGGACAGCTTGCTCTTAAAAGGGATTCCCTGATTGTGGAATGTGCTTTCCATTTCACTTTAAAAACACCTGGGCTCACTCTAGCAATTCAACTCTTTTCCAAGCAACTTTCCCATGGAAAAGCAGGCAATGGCAGAGGAACAGTCTGCTCCACCAGACAGGAACTGCCCAGGCTCCCCAGGGAATGGGCACGGCCCCGAGGCTGCCAGAGCTCCAGGAGCGTTTGGACAGCGCTCCCAGGCACAGGGTGGGATTTTGGGGCGTCTGTGCAGGGCCAGGGGTTGGACTCTATGATCCCTGTGGGTCCCTTCCTAAACGAGGATATTCTGTGATTCCCTGAACACTCTGCTCCCCTGGCACTGAGCAAGGCAAGGGCTGAGGGGTGGCTGCTGCTCTTAAACAACTCTGGCTGTGTAAGAGATGTGGCTGCACCAGAGGCACCTTTTAAAGCTTGAAGTAAAACCACAAGCAGATGAACCCAAGACAGGAAATTACCCAAACTCCCAGGTGCAGAAGGAGTGTCCTCGTGAGTATTTCCTGAGAACAGGGGCCAAGTGGCATAGAGCACAGAAGGGCAGCCCAAGAACAGACCTGTCCACACAGCCACTGTGAGAGCCCTCTCTATGCTTCTCCTGGCATTTTCAGGGAAATTTAGATGCATCCATAGCTGTAAGATCCCCCCAGGCTGTGTCTGCTCTGCCTCACGCACTCTCCTCACGAGCGTCAGGTGGGAAGGCTCCAAGGGCTCGTTGCAGTGACAGACCAGAGCCAGGGCACAAACAGCCAAGAAGAGCTCAGGGGAGTAGAAAATCCATCACTGTGGGCATAAAACTCCTTCCTACTTAGCCAGGGTTTAATTTTGCTCTAAGAAACAACTGAAAGCCACATCTGTCATATGCAAACCCACTGCAGAGCCCGTACAGTTCAGTTTATGACATCTGATACTTCCATAAATAAAAAGGGTTTAAATATTTGTACAAGTCCATGCAGTCCTAACCATGATGTCATTTGGTGTTTGCTCTCTTGCCTGTGCTCTGCACTCCTGAATGCCTCACGTGACCTTGTATCAAACACACAACTGAGCCCCTTCCCAGAACCTTCCGGGAGCTCCTACCATGGAGGAGCCAAACTAAAAACCTGAAGGTATCAAGAGAAACAAAGATACACTAAATAACCTGCGCCACTTTTTCTGTTTAGATTTAAGATGAATTTAGACACTGTGTCTAGGTTTGCAGGCAATTTTGTGTCACTCCTCTGACACAGCTTAGTTCTCCAGAGAGGTCTATTTATCAAACATTGAATTGTTTGCTGTTACAAAAAAAATAAAATATTTAGTCACAGAAAGCACATTTCCAGCACAGAGAAATTTCTGAGGCGGCATTTGACATTCCTCAAATATCAGCAAAATTAACCCAAGACTTCAAACATCAGCCTGAGCTGGGTGTTTTAAGGTGAATGTCAGGGAGAGCTGAGCTGGTCTGGAATCACCTTTCTGTCCATGGTGACAGTTCAGAGAACCACACAAGGGTTTGGGCTGGAAGGGACCCTAAAGCTCACCCAGTGCCACCCCTGCCATGGGCAGGGACACCTCCCACTGTCCCAGGCTGCTCCAAGCCCCGTCCAACCTGCCCTTGGATGCCTCCAGGGATGGGGCAGCCACCACCTCAGCTGTGGCTGAACCCCAGGTCACCGTGTCCCACTGCTGGGGTGTTTCTCAGGGGACCCCCCTTTTGGGGGATGCTGTTTGGGGGAGACCCCAGGGCTCTCCCACAGGAGGGGATTGGGATACATACAGATTCCGATTGCGAGGAGTAGAGCAGGTTTTTGAAGGCTTTGTTTGCTGCCCGCAGCAAAGACCAGACGGAGCAGGTCCGTTCCTGAGTGTGTTTCTCTCCTCTCTCTTTCGCATTGTTGCACAGGAATGTTCCAAAGAGGCAGGAGTAGGTGTGCTGCACCAACTTCACCTGCACAGAGCCACACACACGCAGTGTCAGCTGGCACAGGGGATCAGCCTCACCCTCCCTGCCTGGGCCAAACCCCTCGCCAGGGCTGCCACACCAATCCACTGCATTTTTCGCATACTTCCTTACAAACCAATTGCAAAGGAATGCAAGGGAAGAGGAATCTTTTAAAATCCTAACGGAAGAAATTCAGGAAAAAATGTAACATAGAAAGACAAAATACTTGTTCCTAATCAAGTCATGTTGATAAAGACTCATTGTCCTGCAGGCCAGGCAAAGCAGAATCATGATTCCTCTGCTACAAAACATTCATGCAGCACAGAAATGCTGCTCATTAATCACTCCATGCTGTAGGCCCAGCCTAACAAATGCCAGCTTAACTTTAGGCATATCAATGACTTCCTTGGGATTATTCAGATGTTTAAATGAAGACAAGTAGTTCAATACTGTAATAAATTAGGGGTTCACTCTACAAAGGCCAGCACACCACGGGTATGTTCTCTCCCAGCCCGTGGAGATTAGCAGTGTGCTGTGAAGCCAGTTACTACCTGTTGTATCTCATTTCACAACTGAGCTACTCGGGGACTGTACATGGACTCAGTTACATGGCTGAGCTGGCAAGTGGTAATTCCAGTCAGCCACAATCACAGGAATGTGCCTTAAATCTCTCCGTGGATCAGACACTTCATAAAAACTTCTGCTCTTCAGATTACTGGTCCTGCAGTCCATGACTGCCACTTCCCCAGAGATCTGAGAACTGACTCGGACCATCCTGGGTGAATTCCTAATAGGAATGCTGTCTGCTTCCGAAGAAGGTAAGCACAGCTCCTATATCCTACACATTGTCAGCAAAGAAACCGAACAGAAATGAATGGAGCAGGTTGTTTTTAGAGGAGGAGTATTCAAGTCAAAACAAGATCAAAGCAGGGGGGAGTTTGCATCGGCAGTAAGAAGGATTTTTTTCAGGCTGTGTGGATGTTTTACACCTCTTAGGTGAGACTATTCAATTAACATCATCTATTTCTTTAAAAGAAATCCTTGAGGGTCCTGCTTTTAAGAGTGAACAGACCCTGTGGGTTACACAAGTGCTTTTGTCCACTGCATCCTGGCAGCTTTCCTGTTCCCTTCCTCAGGTGAGAGCATATTTAGAATATAGTCATATATATATATGTATAAAAAATAATGGAATGGTTTGGGTGGGAAGGGACTTTAAAGCCCATCTCATCCCACCCCTGCCACGGGCAGGGACACCTTCCACTATCCCATGTTGTTCCAACCCCCGTCCAACCTGGCCTTGGACACAGAATGTCACAGAAAGGTGGGAAAATCCCCACCCGGGGCTCTCCAGCAGTGTTTAACAGCAGTCTATAAAGCAGCAATCTCTCCACTCACAAGGAATGCTTCGTTAAACTCGAAGGAGCAGGGGAACTGCCTCTGGAGCTGATGGACACAGTCCAGCCACTGCAGAAACACCGGGCAGCGCTCATTGAGGTCGTCCGAATTCTCCCCGTGGCCACAGCGATCTGCAAACTTGTGGCCAAAATCCAGCCACTCCGTCTCCACTAGCACCTGGAAACCCTGCAGGAAGGAGAGAACAGATGAAGAATTCCTATTTTTCTTTGGTTCCGTTTTCTGAGATGGTCTGAGACTTGTGGGAATGGCTGTGTCCTCTCTCCTATTTCCCCTCAGCACTGGGCTCATTACTTCTCTTTACTGCTTTCCCTAATGCCTGTGCTCTGCAATGAAATTAGGACAGATAAGGAATCCCAAACTACAGGAACAGGAAAGGGAATCAGGCAGTTTAAGCCCTCAGTGACTGGCAGGGAGGATCCTGATATGAGCCCTATCTCATCCAAGCAGTGACAAGCAGGGACTTCATCTTGCCAAAGCTTCTGGATCATGGTGTCCAATATTTGGACAAGTCCTATGAAAACTTTCCTTGGAAATGATGGTCAGATCCACCTGTCAGGAAAGAAAATCATCCATCCACAACAGGACATCCAAGCTCAGGGGGAGCAGGTGCTTGTCTGTGTGTACACCAGTCACGAAGTTGATTAAAGGTTCACTTGAGTGATTTTTCATGAAAAGGGCAAAGAACGTTCCCAAACAGTGCCTGGGTGAGCAGCTGAATGTCACACCTTGTCTCACAGGACCTGAAATCCATCACAGGGCAGGAAGGTTTTGGTTCTTAGTGGAAAGAAAAATTGTAGAGAATGTTTATTGAGTCAAAGGCTGTGATTAGAGCCAAAATAATGGCTGGCAGCTGAGAAGCTTTAAATCTGACAGTGCTGAAAACTCATTTTCCTCAATGTTTCTGATCCTGGTACAAACAGCTACAGTTTATGGTTTGCTCTGGGTGACAGGGAAGGCCCAGGGTGTGTAGAGAACAACTCTGCTCCCCAAGCAGGAAGGACAGCACCCTTTGGAGAACCAGGAGCAGATCCTGTGCCCAGGCCAGAGCAGCACGTTTTGCCTGATGGACGCTAGCTTCTAGAACCCACTTGGAAAAGGATCCAGGAAGTTTTCACACTTCCATCCAAAAGGCAGTTCCAGCTTCTGGTCCTGGTGTGTGTGAGGCTTTAAGCAGCAGCTCACAGCAGTGTTCAGACACAGAGTTCTGTTCTGGACAACAAAGGCATCTTGCCCGTGGGCTGGCAGATGGAACCAGCCAGCACACATCCCACAGTGCTGAAAAGTGATGGAAGGGGGGAAAAGCAGGAGAAATATAACTGACAGAGAGCAGTGAAAATGTGAAACTGGAAACCCATGCAGTTGGGAAATCCAGCAAAGAGGAAGGCTGAGAAGCTGCAGGGGTGCAGCAGAAGCTGCAATGGCAGCACTTTGTACTCCATATTCCTGAACTGAATATGGGGAAGCACAGACCATGACTGTGCAGTTACAGCAGAGGGAATGTGAGCTACTCCTGAGCTACAGAGGTACCTACACCTGTGTGTAGCTGCAGACTGTAGGTGATAAACTCCTGTCAGCTTCGGTGCCTTTGCCAGTGGAGAAACCTGAAATCATTCACAGCCAGGCTCCCTCCAACAACCCCAACCACTCCCAGTTGCTTTACCCACCTCCGTGGTCCTGTAGTAGGGGTCCAGCAGGAGCTTGGCCAGGGCCACGATCTGGGGGGTGCGGTCCCAGCCGTCGGAGCAGTGAACCAGCACCGGCCGCTGGTCCCGGTCCACGGCGTGCACCACGAGCAGCGCGGATTTCAGGAGCACTGACAGGTGCTGCAGCCACTTGGTGCTCTCCAGAGCTGACAGCCAACTAGAGGGAAACCAGGCAAGACAGTTTTTGCTCTTTTAAAATGCTTTCAGATTTGGATGTCTGAGTTTACCACGGCAAAGCTCCCGTGTTAATAAGCTGTGAGTGTCACTCTGGAGTATTTTTCATTTGTGTCTTGTTAGTGCTTTCCCAGAGGTGGAAGCAGCAAAGCCACGTAGCCAACCCAAGGAACTGCCATTCTCTGGGATGAGCTGAAGGTTTGGATGGACTTTGAAACCGTGGAAGGCAGCAAATTCCAAACAGGGAAGTGGGAGGGAAAACAGGACTGGGGTAACTACAGCGAGGACCCAAGCTCAGAAGCTCCCAAGATGATGGGCTGTTATAGGGTAGTTACCCCACAGCACTGGAGGGTTATGAAATATTATGAAATATCCTGAAATGACATTATAGAGGAGTGAAGTACGTGGAACACTACCAGAATTTTCCAAATAAGAGCCAACAGTGAGGATTAAAGAGCTGGGAATAGCAGATCAGCCTAACTGCTCAGAAGCCCGCCAGAAGAAACAACATTCTGGTATCAATATGCAAGGTTACACTCTAATTTCAGAACTAATCTTCTAGGTTCACTTCAATCAGAATAAACCAGTGACTTCCATGAAAATGGAGAAACATAGCTTAGCATTATTACCAAGGGAAAATTCACTGAATTTCAATTTCCAAATCATCAGCAGAAGCATGTGGCTGCAGAAACATGGAACCAAGGGCCCAAACCCCCAAACTTCCACTTACTTTCCTGGATCTGGCATTTGTGTGCAGAGCAGACGCAGCGACTGGAAGCTCTTGCGGATGGAATGGATGTTTGCCATCCCCATGAACACTACTTCACAGTTTGGGTAATATTCTGCAGGCAAAGAGCAAGACAGAGGGAAGAAAGTAACAACTACCTTGCTAAAAGGAGATTTTTCATAAAAACAAACCCCTGTTGCTGTGGACAGATGAAATAATTTGTTTACGAAGATTCCGTAAGTCCTTGGAGCTCGCTGGTTATTCCAGACATGACTCCACAGCAAAACAGGAAGCATTTAGCAAAGTCCTGTTGTATTTATTTCAAATGTTTCACTTCAGGTTACAAAAAGCAGAGTGCAAACCAACGGGAATAGGGATATTCCTGTGCTCCAGGTTCCAGAATGTTTGTAAAAAGACTGAGATGTAAAAAGACAAAAGATGTGAAACACAAGTAATATTTAAGTGGTAATTCATAGATGTAAGTTATATAGATTTCAGATTCCTTTTCCTAAGCATTCAAAAAGGCTGAAAGGTTATTTCATCCACTGCTTTCTTCTGAGGGGAACTGTATGAGGAAGCATCACACATGTGAGAAATCCTGGCAGCTCAGGAAAGCAGAAGATACATGGAATTACTCTGGATGTGCTCAAGCAACACTGGAGGCCTGGACAGACCTAAAGAGGGCCAGAAAATACCCATTCAGCAGCTTTTCCTAGATTTAGTCTTCCCTCTGCTGTGATGCTTCAGTCTGCACAAGAATGATCACACAGTAACTAAAACGACCATTTCTACTGGAGAAAAATAATCCAGATTCAGAATCTGGGATACTGAGTGCTTGCACAAGAAAATTCAGGAGTCTCTGATGTTTTGTAGCATTCGATTTCCCAACTCTTTATCAGCCCAACGAATGCTGGGCCGAACACAACGAGAGACTGCAACTCCAGGAGCAGCCTCAGACAGTATCAGACAACTTCAGAGTTGTTTGTATTTTTACTGAATTATATCTAAAACAAAGCACAGCATAAATGAGCTGCTTTTGTACAGAGAACGAAGCAAACCTGGCAATACCTGCAGAAAACTTCGCAGCAAAAAGCAATACAGGTTTCATTGAAGGTGACAAGCTGCTGGAAAACCTTCTCCAGAGAATTAAAGAACCAATATACAGGAAGAAAATCAAACTTCCTGTATACTCTGCTTTTGTGTTTTGAAATTTTAACTCTCTGATGAAGAATTATTTAGCGGTTTTGAGGTAAATGGAAACTTCCTTTTTTTTTACTGGTGGCTACAAATCAAAATGCAGCTATTGCAGCAACGATCAAAACAAAAATAAATGGTCAAAAGAGCTTTCGTTATCTTATCTCCAGTTTTTCTGTCTGGGATTTTTTTCCAGTTTCTCCACCCATGGAATTTTAACAGGCTGCATTCATACCCAATAGTGACCATAAATAATGTCTTGTTTATAAAACCACCAATTCACAAGTGCCAAAGAACACAGAAAGTGGTGTTGCAACTGTATTACACACGCAAGGTGAGGCAGGATTGCAGCTGCTATGATATAAACACTGAAAAATGCTTCAGCTTTAGGGAAATTGCTGAGAAGTTGTATTTTGCACAACCATTCTAGAGGATTTCTCTCCTCTGCAGTCAGTGGGTTTTACCAGTTCGGGGGTTTTGGACATGAGCACACTGGACACTTTGTCTCTCTCTAGTTTATACATCTGACTCAGCAAGGGAAAGCTCTTCAGCAGATTCCACAGGGTTCGGCATTTACTGAGCACTGTTGCCAGCTGGGTTAACGGCCTGAGAACAGACTAATTAACAGCTAAACCTGCCCTTTGAAGGGCTGGGTGGGGGCTGCCGTGATCCAGAACGTTCAGACCGATGAGCAGTGTACAGGCAGTACTGAAGGGTGTCAGGGCAATTATATCTGAGCAAACCCCTTTGACTGATTTACTGGAAAACTGAGGAGGAATGTTGCTCACCTGGGCACTCACAGCCACCACCCTTGGCTCTGTTGGCCACGGCTGCTGCGTAAGATCGAGCGTCCAGGATCAAAAGCTTCTGAGGCTGGATTGCCAAACTCTCTGCTCCTGAGGCATTGGAGATGGAGGAGTCTGGGGAGGAGGAAACGGGTGAGGAGCTCAGAGGATCCTTCTGACATTGGTTACAGTGCGATTCACTCAGTCCCACAATGAGAATGGGGACTAAATACAACAGATTCAATCTGTTACAGCACCGGAGATTTAACTTCTACATAAAGCTCTGCCCTCTACAGAAAAGCCACAGTGACAGCCTTACCAAATTCCACATCAGAGAGGTCCCCTCCGTTGGAGAAATCTCTGGAACAATTCCCATTCATTAACTTGTTACTGTTGGACCTGGAGTCTGAGGCACAGGCTTTGGCTACGGACTGGACTAGGTGCTCATCGTCGGCGTTCCTCCAGCCCCACCAGCTCACCTCGGGCTGGCCGCAGCGGGAGATCACTGCCCCATTGCTCTGGTGCCTGGAAACAGAGGGAATACAGAGTTAACAGTCAGGATACAGAGCACAGAGGGCACAAAAAATTCAGTGGTGTGCTCCAGAAGCTTCATTCCCAGCAGGAACCATCGTTCAGCAGTTATCCCCAAGCTGGGTTTCAGCTTCCCTTCAGAACGATGGCTGTGACCGCAGTCACTGACAGGTGAAAGTCAAAGCAAGGTCAGAAAGGGAAAACAAAGCATCTTCTTGCTCAATATTGTGGCCTGTTGGCCAGTGAAAGCTGGGGAGTGTTTTGGAACAGCAGGTGAGGCATGAGAGAGGAATTCAATATGGATGGGGGACAACTGAGAACACCCTAACCTGGACATGGCTCTCATCTCCCGGGAGGTGACATTCAAAACCAATTTTTTTATTTCACATGTCTGGAGAGTCAGTAGTTATTTCCTTCAATCTGACCTGGCTTTCTGTACGACACATAAAGAACAGATCTGGAATAATTAAAACTGATTGAACCATTGCAAACACACTCTGAAAAAGATTTGAGGACTCTCCCCTATAATCTATTATAAAAAGAGGACTGAAATGTATTATCACAGTAATTCCACTCACTGCCTTTGTGCTGGCACATCCCCCTGCTGCCACCAGCTCCGTGACTCCCCAGTCACCGAAGTGTTTGCAGCTGGCAGAACAACCTTTTCCCTGACCTTGCCCAGCAGCACTCTGAATTCAGGGAGCTCAGCCCTGGGGGAAGGAGGCCCAGCTGTGGCTACAGAGAGCTGCAGGTGGAGGGGCCAGAGCAGCACAGACAGAATTTCTGGGGCATCCAAAATGTTTAATCCCTGCCTCATGTCCCAGCTGAAATATCCCAGCACTCATCCACACTGCTCTTCTCTATTTAAGTCAAACAATCACAGAACAGTTTGGGTTATGAGGGATCTTAAAGTTCATCTCCTTCCACTGTTCCTGCCATGGGCAGGGACACCTTCCACTGTCCCAGGCTGCTCCAAGCCCCAATACCCAGCCTGGCCTTGGACACTGCCAGGGATCCAGGGGCAGCCACAGCTTCTCTGGGCACCCTGTGCCAGGGCCTCCCCACCCTCCCAGGGAACAATTCCTTCCCCATACCCCGTCCAGCCCTGCCCTCTGGCAGTGGGAAGCCATTCCCTGTGTCCTGTCCCTCCATCCCTTGTCCCCAGTCCCTCTCCAGCTCTCCTGGAGCCCCTTTAGGCCCTGGAAGGGGCTCTGAGCTCTCCCTGGAGTCTTCTCCTCTCCAGATGAACATCCCCAGCTCTCCCAGCCTGGCTCCAGAGCAGAGGGGCTCCAGCCTTTGGAGCAGCTCCGTGGCCTCCTCTGGACTGGCTCCAGCAGCTCCAGGTCCTTCCTGTGCTGGGCCCCAGGGCTGGGGCAGCTCTGCAGGTGGGGAATCACCTGAGCAGGGCAGGAGGGCAGAATTCCCCCCTCCCCTGCTGCCCACGCTGTTGGATGAGCCCAGCACCCAGGTGGATTTCTGGGAATAGCAGCTTTTGAAGCAGAGGTGCCTCCAGGCAATGCTGTCCTCACCCAGGAGCCCCACCTGAACCCTGGATTTCCAAAGCATGCACATGCCAATTACAATTCCTGTTCGTTAAGATGCAGGAAAAGATTTTAGAGCCTTCCTGCAAACAAACTGCCCACCTGAGCTTCAGGGCAGCCAGGAGTTGTTCAATTCCCTCTAATCAGGGAACCCAGAGTGCTGAGGGTCAGCTTAACCTTTAAGCAAATCTTAACAGTCTCAGCCCTGAACAGGAAGCCAGCCCACCCAAAGCAGCCAATGTTGACTTTTTGGCTCTGAGCACTGTGATGGATGTGTCTGGAGGTGTGACAGGCTGGTTTGTGCTGTGCTGTCAGAGCTGTCACCCCCGGGTGCTGCGCGGCACCTCCTCCGCAGCGTCCCCGCGGGCACCACGTGGGCGCCGCCGCCTCCTGCTCCTCATCCAACAGCAACACAGGGACACGGCTCCGTGGTGCAGAGCCTTCAAGTGATCAAACAGGCTGGGATATGCAGTTTGAAGTATTTTTCATAGCTCTTTTATAATTGTTTCGTATAAAAACCCTTCAGTGAGAGGAAGCACTGACACGCTGCGTTAAGCGAGGCAAAGGAAAAGCGATGCGAAGCCACGGCTCTTACACCAGGTGCCGGCCGACTGCAGGCACAGGGAAATGGATTTCTGCTGGAATTAATAGCCTTCCACAAACAGCTCTACCCATAGCAAATTAGCTCAGGAAAAAATACGTGCCAATCACTGAAAGGCCACCTAGTGCTACGCTTGCACAAATAAAAGAAAATAAAACATCATTATACGTGTAAGAAATCTATTTTGAACAGAGCAGCTCATTTATTTTTCCATATGTTCTCCCAGATTTCATTACTACCTGCTGCAGAATAATTTTCATAGGTTCATAAAGAGTTATATTTTCATCTCCAGGTCCTTGCCTCGCATTATACCACAAATAATGAAGAATCATTAGGCCAGGAGATGAGCTCGTTGGTGGCTGTGCAGTCCCACCAGTGCCCTGCACAAATCTGCACGTTCGGAGGTACCAGAAACCAGCACACAATTCTATTTAGGGGCATGCTGGAGGGCTGAGGAATCCCACTCATTCCAACTGGACTGGCCACAGGGATAAAGAACAGCCAGTGTGATGCTGAGGTCCCCGGGGATAGAGCTGGGATAAGAGGGCATCACTCAGAGCTCAGCAACAAAACAAAACAATTCAAAAAACTTAAAGCAGAACCTCCATGGAAAACTCCCTAGAGACAAAGAAACTTGCATCCCCCTGCAGAAACCAAGAGTAAATCAGCATTAGGTAACTCTAAAGCCCTTTACAAGCTGTGTGAGCTGCAGGATGCACGCACACCTCTGCACAGGCTTCATCCTCCCTGTGTTCGAGCCACCTCGGAGTACAACAAATAATCCCCCAAGCCCCTGGAACCACAGAGCAGGGAGGACTAAGGAAGGGTGAATTGCTCCCTGTACTGCATTTCTGAGCCACCAGCACCTGTAATGGAAACCCCAGTGCTGCAGTTCAGGGATGTAACTCAGAAGCAGGAACAGAATTTCCGTGTGCCACGGGATCCCTGTGCCTGGGTGGGTGCTAAGGGCTAACGGACACTTCCACACCGAGAATTTCCAGGGAGGCTCTCACGATGCTGTTTCCACAAGGTAGGAAGCCCTCTCTATTGTCCTCCCAAAAAATCCTAAGAGCCTTCTCCATGACATTGATTTTCTGGGGCCAGATTTATCTACATAAATTATTGTTCCCAGAGAGGTTGAGGCTGTGGCTGCCCCTGGATCCCTGGCAGTATCCAAGGCCAGGTTGGACGGGGCTTGGAGCAGCCTGGGATAGTGGAAGGTGTCCCTGCCCATGGCAGGGGGTGGAATGAGATGAACTTTAAGCTCCCTTCCCACCCCATCTGTGTTTCTGTGACTCTATGAAATATGCGAAATATGTGAAAAGGTTTAAAAAATGGGAAACAGAAAGGAAAACTGCAGGGTCTGCGTGTGAGATTTCTCTAGAAATCTGATCATTGAATGCAAGCAACACTCCTGACAGTCCAATCTCCGTGGGGCATTCCTGGAGCTTGTCTCCAAATCAGCCTGCTTGGCTTTTCAGCCTTGACTGCTTCACAGGGACAATGAATTTCCTGCTGCCAGTGTCTCTCTGGTCTCTGTCCCAGTGTTCTGCATCTGAGACAAGTGACTGGACTAATCTTAAAAAAATCCTGACTGCTTATTTTTCCCCTCAAGTAAAGCAAAAAGAGGTTTACTAATGTGATCAATAATGAAACTAGAATCGTTAAGTCCCAAAATAATTTCAATGGATAAAAAATGTTGAATAAACTCTTGCCCCTTACTCCTCCAAAAGTAAGAAAAAAAGCTGGTTTTATGGCTATATATATTAAAAAAAATATATGGAATTCCAATCATAGAATCATGGAATGATTTGGGTGGGAAAGGACCTTAAAACTCATCCTGTTCCACCCCCTGCCACGGGCAGGGACACCTCCCCCTGGAGCAGGATGCTCCAAGCCCAGTCCAGCCTAGAAATCCTCCTCCCCTCACTGCTGTGAGCTCTATTAGAGCCCAGAGTGATGAACTGGATGTCTTGAGAAAGCTATTACTAAATGTCAAGATAAGGGAAAAAAAGGAAATCCAAAAAGAGAACATTTTTCTCTCGCTGATTTGAAGCTCGGCAATGAAACCCCACGAGTGATTTACCACCCAGAGCCTCAGCAGAACTGCAGAAAATTGAACACGGGGACAGAACAATTTCAGTCTCTGTGGTCTTTTGACTTTTCAGTTGCTCTTCGATAAATCCCTGGAATGCAAGGCGTTCCCAGGAATGAGAACAAAGTGCTTTCCTTCTGTGCAGTGATGACAGGAGGGGGAATGCTGCCCTGGGGGAGTATTTCCAGGTGAGGTGTCCCCTAATGATGTGACAACTGCAGAAAAGGCCCAAAAGCTGAAGCCAAACCCACACATAAACCACACATTTCTCCTTTATACATAAACATAACCTATACACACACATTTCCTACTGTAATAATAAAATGCACAGGTTTTTTAAAGTCAGCATATGCTGGGAAGCATTCTTCCCCTTCCCAGAGCTAAGCAGAGGAGAGAACAACTCCTTCACCATTCCAAAAGAGACCACACTAAACCCCTTTGCTGTTTGGAAGGAAAAGGAGGAAAGACAGGAGGATTTAAAGATAATTTGCTGCCATGAGCCAATTTGTTCTGCTTTCACAGAACAAGAACCCTTAAGCTCAGCAAACAGTGTTTTGTGGCCTACAACTCTCCTGCCCTTGGCTCCTCCGACCCAGGCTAAGGATTTGCCAACTTTCCTGCTCTCTGTGTTCACAGGGAATGGGTGCTGGGGCTTAGGGAATAGCAGTATTCATTATCTCTTTAATCCCTTTGTCATCTGATGTTTTAAAGAGATTTTCAAGATTTATGGGAGGATAACCACCCCAGGGAAGGGGTATTAAGTGACAGGTTTATAGGATCATGGAATGGTTTGGGTGGGAACAGACCTTAAAGCTCATCTCATTCCATCCCCTGCCACAGAGAGGGACACCTTCCATTAGATGAGGTTGCTCCAAGGCCTGTCCAACCTGGCCTCGGACACTTCCAAGGATGGGGCAGCCACAGAATATCCACAGAATCCAGAATATTTGAAAAAACAGATGCTGAAATAGATTTCTTACTAAACAAGCTGCCAAAACCCAGTATCTCAGAGAAGCAGTTTTATTATGAAGAATTGCTGGACTCAATCTAAGGAAGGGTCTGTGTAATTAAAACTATCTAAAATATGGAGATAGAGCTAAACTGTACATTAATTTTTAATTTGAGTTTTAGATCTCCTTCAAGTCATTTTGGTATTTGTCCTTGTTTATACTGCAGTCTGAGAATTAGCCAGATGAGTCAGGGAAAAGCCAAAAGAGCACCCAGCCAGGGAGGCCATTCATCAGCTCTCCACTGATGTCTTCATCTTCCATTTTTTCATTTTCATATTAAAAAAATTTAAAAATCAATCTTAACTGGGGTGACTGCCCCAGGAATGATTTGCAGGAGATGTAAATGCTGAGTGCTCCTCCAGTGTGTGTTTGGAATTCTAAATACAACCCATTATTCCTGCTCGGAGCACACGTGGAGCGTCTGCCTTACCCAGAGCAGCCTGAGCACCTCCCAGAATTCCCAGTTAGGACTTATTCCAGCTTTTCTTTGTCAGGACTGCCCGTTTCCAGCCTGGTGAAGGCTGTTGCAGCTGCTCCTCACCTGTACACCACGGCAGGGATGCGCTTCCAGGAGCGGAAGCTGGCCACGCTCTCCAGCTCCTTATCCGTGATCCAGGCAGGAACGATGATCTCCTGGGGGTAACTGCCACACAGCCTGTGGGGAAAGGGAGCAAAGTCAGGGATCTGGAGCAGCTCCAGACTTCCCAAAAAGCACAAAGCAGCTGTGGAGGAACCTGATGCCCCTGTTGCTAATTCCTGCTTCCCTGGATGTTAATTAACTCCCCCTTCTCCAGCATTAAATATGGAGGGATGGCTCTTTCTTCTTTCCCTCGACTTCCAGAGGCCAGGGCAGAGATTCCTCCTGCAGGGACACCAACCACCAGCTGTGAGTCATTATCCTGCACAGGCAGAGCACTGAAACTGCTCCATCACAAAGTGTTCCAGCTGGGTTTGCTCTGAGCAGGATCAGGGATCAGCCAGAACACCCTGTCCCCCCAGCTGTGGGTCACAGAGCACCTTCCCCTGCTCCAGAGCCTAAAGAGGACTTTCGTCTGCACTTTGAGTACCTCAGAAAGTGTTTTCTCTTATTTATTCATCTACAAATTTAATCCAAACATGTTTGGGTTTTATTTTTTTTAATGCATGTCTTTGTAGTAAGTTAGAGAATAGGACACTATAAAAAAATGTTTTAAAAAGTTCAAACTCCACTCTTTGCTCACTTAAGATCTCCCTTAGAATGCTTATTCTCTAAGAAGCCACATCAAAATCTGGTATTTCCAAGCCTAAAAAACTGTAGCAGCTAATAAAACATTGAGTAATTAAAAGCACATTTTTTCTATAAACCAACAAAAAATCCTAATTCTGATTGTCCCTTCTTTGGAATTGTAGAATTTGAAAAAAGTTTCAGTAATGGAGTGTTTTGAGATGCAATTTGGCTGTGGAGGAGCAGCCCCATCACTCACTTGTACTTCTCATTGATGTTGGAAATCCTCCAGGCATTGTTCATATCAAACCCCATCCGCTCCACTTCGTTCTTAAACCTGGAAGTTACATGTTCTCCTGGGGATCAAGAGCAGAGGGAGAAAATGAATGGGAAATAAGGAATTCAGATTCCTGCTTTGCAAAACAGAGAAAAGCAGCACATCCCTCAGTCCAACCCCACCACCTGCACTTCACAGCCTCATTCTGACATTTGCAATGATGGCTCTCCCTGGCCAACTCTCCAGAAATGCCAGAGTCCAACAAGGAGTTTTCCCCTGAAATTACCAACTTCTGGAAATTCGTATTAAAAGAAACAATGCTGCAGAGCAGAACCAAGGACATCAGCAAAGGAACTGAGATCCATCAGCAATCCAAGTGGGATGGTCGGAAGTTCAGAAGAATTTGGTATCAATGAGAAGAATGTGAAGCTCTGGTGAAAGGTAAGACCTGGAATGTGCCCTGGAACGCGGGCAATCCATCGAATATGCATTTCCAGCCCCAGCTTTCCTGTATGGCTGGAGGCAGGTCCTGTCATTTACCCTGCATCTCCATCATAAATTGGACATTATTCCTCCGTGGGTCACGTGGAGATAGGAAAGCAAAATGCATAAATGATTGTTTGACACAAATATCAGTCACAAGAGCCTCACAAATTCCTGGATTAATACATTAAAGGAAGTGGAATGAGCCCCATTTATTTCCTAGACGCTTTCTTTTAAAGTCTCAAAATACAATTGAAAAATATACAGTGGCAATAAAGAATAAGAAGACAGAAAGTCTGGAAAATGAGACAAAATTTCCAGGTTTCCAGGGCTAAGAAAAGTGCTAAATTTAATGAGCATGTGAGCAGCACTAGATAAGTGATTCTGAAAGTCCATCCATTGCTTGTCTCTTTAAATTACTGTGTCATTAAATCCTGAGGCAGAGCAGCACCCAAGGGGGGAAAAATCTGTTGAAAAATTAATGCTTTAAGTATTACATCTTTCCATTAAATATTTTAGAAAACCCTTAAAGTCTTTCAATCCCCCAGCTATCTGTAGATACCCATTTAACTCCAAGATGTAAATGCACGTGTCTGGAACGATTTTTTTATGCCACGTTCAAGAACAATGAGAGATAAATAGAAATAGGTAAATTAAGAATATAGATGGCAGCCTAATTACAGGACTTAATTAATTACAGTGTTCTACAGATCCTTTGTCAAGAGCAGAGGCGAAATTGGACAACACATTCCAGCCAGGCAACAACCTCTGTCAGGTTTGTCCTTAGCAGTGACTTTTTAAATTTAAAAACCCCACAAATCCTTTTGCTGGAGCACCACAAGGATGGGCTTCACCATCAGCTGCTCCTTAAAACTTGGGCTACATCCTTAAGGATTTTTTTGGATAGCAGATGAGAATACTGGAAATATCCCCCATCGAGCTGCTCAGCCCTGGTGGGTTTTAAGAGAAACACATAAAACTACATGAAAATGAAATATTCTGTTTGATTTTCCCCTCTTAATTTTTAGCTACTGTGAAGCCACAGGTTTTCCTCTCGGAAACGAAACCCCAACCTTTACATTTAGTCCATTCCTCCTGAACTGCTGGTGTTTTAAGAGGCCTTTTGAGCCAACATTGATAATGTTTCGAAGTATCCCAATCCGCTCTCAAAATCCCAGGAAACGCAAGCTAGATATTTTGTGGACTTGTGCTTCCTATTAAAGCCGACCCTGTGAGCCACAGCCTGGATCTCTACTACAGACACAGCTAACATATTTTTCCCAGAAAATGTGTTCTGTTGACACTTGGATGGATTTTGAAGCACCTTGGTATTTTTGTCTGTATCTACCAAACAATGGGCTCCTTGGACATAGAAGAGACAATGACTTGGGATTGACTTCTTCAACTTCATTTGCACTGATTTATTTCAGCTATAATTCAGCTGGTTTGAAGGAGAACATCTACCCCCAGCCACAGGAGTTATGTTAAAGAAAATTATTTGATAGACAGAGCTGAAAGGAAAAAACTGATTGGTAAAAGTTAATAGAAAGGTAAATGTTGCTTCTTATCCCTGCAAGTGTCCGAGGCCAGGTTGGACTTGGAGCAACCCAGTCTAGTGGAAGGTGTCCCTGCCCTTGGCAGAGCATGGAATGAGATGGGCTTTAAGGTCCCTTCCAACCCCAACCATTCCGTGATTCCACGATTATCCTAACCTAGCATAAGGCTGAAATCTCTGTTTCAGCGAGGAAGAGGAGACTCAGCAAGCCTTCCACAGGTCTGCTAGCTCCCGTTTCCCTAATTTAGTTAGGAGGGAAAAGCCCTGGGTGTGAAACTCTGCTCTGAGGAGTTTTTTGGCACTTTCCAGAAGCTGCTAACGAAGTGTGTGAACAGCAACAGGGCCAGGGAGCTCCTCCTCCTCCCACTGTGTGATCCCTGCTCCTCCCCAGACACCACAGACATGAGAGCCTGTGCCCAGCTCCAGAGCAGCTCAGCAACAAGGACAGAATCCCAGGAACATCTCTCAGCCTGGTAACTGGGACACTTCCCTGAGGCAGTGAATAGTGACTGACAGGAGATCACAGAGGGCCTGGAAATCAGATTTCTTATACTCAAACAAGTGCTACAACCTCCAGCATGCCAAGTTTGAGCTTTTATTTACTTGTGGGCTTCTAAAGCTCTCCAGCAAGGATGCTATTCCACTAAAAAAGGTCACTGCCTGTGGCTGTGAATGAACCTCAGGAGCAGCTCAGGGGCTCCCTTCTCCTCTCCAACACCCATCTTGGAGATCACTGTTCCAGACAGTTACAGAAAACGTGGCAATCAACCCAAAATGGTTTAGACTGAAAGCTGCTGCTGTGGTGAACCAAATGCTGTTGGTGTTACACCTGACTGACTGAATCAAATCCACCCCAGTAATTCCCTGGGGATATGCAGGTGCTGCTGTGGTGATCCCAAGGGTGTTCCCACATACCTGGCCGACACAAGTCTCCGTGCTGCTCCTTTTCACTGGCATAAACCTCCATGCACCAGGCGTGGTAGGCGAAGGAGAACAGGTCCTCTATTTTGGACGGGGGGCGGATGGCATTGTTCAGCCTCTTCAGCCAGTCCTGACACTGCTCAAAGGTGGAAAACTGACACCTGTCCAGAGACAAACATCCCATGGGTGATTGTCTGTAAGAGATGCCGCTCTAGAAGGTGACAGGCTGAGCATGAAAAGCTCTGTGAGAGCACAAAGTGAAGGTAAACAACTTATTGACAACTTAATTCTGCTTCCATGTGCACTCTAATGTGAAGTAAAATGAAACCTGTGGATATGAGTAAGGAAACACGTTTAGGGAGTCAGGATTGACTGAGCAGCAACGTTCTGTGACTGGGAATAACCAGGGTGTGCCCTGCCAGGAATGAGGGGGACATTTCTCCATGGGTTACCTATGAAACCAAGGAAAGATCACTGAGGTCAAAGACAGGAATGTGTTACAGCCCCTTCTGACTGCTGGAACCAGGGGGAAACTCAGAAAACTATCCCATACATTATAATCTCCATAATACAACTGTAACCACAGTCCTGTAAACAAGAACAGGCTGGGAGAGCTGGGGGTGTTCACCTGGAGAGGGACTTGGAACAAGGGCTTGGAGGGACAGGACACAGGGAATGGCTTCCCACTGCCAGAGGGCAGGGATGGATGGGATATTGGGAAGGAATTGTTCCCTGGGAGGCTGGGGAGGCCCTGGCACAGGGTGCCCAGAGCAGCTGTGGCTGCCCCTGGGTCCTTGGAAGGGTCCAAGGCCAGGTTGGATGGGGCCTGGAGCAGCCTGGGACAGTGGAAGGTGTCCCTGCCCAGGGCAGGGGGTGGAATGAGATGGGTTTTAAGGTCCATTTCAAACCCTTCTCTTTCTGGCTTTGTTGGGAAGCACAGGCTGAGCTTTGCCCAATGCCACAGACTCACAACAAGCAGAGAGGATATTCCCTGCATAGGAGAGACGAACCTTTAAAGCAGTGCATTAAAATTACATTAGCTTTTCTTTTCAAAGAGGATTCCTGGACTCTTTAGAGTAAAAGGGTGGAAATAAATCAGTGATTTATTTTGCTCTGACGTTTTTCTTTTAAGTTTTTATAGTTATTAAATATTGCCCAAGTATTTACATTCGGCTCAGTCCCAGTGCTCCTGGTTAATGATGGCATCTGCATTCCCTCAGGGCAGATTTATCACCCCTACCTGCAAATAGCTCAGAGCCACAACGTGGAAGGAAAAAGCCGTGTCCAACATCTCCCAAGAGCTGTGAGGAACTGCAGCCTGAGGTGTTTATTTCTTTTCCATCACTGACTGTAAAGCAAGCCCAGACTACTCGCTGAGACTGGATAATTCTCTATGAAATATCCAAACTCAGACAAGATACATCTCACCCTAAATTCTTTCTAAATTCTTTTGAAGTTAGTGGTGCAAACAACAAGTATTACCTTCACTTGAATTCTCTTACTCAAAATACAAAGTTTGCTCATGAAAAAGAACAAGAATATAGTCTAAATCTTCTGTCTCAGCCCCAAACTTCACCATCTCCCAACCAACTGTCACAAAGTCCTCAGTCTTGGAGATGCAATTTCCTTCAAATATTGAAGGAAATTGATAAGGAAGGCAAAAATACAAACAATTTGTATTCATTCTACAATTGAAGGGAAATAAATTAATGTAGGGAGGAAGGGTGACTTTCTTAAATGTCGAGAGCTACAAGTGAAGAGGAAGTTAAACACTGAATTCAAATTAAACTAAATATTACTTCTAAAGTAAAATCAGTCCTGGTGAAAAAAACAGCCTTTCAGGAAGCAGCTGACCTGTTAAACATTCTGAGTGCTCAGAGATGGCTGGGGCTCCTTTCATTATACAAAAGGTATTGCCAGCAAACATTTAATCAAAAAGAAATGTTCCTTTCCTCTTAATTAAAGTTTATAGATCAAAATTAATTTCTGCAGCAGAAAAGTAAAAAAAAAACCAAAAAAGCCCAGCTAAGTGTAGCTCAGGCTGGGCAGCTCAGAGAGTCCCGGCTCAGGTCTGGAGTCTGTGGAAGGACAGCCGGCTGCACATCTGGAGCTTCCCTCACTTGCTGTTCCTTTATTCCCTCATTTCTTTTCCAGTAGGTCACCATGCCTCAAGGATAGTGACCGTACCCTCATGGGTGTTGAAAATGCAGCGTGGATGAAGCCTCCAAACCCCAACTCTTGATTAAACACGTTTCCAATACGTGTGCTGGCGGCTTTATCTACCTCTGTACCTATTGATTTGTACCTATCGATAGATCTGTAACATAACTGATTGTAAAGCAGGGAAAACACAGTGAGACTAAAATTAACGTCAGAATAAAACCAAGATCAGCCATGTGGGCTCAGACCAAGGATTGCTGCTGTCCTCTATCACAACAAACAGACACACAGCCCACCTGGTATAAAAGTCAGGCAGAAGAGAAAGCTTTTGAGGGAAATCAAGCAAGAAGCCCCATTTCCTTGAACCATCCCAGCTGCCCACGGCACATGGAAAGCAAATTCCCTCTCTCCTTTAACACTGAGCCTCTCCTACCTTATCACCTTGCAGTCCTTGCAAGTCAAATGAAGCTGGAATATATCCCGGCACTCCACACTCTCAATGAGCTGCAATGGAACCTGCAATTAAACACATCACATTATTTGATTTCAGCAGCAGTAACAGCAATTGCTTTGCATATCTCACAAGGATTTATTGTAGGCTACATGGAGTCTGAAGAGAGGAAAACAAAGGAATCCAAGTGGAACTATTTCAGCAGCTCTGAAGTTTGGTACCAGGTATTCATATTCCAGCTCCAGCCCTCTGTAGCCCAAAAGCCTTAAGGGATCCCACGGGAACAGCTGAGAAGGCTGCAGGAAAGGCAGCAGACACCCAAGCTCCTCTCTCATGGAAGCAGCTTTCTCTCTTATAGGTCCAAATTTAGGAATCTTAATATATTTTTAGCTGTTGGTGCTCAAAAAGAACTGCCAAGCAAGATCCCCTTAACAGACTGCTGCAGTCTGGATGCTCTTCTATGGCAATATCCCGTATTTCCTCCTCAGGGAAAAACCCTTTGGCCTGCTTAGATCAACACTTGTGACGGAGCAGCCAAATTTAGAGTGGTAATGCTGAATCTTTCACATTAAAGTGCAGTTATATACACTGCTGTTTTCCTGGCATGTTTAACCAGCAGCAGGTTGGTCAGACCACATGCAAGTACCTGTAGAGATGAGAGAACCCACAAGATGAAAATATTAATTTTCAGTATTATTTGTGGAACTTTACCTGAGATGGGCAAATGTACATTATTGTCCTAAATGAACAGAAGTCATACAAATAACTGTCTAAATTTAGCTAACACCTGTAATGAACACGAAGCACAAATCTGTTTGAATTGTTTAGCAGATTATATGGACATTGCACAAGGCAATAAAACCTCTGCCAGCCTTGAGTAACATTCCAGTTCCCTGGTTTTTGCTATCACAGGACTAAGATCCACCAGTTTGAGGTCTGGCTTGGGGCTTACAAGATGTGGCTGTAAGAGCCTGCCCTGCCAGGACCTTTCCATACGCTTGGGCAAGTCCTTGAAGGTCACCTCCAATCAAAGCTCCAGGATAAGGAATCAAGACAGCATCTTCTCAGGCACCAGAAAGCTTAAAAAGTACCTGATTTCAGTGGAATGAAAAAAAGGAAATGAACTAAAACCAGCAGGCAAGGAAAAGAGATGTCTCAAAAACACAAACCAGGGGAAAACTTCCTCCGAGCAAGGAGATGCCTGGAGCAAGCTCATGGCAAATGCTGCGCCCAGGAGAGGGATGAGAACTCTGCTGTCTCTGGGGAGGGCAGGCACAGCTCAGGGCAGCACCTCAGACAGGGCCCACAGGGTTCTCAAATCATTGCCCACATTCACAGCCCCCAGATACAACAGGCAGGGGTTTTTTACTGCTCAGCCTTTCCCTTGGCCATGTCAGACCACAACCAGAGGCAGCTCTGGGCTCTCTGGAGCTGGAAACCACCAACCCTCCCCTGCTGTGCCCAGAGAGGCTGGGACAGGGGAGTTACTCTGCTCCTTCTGTTGTAACTGGACATTAAATGACAGAAAATCCATGAGCACGACTTGGCAAGAGGCTGTCTGACTCCACAGATCAGTAGTTTGGATTTTCAAATTTGGATTTCAAATAAAGCTGGAACTTGAATTTCTGTCCATGTTTTCAGCACTGACACTGGTTGAGATCTGTGACAGAATCAGTGACATGAAGGGGGCATGAAATGAGGAATCCCTCCTGTGAGAGAGCCCCTCTTTGCCCTCCCTGAGCCCTGCCTGACTGTGGGTGACTCCACCAAAGCAGCAGAGGACTGAAATGCAGCACAGGCCACACTAGGTGCTCTGTTCCACAGCTGATCCTGCTATTTCACCTGCTCATTCCTTCCAAGCCCTCTCCCGCTTGATCCCAGTCTGCCAGGCAGGTAAATTGTCAGAGTTTTGTCTGATCGATGGACAGGAATGGGGCTCAGACTGGAGAATCTCCCAGTCTGTCTTCATGACTGGACAGCCCCACATACACCTAACAACAATTCTCAGGAGGAATTTCTACACGGAAGGGGTGGTCGGGCTTTGGAAGGGGCTGCCCGGGGAGGTTTGGAATCCCCATTCCTGGAGGTGTCCAAGGAAGAACTGGATGTGGCACTCAGTGCTCTGGGCTGGGGACAAGGTGAGGATCAGGCACAGGTTGCACTCGATGGCCTGGGAGGGCTTTTCCAACTTAAATGATTCTGAAATACCTTATTTAAATCTACCACTGAGTTAAATGGCACCAACATGGGAAGTAAGGCATCTTTCCCAGCTGAGTTAAGACTCTAGACTTGCTTTTTAAGTCCAGTGCTGCTTTGTCTGTCAATATCTTTTTATTCCCCAAGCCCTGTTTTATTCTGTTCTTTCCCACGTCCATCTTCATTCAAGCAGCTCTCCACCTCTTCCCTCCTCCTGGCATTCTGCTTGTGGCTCCTCTTCCTCCTGTCTGCACTCGAATGACAAACTAATTCTTCTCCTCCTGCATTATTTTTAATTTCCTTCTTTCAAAGTCACTCCTTTTTTCCCTGCCCTTTCCCTGTGCCCTCTGCTCCCCAGCCATCCATTCCCCTCCGACAGCCCCCCAGTGATTCCCTCACAATCTGCAGGTTTTTCTTCAGGACAACCTTCCCATTAATCTTTTTAATTTTCCTTCCCAGTCATAAAAATCTGTCCTCTGGTCCTCTTGTGTTTTCAACCTCCTTCCTGGCCATTATTCTTCCCCCAGTAAAGCTCTGTAGAATTTTCTCCCATCATTCCCTCCCTCCCTGATAACCTTCCCTTCCCACTGCACATCCTTCAGGCTGCTGCCATCCAACACCCAGAGCCCGTTCCTGGAAGAGCCATCAATTCTATCTGCAGGCACTTCCCTCTAATAATGGCATGGAAACCAGGCAGGGAGAAGCAATCATTAGTGCTTTTAGAAGAATAAACATGCATTGTTATCTGAGGCAAATTACATCCCATTATAGGGAGTACAGGAGCATCCTGCTCTTGCAGTATCTCCTGTCTCTTATTTAAAATTATCTCATTTTAAATAACAGCAACATTCTACAACTCCAACTTTTCCTTTTCGAGGGGTTTTTTAGATGATTTTGATGACTGGAGCTGTCTGTTATCTAAGAGCAGTACAAGATAAATTTAGAGAATTACAGCTCTGTAGTTAGAAACAGCACAAGTTACATTTTCAGAGCTGAAACAACCACCCCACGGCCCAATCCATGCCCACAATTCCCAGTGGGATGCAGTGGATCACGGCCAGGCTGCTGTAAGCACGAGCGACCCTGCTACAGACCCTCCCCTGTGCCCCATTTGGCCCAAACCTCTCCAGGACCTCCCATGGCACCCTGGGAGCTGGAATTCGGATCTCCTCCTTGTTTTCCCAGCTCAGAGCTGGAATAATGTCAGGGTTCTGGTACAGGCTGGTGTCTGTAACAAGCACAAGGCCAAGGCTGGGTGCTGGGTGTCCTGGAGCATGGGATGAGGTGGCACATGGAGGCTCTGAGGGTGCAAGGACAGCTCTGAAGGGCTCCAGGGTGGAGGGAGTTGAATCCCCCCCGGGGTTTTCATAGAACCCACAAGGAGTGTCTGAAGCAAATTTTTGCTTTTAATTACAGTTGATGACACTTTGGGTTTGTCTCGAAGGCCACGTCTGAGCCCCCTCTGCTCTCACAATTGTTGTGCTCTGAGTGTGACTTTGGGCAGCAGGGCCTGAGGACAAGACAAGGATTATCCACTCTCCAGCAGAGATGAACCACAACAGCTACACTTTGAGGAATATCCCAATCCAACCATTTTTCCAAGCCAGGGAAAGCTCACACTAAAACTCACCTCCTCATCAAAGTCTCCCCCATCATGACTTTTTTGTGGTACTGTGTCCAAAATCCACCACTGGAAAGAGATTACATGCAATCCATGCCTTCACAAACTCCACTAAAAAGTTAATTCTCCCATCAATGCAATTAGCTTACAGGGAGGAAAGTGATTAGACAGAAACACTCAGCAGCTGCAAAGTCTGACATTTTCTTAAGGAATCAATAGAGATGGGCCTGGGAACCAAACCTCCCCTGTGCACCGAGAGATCCCTGTTGAGTCTGCACTTTTATCCTGTGGATAAATGTAAGTCAACACTCCTGAATGCCATAATCCCCCCAATTTATGCATGGTCTGCGGGACCTTTTGTTTTTGCATTTGAAACACCGTGTTCCTATTAGCACTGAGATCTAGGAAATTATCCATGGGAAAGATCTCCACACACAGCCCTTTTCTGCACTGTTGCAATGGGAACATTAACAACTTTGAATGGATTTCTTTCCCAGCCCAGGTGATCTGGAGCTCTGTGCTGCTCACTGAGGTGTCACAGCACCATTTTCACAGCCAGGGAATTGTAACCAAACAAGAGGGAAAAGCCACAGACCAGGAATGAAGAATTTCCTACAGGTATTTGCTGAACAGCTGAGGTGACTTAAAAACAGCAGGAAAGAATCAAGATGAACTCAATCAAAAATTACTCAGCGAAGATTTAAGTTAGACAATCACCATCTGATCAAGAATTTCGGTCAACAATAACCAAAAGGATTACTACTCCTAAAATTAACAATTTAAATATGGTTCTTAATTACTGAAGAATGTTTTATCCTTAAAGACATTCCAAGCCCCCTCTGCCCTGGATTTCAGTGGAGTTCACAGTAAGTTATTAGTGATAGTCACTTATGGTTACAAAGAATGATTTATATTCTGCTCTACCTCATCCACTGATTGATTATTTCTGGTTAATGATGCTGATGATAATGAGATATCACACAGAATGAGAGGCCAGAACACTGGATGTGAAAGTCAGGGAAGCAAAATTAACATGGGAATATTGACAAACTTCTGGGGACTCTTCCCTGAACACAATCAAGGAATGTGATTTGAGAAAACATCAATTCTTGCTACTGCTCAAAACTACTGAACTGAAAACCCCTACAAAGCAATATCCCTAAATATCCTAAGGACAGGAAGTGCAGCACACTGATGGCTTCTCTAATAAAGCAACTCCATCATTCCCTGGCATTCCCCAGGACAGACTCTTGATTTCCACACTGGAAGTGTCCACAGCTGGTGAGACTGGTCTGTGTGAGCATTACAGCACTGCCAGGACTGTCCCACCCCATTGAACTGTGTCTGTCACCAGAGGAGGTGGAGATGGAGCCACTTTAAGGAATGAAAACTTGGAACAAAGCTCCTTAAAGAAATGCATTGAAGGCGAGGTGCCACTCTGGACCTGTTACATCAAGGACTGTACTCAAACCACCCAACATCTGGCACAGAACTTCAGCAGCTGGATCCACTTCCACCTTCTGAAGCTCCAAGCAAGGCACAAATCAAGTTTAGGTGCTTCAAAGGCCCCTTATTAGGAAGATTGATTATTTCTCCACTGAGCACATGCAGAGCTTGGGGACAACGTGTGGCTGACACAGCCAGCTGTGAAATGACCACCAGGTTGAGTGATGTGATATTTCCTTATGACATCTGATTGTCAGAGCTGCTGAGTCACCCTTCGGTGCCTAAATATGTATTTATTGTCCCTGAGAAATGGGATTTGAACATCAGAAGGAGATTTTTCATCATTAAAAGGAGGGGAATCACCATACTCTTACCCTAAATTCTGTTATTCCCACTGAGATCAGAACACCTGGACAGAACTTACATTCACAACAGATTCCTTGAATTTGATGTGGAGCCTGTAGTTGGAAAGGGCAATGATGGCATCCTCTGCTCGCCCCACATACTCTGTGCTCTCCCCGTGGAGCTCAATGAACGGCACCTGCAGAAAGGCAACCAAAATCTGATTTCAGAGACCATTTCCCAAAAATCTGCCCCTCCTGCAGCACAAGAAATCAAAGCAAGCCTGCTGAGAATTCAGCCCTATTATTGCTGCTAAGGAGGAACACCAGGTAGGGTTGGCTCAGAGGTTAATTGCAGCCTTTTTCTTAAATGATCCCTTATTTTATGTTACTTTTCCTGAGTGGTAAGTGCCCGGTCAGGGAAAGCAATGAATTTTTATGGAAAAATATCCTCACATTTTGGCAAGCAGGCTGACAAAGCCCTTGATTTATGCTCTCACTCCTTACTTAATGGAGAGTGGCATTTCCATAATGTTATTAAATTCATCCTAAAGTAGGCAAAACATCCAGGATGAATAATGTTCCCTGCTATTTCCCCACTATTCACCCAGCAAGCTCAGGTAACCAGCCTAGACTGGATCCCTAAATGCTACAAAGCTGAGCTCAGTTGGACAATCAAGCTTTTTGCTCCCCATTTCTCACAGTAAATGTGAAAATGCACAAGCAGCTGCTGCTTTATAAAGTCAGAAAACCTGCAGTTCATTACACCACACATGGAAATTGTCCCTGGTTAATTAAAACGTGACTTAAGCCCAGTTTAGCTGAGCTGGGTTGAAAGTGATCTGGTTTTACACCAACTTAGCTTGAATCAAATAAAAATATTTTATATTACAATGAAACAAACTCTTCAGCTGATGTAAGAGTGTCTGCATGGAGAGCCAGGCTGGGAGAGCTGGGGGTGTTCATCTGGAGAAGAGAAGGCTCCAGGGAGAGCTCAGAGCCCCTTCCAGGGCCTAAAGGGGCTCCAGGAGAGCTGGAGAGGGACTGGGGACAAGGGCTGGAGGGACAGGACACAGGGAATGGCTTCCCACTGCCAGAGGGCAGGGCTGGATGGGATATTGGGAAGGAATTGTTCCCTGGGAGGGTGGGCAGGCCCTGGCACAGGGTGCCCCGAGCAGCTGTGGCTGCCCCTGGATCCCTGGCAGTGCCCAAGGCCAGGCTGGACATTGGGGCTTGGAGCAGCCTGGGACAGTGGGAGGTGTCCCTGCCCATGGCAGGGGGGGCACTGGATGGGCTTGAAGGTCCCTCCCAACCCAAGCTGTTCCCTGATTCTACGGTAAACTATTTGAACTAAACTGATTTCAAAAGGAGCTTTGGAAAATGAAGAAATCAAAAAATATCTATTTTTGTGCAACAGAAGACTTTTGGCTTCACAATAACCAGATGCAAAGGCAGTGTTTATTCAGCACTGATTTTTCAAAACAACAGAGTTCTAAACAATGGAATAAAACCTGACACTTGATTTTAGTGCACAGGTAGCAGTGATATTTTTCAGACACTTGAAGGAATTTCTTTTAATAAAATGCGCAAGTTCTCTGTCCTATCATCAGTACAGGAGTATTTAAGAAGAAAATGAGTTTCTGTGCTAGTTGTGAATTAAAATTCTACAGGAGAGAATCCATAACCAACTGGAGGTAGTGGGATTTTTACTGGCAAGGAGCAGTGTGGTGATTACCTGAAGGTTCTCATCCTCTCGGATCAGCTGCTTCCTGGGAAAAATCTGATTAGCCTGGATGCATTCAAGGCTGTGCTGAGTCTCTTCATCCTGAGGAACAAAGGGTGACAGTCACCCGCAGACCTGGCACCCACTGCCACCTTCCCCAGCCATCCACAGCCAAGGAAAAGCTCCCACAGGATGAAGTGTCCAGAAAATTCCAGGAGCAGTAACTCACTGAAGTTTCTAAACTCTCCAACACGAGCCCTCAGACAACAAATCTGGTATTAGAAACAGGTTTCCTTCCTGCAGCCTGATTAATAAAGTCATTAAAAAGCTGTAAGATTTATAGCAGCATTAGGAAAAAGCACTAGCACTATGCTTAAAACTCAACAACCCCACATGGAAACATTCATTCCCTAATGTTTTCCCCATTTTAAACTCTTCTGCTCTGTCACAGACCCTACAAAGCCCCTTTGCTTACCATGACAGGCCCTGGGCAGGAGGAGGAATCCTCGTCTTTACTTGCAATACTTTGAGGCTCTTGACTTATTAAAATCTAGAAAACCAGAAAAATACAATGAAATAAAATTCATTTTCTTTTGGCAAATAAATACAAATTAACTTTTAAAGACTGTGAATGTAGCTGTTAGAAAACTGAGAGCAAACAGTAATTATGAAAAGATGAAATCCATAGAAGCTCCCTCTCCTGAGAGCCAAAATTGTTTCAAAATGTGTCTGGTTCCTTCTGTTCATCCTGAAAAATTACCTTTGGATGTGCTGCTGGGAGAACACCTGTCTGAAGGCAGCAATTAGACCAGTGTTTATATAATTTAAATTAAAACATGTTCATCTTCCTGGATCCCCTGGAATTTTCTCCCAAGTTGTTTGCAGATGGTGAATCACAAATCCGTGGGTTACAAACCCAAAGGGATCGCTGGGATCATTTAGGCTGATCTGGTATGAAACACAGGGTCTGGATCCTCCTGGAGCAACCTTGCTTCAACTATGGCATATGAACTGAAATTCTTACTGGGATAAAAATCCTCATTTTACACTTATGACTCTTTTTGGATATCCACGGATACACCCAAATATCCATTTTCCTGCACTGACCTTCCCAAGAGCTCCAGATCACTACACTGGGGACTTACTTGCTCTCTCCAAGCAAGGTTGTTGTCTACCCAACAACCCCCCAACCTTTGATCATTTGCAAATATTCTGGGAATATTAACAGAGGTTTATACAAATCACCCTATTAGGGACTTAATGACTGAAGTGACTTTAGGAGTTACAATTGGGTTTTGAGATTGATTTTACACTCAGCTTTTAAACCCAGGTAGGTTCTTCTCTTTTCTGCTCAACCAGGATTCACTCAGGTATTTTACGGGGTTTGCAGACTATGACACATAAAAGTTCCAAATGAAAATACATCACACGAGTCCAGTTCACATCCAAAGTTCATATCTCACTTTACTTATAAATATATTTCAGATTATCAGTGTTGAGCTGACAGAGAAAACCACTTCAATCCATCAGCTCACAGCACAGCAGCGCTTCAGGGAGCCCTGAACACATCCTGTGCTTTGTATGGAATATGGACAGGGAAAAGGAGCAGCAGATGCACCTCGAGGATGTGCACATACCTGTGTTTGTGTATATATTTATGTAAAAGGAGGAAATTATGAGCAGAATCGAGCTCAAACTTCCATGAATTCACTAAAAATGAATGCAAAAAGAAGACATAAAATCCTGGGAGAGCTGGAGAGGGACTTGGAACAAGGGCTTGGAGGGACAGGACACAGGGAATGGCTTCCCACTGCCAGAGGGCAGGGATGGATGGGATATTGGGAAGGAATTGTTCCCTGGGAGGGTGGGCAGGCCCTGGCACAGGGTGCCCAGAGCAGCTGTGGCTGCCCCTGGATCCCTGGCAGTGCCCAAGGCCAGGCTGGACATTGGGGCTTGGAGCAGCCTGGGACAGTGGAAGGTGTCCCTGCCCATGGCAGGGGGGGCACTGGATGGGCTTTGAGGTCCCTTCCCACCCAAACCACGCCAGGATTCTATGATATAAAAATCAATATATAGATTCAAGGAACTCCTTCAGCTTCACACACAATTATCAAAGAAACACCAACTTAATTTAAAAAATTGGCTTTATTACAAATTTGAAGCTTGCTTATTATCTCTGAGGAAAAGTTTTAATTTAATAGGCACTATGCTGGGAAAAAAAATTATTTTATACTTGTTTGATTAGATATATGTAATTTATAAGTTTATTATATAACCACCTACATATTAATAAAAACCAGCATTAGCTTAGAAAATTGGGTCTTTTAAAATATCTTACAGCTGTGCTCCTACAACCCAGCATAAACCTCCAGCAGAGACTACCCAAAGCACCAAGTTTCAGTCTAACTCCTGCAGTCAGTGCAGAACAGTTTCTACTGCGTGGGGCTTTTCCCCTGAATGTGAGAATCTTCCTTTTTAAGGTGAATTTTGGGAAAGCTGTGTGGAAAAAAAAATCTGCCTGTTTCAGTTTGCATCAGGATTATCAGGCCCAAAGGGTGATGCTGCCAAGATAAATGGTACAAGAAGTTATAGGACTGGTTCTAAAGCAAACACTTTGCTCTGGCTGCTGCTGGGCATCAGTGAAACGCTTCAGCGACTTCCCTGCCACCTAAGGAGTTCTGAAAATTGCTGACAGAAATAGCAAAAAGGCTGAATTGTTACAGTGAGCTCTCTGAGCTGATGGGCAGTGAATACTCTGAAAGAAATCATTCCTTTCCCATCAAGTCAACGAGCTGATCCCGCTCCCTCCAGCAGCTCAAGGTCACTGGGCTGAGCACACAGGACAGGAACAGCTCTGGGAGCAGGGATGGAGCACACACTGCTCAGGGACAGCCCAAACCACACCTGAACCGACATTTCCTTCTATCCCAAAGCTTTCTATCCCATTTCCAGCTCACCAAACCCTTCTCATGGGAACAGAAGGAGGATCCCAGTGACTGCTGACACCTCATAAGGGGATTTCTGGCTTTAGAAGCCTTGGAAGTGAGAGCAGAACGTCCCTCATATCATCGGCTCCACCAAGCACTCCTGAACTGTCCCCACCATAATTCCCCACTGTGCTGCTCCAAGGAACAGCTTGGGACAAGGTCAGCCCAGCACCAAGTGGCTGCACAAACCCATTCTCCAGTTGACCCACAGCAGTTTTAGGATTAGTTGCAGAATGGAAGGAGAATTCTCATCTTGTTTAACTGCAGCTACGCCCTGACAGTAAAACCCATTTTCCAGAAATGAAATGGAAAGGTACAAACAGCTCAGATAAAAAAAAAAACCTGGCCAGGAAAGCAGCCTTAAATTCAGGCTCCTCCTTATCAACAGGATCACATAAAAATAGCAGCCAGCTTCTACACCGAGCAGTGAAACTGGGTTTTATTGGTACAAATAATACTGGGTTTGGTCAGGACTGAGGCCAAAAAAAGGTGGTGTTATCAATTTACTGTCTGTCCTTTTACCTGCAATTCCATGTGTGTTAGATTACATCAAAAAAGAGATTGGTCTTGTTAATTCTCCATCCTTATGTTCTGCTTGAAAGGATAAATGATGAGCAAAGGTTGTAACCTCAGACTCTGTTCAGCCTCTACGGGAACATCTTAATTACCTTTGTTTCAGATGTGCCTTCTGGTTTAAATTATGTACATAATTAAGAGTAGCAATAACCATCTGTTAGCCAGTGATTCTAAACAAAAAAGACTAGATAAATAAAGGATCGTTTAAATTCACATATATTTAAATGCAGTTGGACTTAGAGCAAGGAAAAGGAAAAACTGGAGGGAAAGAAGGAAAGAAGAACCCAAGCATTTCAGTTCGTTCCCTTACCTTCCCCATCCAGACTGAATTCCATTTATTTTAATATCAAAATCAAATTGAGCTGCCCCCTGATCTGTTTACATACTGTGGCACAGTTTACCCTCTGAGTCTGAGTTTGGAATCCAAATTTTTTGGCAAAGGACCATTAGAAAATTTGAGAATTAAACATTCAGGAATGCACTGCACCTTGAGCAAAAGATGCTTCTGTTGCAAACTGAGAACACTTCTCCCCCTTTGGCAGGGGGAAGGAAATTTCTGAGATAAGGATAAACACTCAGTTTCCCTCGTTTCAGTCCCTGACAGGGAGGTTTCTCCTCTTTCCTGGCACTGCAGGCTGCAGTAACTGAGTAACTTTCACCAGGATTTACTGGGAGAGCAGCTGACAACACGAATGTTTGCACATTATTCAGGAATTGGAGCGGGACAAAGACTCATGTTTGAAGATTGAGCACAACTATGAGCCAGGAGCCTTTTTTTTTAATAATTAAAGGTCGCAAACCCCAACTCAGTGAAATACTAATTTTTGTCTAAGATCTTGGAAAACTCTTAATTAAATAAATTGAGAGAATAATCAATGATAAGCGCAGAATCCACAAAGAAGCAGCTCATCTTATCAAAATAACGCAATTCTTACCAAAGAATGAGAGAATAGACAATCCTCTCTTGTCCCAGAAAGTTCCAACTGTTCTCTTCTGATATTTCACATTGGCAGCTGCAAATAAAAAGACAACACTTTAAAACATGAACCTTCCCTTGAAAAAACCCACTTGTGAGCCAGCAGCCTAGACAGGACACTCCACTGGTACGGGAGTTTGGATTGATTCAAGAGGAAAAAGAGAAAGTCTGCGTGCTTTGTAGTTGTAACAAGAGAGAGGATTCCAGGACTGGATTCCGATGGATACATGTGGATAAGGAGCAGTTCTGAAAGCGTGGCCACAAAGCAATTCAGAATTTTCATAAAGGAGTGAACAAAACCTAAATTACCTCACAGTAGGAGCTACAAGAGAGAGTTTTATAAGACCCAACCGGATTTATATTGATCTTCAAAGTGGTTTAAATTTTACACTGCAATTGGCATTTTTGGCCCCAAGAAAGCCAGTGAAGACCCCCAAACAGTGGCTGTTGCCCCTGTGCTTTGGTCCAATGGTGCAAAAATCCCAGGGAGCAGCAATGCTCGTGAAGCCACTCCTGCCAAGCCCTATCCTTTGGATTTTCAAGTGCTGTACAAACACTTATTGCCTCAAAAACGAGGTATTGTGCCAGAAACAGACATTTGTCAAAAATTATATGGAGAAGATATCTGACCTGCTTCATTCCCACAGTCACTCCACAGGACCAACAGATGGTTCCTGTGGCATCACAATGACTCCCGGGACAAAACGTTTCACACTAAAATACCCAACCCCTAAAATTACAGTTCCAGACTGACCCCAACCATTCCTAGAGCACACAAGCAGCCAAACTGATGGGACACCACTCCCTTGTATCCAAAGATTTGCTGTTCACAGTAACTTGGATACTCTCCCAGTAGCACACGGCATCTGGATGTGCCTGGAAAGTCCAATTTCTCCACCATACAATCCTGCTGCTGGAAATAGTTTGCCTGGACTTTGATGTGCCACAACTACTGATAATTTTCACATTCTGGCAAATGAAATAAAATATTTTTGTACTTTGAATTAATTGTGTCCTTTAGTTTATGGCTTATGACAGGGAAAATAAGTAATACATGTTAAAAGGAGATGTAATTTTAGGACTAACGCAGTAGAAAGAAACAGTTTAAGAAATAGTTTAGGTTTTGTGCATCAAAAATTGTGCATTTAAAAGAGTTGTGCCCCAGGCCCAGCATTGCCAGCAGGGTAAGGGAGGGGATTGTCCTGCTCTGCTCTGGGGCGGCCTCTCCTCGACTGCTGGGGACAGTTCTGGGCACCAAAGGAGGGGCACAAGGATGGGGAAGGGTCTGGAGGGGCTGAGGGCAGAGGACACTTAGCTCAGACCTCAGCACAAGGATGGGGACCTCCCGAGGGCAGCTCCGGTCTCTGCTCCCTGGGACAGGGACAGCAGCCAGGGAACGGCTGGAGCTGGGCCAGGGCAGGCTCAGGCTGGAGAGCAGGGAAAGGTTCTTCCCCCAGAGGGTGCTGGGCACTGCCCAGGCTCCCCAGGGAATGGGCACGGCCCCGAGGCTGCCAGAGCTCCAGGAGCGTTTGGACAGCGCTGCCAGGGATGCCCAGGGTGGGGTTGTTGGGGGGTCTGGGCAGGGCCAAGAGCTGGGCTGGGTGATCCCTGTGGGTCCCTTCCCATGCAGGATTTTCATGATTCTAAGATTCTAATACAAATTTAGATGCACCAGAAGGAATTCTACCATCTCCCATAATGGACACTTTAGGGAATCTCAGTATTTACACAACAGGGACCTGAGGATGTGCTCTAACAGAAAGGCCCTGTGTCGATGCCAGCTGTCCAAAACCTCAGCTAAACTTTGATTTACCATTTTATAAAACAGTTTCTAAAAGCAACATTTCATTACCTGCAACAGAGGTCAACTTTGTTTTCGTTTTTAAAAAATCTCTCTTAGCCAACAAGCCAAGCATCAATCCCAATAACTTTATGGGTCGATAATCAACCCCAGCACCCAGATGGGAACGGGCACAGTTCGACTGTGAGGTATCAGCTTGATCCTGCAGCAAGTTCAACTTCACAGCTGCCTATTGATACAAAGTCACCTTTCAGGGGAATACGGAGCAGGTTTATTAAACACACCAAAAAAAAGCTATGAAGGCAGACTATACAACTCTAGAATGACTCCTCAGAGACAGTTTTCTGGCCATGTATTTGCTTTTCAAAAGGCAAGATACACATTTCGGGTGCAGGAGCTGGACTGATTTTGTGTGGTTTCAGCCCAAACGAAAAAAAAAAAAAGAAACAAACCCTTCACAAAATCTGCAACAAGCTTTTTATTGATTTTAATGAGGCTTGGAAGAAGCCACCAAATCTCAAGAGTTTTGTCAAGAAGTTTAAAAACAGGAGAAAAATGTTCCAATATAAGCATTAATAATTCCGCTTTATTCCTGCCAGAGCTCGGCAAACACCCCCTGACACGCTCATCAGCATTCCTGCTGCAAGGCTGCTGGGCTCTGATAAGCACCTCCAGTGTTATCACTTCCTAAGTCAACAACTTCTGCCAAAATAAGGGGGAAAAAAGCTGCCTGTAAGAAGAAATATAGCTATGAGTTCTACTGGCCCTCTCCAAAGCACTAATTCCTGATGGGAGCAGGCCCAGCTCAGGGGGAGATGTTTAATTAACACAGCCCAGGGAGCTGCCCCTCAGGAGAGGGATGCAGCCACCCCTTCCAGGGGCTCCCACCAGCTCCTCTGCAGCGCCTCGGCTGCGTGAGCCACAGAGAAGGGATTCAGCACCATCAGGAAAGCCAAGGGCAGGAGATGGAAAAGGGACAGGATCCTTTCAGTAAATCCTAAGTCAAGTTGTCTTTTAAGGAATAGGCTTTGCAGCACCTTTATTGGATTGTCACATTCTCAGAGCTTCCATTATCACAGAATGGTTTGGGTGGGAAGGGACCT
>VZTI01005699.1:61714-90061 GCA_013397865.1 Struthidea cinerea | reverse complement strand
GGAGCAGCTCCGTGGCCTCCTCTGGACTGGCTCCAGCAGCTCCAGGTCCTTCCTGTGCTGGGCCCCAGGGCTGGGGCAGCTCTGCAGGTGGGGAATCACCTGAGCAGGGCAGAATCCCCTCCCCTGGTTCCAGCACAGGTGCCCAAGGACATCCCACCACTGCCCAATCCAACCATGTCACAAGTGACTCTGCCATAGGACTCCAGTACTGAAGGGGATGGCAACACTTCACTTTTCCTTTGAATCATCTTCTAAAATCCTGCTCTGGAGCCTATTTTGGGAACTTGGGCACTGGGTGAACACTCAGCACAAAAGTCTCGCCTCCAGTTTTTTCCTGGAAAAAGTTATGGACAAGTAGAGCAGTTGCATTGTATATCAATGATGCAGTGAAACACAAGTAATAATACAGCTGGGAGGGGGGAAATTCCAAATAATGGTTTCCAAGTTGTAAAACTTTTATCCCTGGCCATACTCTAAGCCCTGGAATTCCACGGGCAACCCAATCCAACATCAAAGTCGGCCCTACTCTGAGCAGCGTTGGACTACAGGAGCTCCAAAATCTAAATTATATGAGCCTGTGACAGTGTTTTTCTTGACATTTATTTTAATGAAACATTGGCAAATAGCTAGGAAAAGCACTCTGGAGAAGTTTCAATCAACATGTTTGTTTAATTAAGTGATTGGAAAGTTGTCTCTACAGTTTCTTTGCTGAAAGGCTCCATCAGCCAAAGCAGGAGAGCCATGATTTGATAAGCATGGAAATGGCACAAGGGAAAAACAACTTGGGAGAAAAACACATCCAGATTTTCTCTAGCTGCAAGTTACCCTCATAAAGATGTAAACAAACACAACCAGATGAAGCTTTTTTTCCTGCTAATTGACTATTTTGAAGATGTATTTTTCCCCTCCCTTTGCCGAAATATGGCATTTCCACACCGGTTGTGCCACAGCATGTCACAACCTAACATTATGCAAGTGTGGTTTTTGATGAGAAGTTCTGCGTTCCTGTTTACATTTCGAACTTCCCAATATCGCTGTCCCCATACACCCGTGAGGGGTGTATGTCTACCATGAGGGGACCTTCTCTCCCATGGGATTACCACACACCCCCCATTTATTTCATCACCTCCGGGTTTGGCTGCTCTCTGCTCACTTTAGCTCAACTTTTTAGGTTGTTCTTCTCCTACCCTCTTCCTTTTTCTGTTCTTCCTGGTGGATTTTAGTTTCCTTTCCCTACTATTTTTACACTGCTCTTAGCGTGCTCAGGAGCAGGAACACAGTGCTTCCATCAGCTGCCCACCAGCTGGGGGATGTGGTCAGCCTGTGGCTGTAGAAACCACAGAGGGATGGGAGCACTGGGAATGCAGCCGCTCCAGAGGCTGGATGGGGCAAGGCTGCTCCTGAACAGAAAGTTTTAAAACGTGCACACGGAGAAGAAGGAATGCTGATCTTCAGGGAGGCATTTTCTGGTTTCTACTGCCACGTGTCACAGAATCTTTAAGGCTGGAAAAGACCTTTAAGGCCACTGACCTGGCAGCACTGTGTTCACCACTGACCCCTGTCCCCAAAGGCCACATCCACAGAGCTGTTCACTCCCTCCAGGAAGGAGGACTCCAGCACTGCCCAGGGCAGCTGTGCCCATGCCTGACCACCCTTTCCATGAGATGTGTTCCCTAACATCCCATCTTAACCTTCCCTGGTGGAACCTGAGGCCGTTTCCTCTCATCCCATCCCTTGTTCCCTGGGAGCAGAGTCCGACCCCCCCGGCTGCCCCCTCCTGTCAGGGAGTTGTGCAGAGCCACAAGGTCCCCCCTGAGCCTCCTTTTCTCCAGGCTGAACAACCCCAGTCCTCTCCATCTTGTCAATCATGCACTTCTCTGGCTGAAATGACATCATTCCCAGCTGGAAATGAAGGTGTGCACACAGCAACACTCAAATACCTGACAGGGAGAGCAGAACAGCCACATGGAACATCCCACTTTCCCACAGCACGGATGGGAACGGTCCTGCATCTGAGCAATTTTGAAAAGATCTCCTTCCACTTTCTGTTCTCTCTGCTTTTATGAGTGAAGAATAAAATTAATTATAAGAGACCAAAGCATCAAAAAAGTTTTGTCAACATCTGTCACTGCACTGACTCATCCCCTAATGGCAGGTCGGCATTCGGGCTTCCTTCATCTTCCCACTCGGAAGAGGCATTAATCTGCTTTTAAAGCAGTTTGATTAAGCTGATTATCTTTGCATATTTGTTAAAGATCCCTTCTTGCACTCTTCAGAAATTAAATGCAGAAGCAACAGTTCAAAGTTAAAACAAAACAAAAAAATCTTGAAAGAAAAGTAGATTTTGAAATGGCAGAGGAAGGCAGAAGCAAGGCAGGAGAAGCACTTCTGGGGGTCTGATAGCAAAGGACAGTACAGAAAAATTTGATTTTGCATTAAGAAAGGTCCATTTTTTCCATAGTTGATATCAAGAATAAAAATCAGTATTTACCTGGGATAACAGTATTAATTATGCCAAAAATAAGAGGCTTTTTAGGAAAGTGCTCCTGAATAAAAGACTCTACATCAGTATTTTCCTTCACTGATCTCAAAACAATCGAGGTCAAAAGACCACAGCAAGCTTGAAACCAAAATCCACAACAAAATGTCACTTTTTCTTACAAAATTTCAGGCTCTCTTTTCTTTTAATTCCTTTTTCATTTGGATAAAACCCTGGGATCCAAAGGCTGCAATTATCCATACATAAGCCAGGATACAATTTACCCATCAGAGATCTTCTGTACTGTGTCTATAATTTTCCTTTTATCGCAATTATTCCATATTCCTCAGTTTTATGTGCATGACAGATGAGGAACAGCTACTGAGGACCAACAAACCACAGAGATTGGTCTGATCTGTGGAGAGACCTGGAAGGATGGGATCTGAATCCGGGATCTGGATTTTAGTGTGGAAGCTGACAGGACACAGACGCAGTGGATTTGTGGAGGTTCTAAGCTGGAAAGGTGACCAGGTGTGCTGGGAAGGGGATTTATGTCAACAGGTAACCAAAGAGCCATGAAATGTAGGGCAGTATTAGACTGGAGTTATGAAACAAACAGCAAGGTTAGACCAGGCAGCAAAAGTTTCCATTTGAAAAGGCATAATGGAGAAAGAAGGGAATAATTTGCTCCTCGCAGTTCCCATTTTTCCATTAAGGTCCTCACAGCCCATTTGCCATGAGTCACACTCCCTCCCCTTTGCCTTTCTAGAAGAAAGGCAGCAAACAAGGAGAAGTGGCTCTTAATCAAAGTCTCCAAGGTTTTATTCATCCTCCCAAAACACTTCAGCTTCCCCCTTCCCTCCTCCAGTCACATTTTGCTTCAGCTCAGACCTTCCTGTAAGTGTCTGAGCAGCGGGAAGGGGCAGCAGCTGCTCCCAAAAGAGCATCCCACACTGCCCAGGACAGCTTCTCACCTGCTGGGATTTACTGACAGCCAATGCAGCACTACAGACAGCCACAAGTAATTTAGAAAAAGAAACAAAGTTTTGGAAATACAAAGAATCAAGAATCAAATGTGATCTGAAGGTTCCTCTGAAGTTTCAAGATACACTCCCATGAGACTTTTCTCCCCCACTGAACTTCCTCAGGACAACACACACAGTCACAGCTCTCAGCTCCTCAGTTGACCTCGTTTTCACCACACGTCTTCTGGCATAAAAACTTTGAAAATCTCTTTAACAAAACACCACTGGATGCTTTTGTCGTAAGACAACTTTCTTGAAATAGCAAATTCCTGTTATTAATAATCTATTAATGCTTTGAGAGATAAATGCCTAAGTTATTACAAGGTGTAATAACAAGGAGGCCCGGCAATCATGGAATGGGTCGGGTGGGAAGGGACCTTCAAGCCCACCCAGTGCCACCCTGCCATGGCAGGGACACCTTCCACTAGCCCAGGTGGCTCCAAGCCCCATCCAGCCTGGCCTCGGACACTGCCAGGGATCCAGGGGCAGCCACAGCTGCTCTGGGCACCCTGTGCCAGGGCCTCCCCACCCTCTCAGGGAACAATTCCTTCCAATATCCCATCCAGCCCTGCCCTCCGGCAGTGGGAAGCCATTCCCTGTGTCCTGCCCCTCCATACTCCTGACAAAATCCCTTCTCCAGCGCTGCTGTGCTGCAACAGCCCAGAACAGGCAGGACACAAATTCTGTTTGCTGGTATCAAGGCCTATAATGAGACATCCCTTTCTCTGCTTGCACACCTTGCACAACGTAATTATGGGTAAAGCTTTAATCCATTAATTCTTCAACTGCATTGAAAAGACCTGTCCTGTCAAGGAGGCCATGGAAGATCCATACATCCACTCTCACCAGCTGCATCGAGGAACGGAAGCCATTGGGAGGCTCCGTGTTCCAGGACTCACACTGGATCACCTTACACGACTGGGAAAGTTTATATTTCAAACTAACCCCAGCACTCGGTAAAATTGTGGCACACTCCAAAAGTGCCTTTTTTGATGTGGTGTTAAGGTGGTTTTGCTTTAAAACAGACTGTGCTATTCCCTGAAGCGTGGTGAGCCAGCAGAAAGGGTACTGCTCCCATACTCCTCCTAAACAAAACATTCCCCTTCTTTATTTTACACCAGCTCTGGCATTTCAGACCTATCATGGCATATTCCAACTCCTCGATACAAGGCAAAACTAACCCAGAGAGCAGATTATGGAACCACCACTCTACAGTGCTGTAGATGTTGTTTGCTTCCAGAGCAGCACAGCCTGAAAAACTGCAGGACATTTCAGATTTATAGAATTTGAGGCAGCTTAAGAATCACTTCAGCTCCTGCAGAAATGACATTTCTTTACAGAACTAATCAATTAGCTCGCTCATCTCTTAGCCTGCTCAATTCTTTGAGAAATATTCAAGTAGTTTCAATTTGAATGGCAGAGTTTACAGTTCAGACACCAACAAGCACCCTCCCAAAACCCTGATCCACTTTAGAGCTGTCAAGCACACGACTGCATTCTGTACTGAAGGGAATTGAAGGGGCTTTTAGGAGTAATTCACACATTTCTGCCAAAATCTGTGAACCTGAGGATGAAGAGCCCTTCCCTTCAAAGTCTCTTCAATTACCATGGCAGGGGACAAGTATGTGTGATCACAGCATTATTTACAGTATAAAGTAGTAATTAATTCAATCCAAGAAAAGCCTTGAGTTCAGGTATTCCCTTATTAGCCCATGCAAAGCAATCCTGAACAGAATCAAATAACCATATTGAAAGAGCTGACCTAAGGTGAGAGCCAGCTTTACTTAGCTACAAGAGACCCCTTTTGATGAACTGACCCCCTAAATTCCACATTTCAGGAGCTAATCAAGGATCAGAGTAGCTTTTCTAGGCTCACCAAAAGCTGTTTCCTAGAGAGCAATCCACACACTTGTTTGGGCATCACCCACGAGGCTGCCAAGACACCAAGAGCACTCACCGTTCACCAGACGCTCCGTGTGTGCAAATACTGCTAAACTCAAATTTGGAGGAGATAAAGCCAAGTGTGCTTGTCCATGATAAGGGAACCAGCAAGAGCTGGGTCAGGAAACCCCAGCAGCTCAAGGGACTGCACAGAGCTTTCTGCTGGCTCCTGTTTACCCCAACAAGTTCCAGCCAGACCCAAGATTTACCAGAACAGGGTCCTGCCCTCCCTGCACTTGAGCAACAACTCCTTCCAGGGAGAACAGCCAGGCATTTCCACCAGCCCACTGCCAGTTCCAGCTTCTCCAAACTTTCAGCATTTCAGTTTCCCATCAAGTTACCTACAGAGGGAGAAGGTTCCCAGTGACATTGCCCTCAGCCAGGCACAGCAGGGAAGAGCTCTGGCTCCCTACAGGAATTAAGACGCACACAGGACTCGGATGCCTTCCCCTGTTAATTCCTGCATTTAGATCACAAGGGACAAACTGGTTTAGATAATCTACCAGCACACTGCCTCCAGGAAACCTGCTGCTTCCTGGCCTTTCCCTGGTCAGCTGCTTCACAGAACCATGGAATGGTTTGGGTTGAAAAGGTCCTTTAAGTTCATCCAGTTCCATCCCCTGCCATGGGCAGGGACACCTTCTGCTATCCCAGGTTTCTCCAAGCCCCATCCAACCTGGCCTTGGAACTCCTCAGTTCACTAAAGCAAAAAGAAAAAGCAGGAAAAGCAAATACTTTCCCTCCTGTAGTTAAATTGCCTCGGTATCTTCCAAGTATTAAGACAGTTGTTTATTCCTATCTTTTTCCACTTATGGAAAGTCACAGTTAATTTCAGAAGCAGGAAATGTAACAGCAAAATACTACTTTCCATTCGCAAGCTGCACTTAAATAAGAGCTGGAGATGGACCTCAACTCAAACAAACAGCAGGCAAAGAAAAAGAATTTTAAAGAGGGTCCTGCCCACGAAGGCACATGGAAAAGCGACATGGAGCTGTCTGAGTAGCCAGCTTTAGTGAGGAGCAGTGAAACTGCATCTCACCAAGAGCCTCAGCAGAGCAGCCACCAGGGATTGAAGCAGCACAGCCCTTTGATGTGGGAGGCAGGAGGCCCATGGAGGAGTCTTGCAGCTCTTGTGATCGCCTCAAGAAATGTTTTAATGGGCTTCAATTTCCATAGCTGGTTTGGAAGATCAATTACACACATTAGCAGTATCTGGTGTGAAGTACAGAGGTCTTTAATAGAGCAGTTAATTTTGTCACACTGCACTCTGTGTTCCTCTAGAGACACAACAGTGCTGCTTCAGAACCAGTTGACTCAAATGCATATTTTTCTAATTTTATTTATCTTTAAGCCCAATAGTCCTCCATCAACTAAATCAAGGTAGATGCTCTGCAATGTTCAAATCCTGAATGTGTCAAAGGCAAGAACAGCTACAGTTTCTAAAGTCACGTCTCCAGACTGCCCAGGGAGGCTGAGTTCAGTCAGGACAAGTCCCCAGAATATTTTCTCCACAATACTGAAAGCATACAGGCTTGTTCCCTTACACTGAAGTTGCACAGCCCTTCAGTGCCAGGAAGGAATTTACTTGGATTAACAGAATATGCTTATTCTATAAAACTAAACAGCATGAAGCCAAAGTTAAATACATTTAGGCATTTCAGAGACACCAAGAAGGGTTTGTGGTTGCTTGAGGCGCAGATGTGTATCAAAACACAGTTTCAGCTAGAATTGAAATTGAGTTCTGCAACAGACTGCAGCTCTGCTAGAGAAATAAGGTTTGACAGGTCTCCAGTTAATAGCCACAGTCTCTCCCTTCTCCTATTTAAAGTAAAAATCCATTGAAGTTCAAGCTTCCATAGGATACCGGCAGATACTTGGCTGATGGGGAAAAGGGAATTAATTCTATAAGGTACCTGCATCTCCTTTGGTCAATCTTGCCATCCGAACAGCAATTCCAACAGGAATGAGTTTCTCCAGGGAACAGGAAGATGTCCCTTCCTACCTGCTCACTTAAGTTGTCTGTAGCAGATCAGTTTTTACCTTAAAGAGATATTCCTCCAGTATCCTATTCTATACTAAACGACCTTTTCAAAAGCACAACCAATTAGTATATATAGACATTTATTTAAAACCTCTCTCACTTATTTTCCCTAAAGAAACTCATTCTTTTTGGTAGATACAACAAATCCTGAGAAGGAAGAATAATAGTACAAAGAATGTAAGTAGTCATTTAAGTGTTTTATCCTTTAGAGAACATTCACTCCTTCTCTGTGTGACTCAAAACAAACCTAATTTACTAAGAAAGACTTGCTTGCAATTAAGAGATAAATCATCATTTTAAAGAAACAAAGGTTTGGGCTTTTCAGCACATTACCCAAACACAACACATTCACATCTCTCCCACAGGCATTGCAGAAGTCAGTGCAGTTCACAGCTCACTCTGTTACTGATGCATCAGGAAAGATAATTTTCATTTAATTCCAGATTTTAAAAAATATGTATGTCAGGAGACCGCAGTTATCCACTTCAATTTTTGCATTTAAATCATTATTAGCCAGCAGGACTTAACCTTCCTTTAAAGAATATACAGATTTATAACCATCCTTACAGTAAATTTACCATGTCCCCTTTAAATTACACGTTATAAAGACATACAAGAGCACACATGTATTAACCCACGAGCTTTCCTAAAGATGTGAAAATAGCACAAGTCACATTTGTAACACTACAGCTCTTACCTGTGACTAGCAGATCTCAAGCTTCAATTAAATACACAGAAGTGGCACTCCACAGTAAAAATTAAGACCAACTAAATCAATCTATTTTTGGTCTCTGTCATTCCATTTGAAGCACCCTCTGGTAACCACCTGAGCAGCAAAGCCAAGCCTGTACTTACTGAACATGAACTCTGAGACATCTGCATTAAACCCATGAGGGTAAAATATTCAAGGTGCATTTGCTTGAAGTGAAAAAGTAAATCTGGCAAATTTTGGTTAAAAAAACTTAGATACAACATAGATAAGGAGCAATAAACTTTGGGGTTTGGGTCCTGCCTTACTGCCTTTCCTCTGATGAAATTAAATGGCAAAACCCCCTGACCTCAGCTGACACCCTGGGTCGTGCTGCACACACGGGATGGAGCTGCTGAAAATGTACAAACACAATTCTGAGCCTCCGTTTGCTCAGGTACTCAAGGACCTCCTTAAACATCTTATGAGGTGCTATCTCTGGTCAAAATCCAAACCAAGAGAGGGCAGGAATTTCTTCGCTTCCCGTAACTCTCCAGGCTGCCTGCAGGAACGCTTGCCATCAGATCCAGGGGACTGAACTTCCCAGAAAGCTTTCCTTTGAGAGACAAGCAAATTCCCCACCAGATTTCTGTCACAGAAACGAAGTTGAATATCTAATTACAAAACAAAGAGAAGTTGCTTCTGCCCCTTTGAGTGCAAATTGGAAGGCGCAAAGAACCAAGATCAATACATATGCAAAAAAATCCAGAACAATTTGGGATGAGTGGGAGAGCAGCACACCAGGGAGTGCAAGCCCCCACCGGCACAGTTCCATTACATCAAGCTGCTCTTTGGACTCATACAGCTGAGGTTTGAGGATCGCCAGGCATATCCTTTCTAGACAATCAATTCCAATATTAAAGTTGGAATCTGAAACCAGCTTCAGAGCAATACTCCAAGGCAAAAGAAACCTTCAAGCTCTGAGCAAAAACAGAACAACAAGGGTAGGAACAATGCTCAGAATGCTTAAATGTGCCTTGCTTTTATTGTAAGCCTTTATTTCAGAAGGTTATGCAGCTGGTGTAACACAAATCTACATGTGAAGACAAATCTAGAAGCAAATGCTCAGAGCTGAGATGAAAAAGCATCTGTAATTTAGATAAATAACAGCTCACTACGGGAACAACCTCAGCATTCAGGTCTTGTATTTCAGAGCCTGCACAGTTTTGCTCATTTAGATTCAAATGCCAAAAAACAGCCCAACTCTTCTCCTGGATGAAAGACTACATCTTTATGCAGGAAAGCTTAGTTGGAAGCTTAGATGAGTCTGTCAAGGAAGGACAAGGATCCACGGTATGTATGTTTATTAAAAGTACCATTTCTGTGTCATTAGCTTGGAGATGTGACATCTCTGCATCAGCTCCAGGTGCAGCTGACAGAACTGTTCCACAAGAATTCCCTGATGGTAGAGGCCTCCAAAATAAAAAAATGCCACCATGAAGCAGCACTTACAGCCAAACTCCCATGTTCACCCTGAACAACGTGAAGCTTGAGATTTCTCTTTTCCAGTTGCCACTGGGTTGGGTGCTGAAAAACAGATCCTGCACAAACAGAGTGGCCTGTTTTGGTATTTTACTATTTTACATATTTCAGGAAGTCAGAGCACCGGTGTGTAAGTGCTGCTGTAAGGGAAGGGATCCTTGACAGGCTGGCACGGCTCGGTGCTGGAGTTCTGGACTAAGCTGTTACATGGAGTTGCACAATGAGTAAACAAGGGAGGCAAAGCTGACAGCCCAAGCCCAGCATTAATGACCCAGCAGGTATTTTCACTGCTCATACACACCATGGAAATCAACTTGTAATTGCAGCCTGAAGTAGCCCTACATAAAAACCATGGAGTGAAGGCTTACATATTAGAAAATGCAAGCACTATGATCACCTGTGAAGCTTCTGCTCAGCTTCTCTTGGAGTATGTATGATCCTTAATTCCCTACTCCATCCTCTCCTTCCCATAAACCCTCACCCAGTGAGCTGAGTGGGACAATATTCCCTGAACCCAGAACTTTCCATTCAGTCATTTTCCTTAAACCCTGTAGTCAGTGTGGAGTCCTGAAGCAGGTGAGTCCTTCTCGCACTGCTCATTTTATGGCACTTCTTCTGCTAAGGATCCACAGCGCTCAGCAGAGCTACTACGTTGTTCCTTACGTTAAGTGGCCAGTAATGGACTTTTAAAAGGCTGGAAAACTAAGGATGGTATGAGTTCAAGCCATCACAAGGATCTTCTGTGCCCAGAACAGATGTCCAGAGTTTAGTTTTTTGAATACTCCCAATTTTTACAGTATTCCTGCTCTGTGTTTGGGAAATACAACTCCACTGCCAGGGGTCTGAGCAGCAGAGTCGAGCATTCAGGCCTGGAGTTGTGTACTCAGCACCCAAACCATAACTCTACACACACCTGGAAAGGTTCCCAGCAACTTCCCCGCCAGGACCACAATCCACAACCAGGCAGGGACACACCTGCCTCTCCAGGATGGCACCGGCCTGACTCACCAGACCACCACCTACAACTTCTTCCCAGATAAAGCCACCTCACCCAGTGCTTCTACAAATACCAGGTAATTTAAAATCTTAGTGGGCCACCTGGAAATTCTAGATTTCTTCAGGTGTCCCATCCTACTGCAGCCTCTGTTTAGAATTACCTTGGTTATTACCTGTGGGGATGAACTACTGATGTCAGCACACTCACTGCAAAGCCCAAAAGATCAGACAGATTGTTAGATACCTGAATATCCAATCATCATTCCTCCCACAAACAGCATAATCTTTATTTATATTAGTTTATTGGCTTAATTGCACAGCACAGACAAACCTCTTTGGGAGGGAGGCAAACTCCTGGCAAGCTTTCAGAACAGGCCAACACTCCCAGTTGGCACGGGAGCTTCAGCCATTGGTACCAGGAAGCCCAGTTCATCTGGCTCTGGGCCCCAGTTATTTCTCCAGCAACCTTGCGAGCAGGCTATTTTCTTGAAAGCATTGACAAAAAAAGCCACTAAATTAGCTCACAAGTCAGTCTGTGTAACACAGCACAGGCCACCTGCCTCAGTGAGGCCCCACTGCCATGCTTTGTCTGCCACAGCTTTAACTCTTACTTAACTTATCAAAAGGATGTCAGAAGTCTTATGCAAGTTCACCTCTAACGTACTCGTTATCCTCTTAGGAGCCACTGAATGAAATGTGAGTTAATGAATAACACAGTAGGAATTATTTCATTATCCCCCTGGTGAGAGAGAGCCATCTAATTCTTGGATATGATGTCAGACTTGAGAAACAGCCAGTGGTACTTACTCAGGCTTCCACTGCTCACTCAACTGCTACAGCAGTGGTGTTCCCAGAGAAAGGCTGCAGGCTGCTCTGACAACTCAGGAGCAAAGCTGCTCCAGGAGAAATCAGGAATTCAAGCAGCAGGAGTGAGGAACTGGAACCTGTCACTCTGCTCCCACAGAAGGGAGAGGTTTTTAGCAGCCCACATTTAATGTACAGGCCTTGCACAGGTATGGGAATCAAGGCAGTAGGAGCACGTCAGCTCTTCACATTTTCCTCTTTGACAGCGTCAACCCCACTGCAAGTCACCATTTGTCTCTGCTGCTAAGTCAACCTGTCTATTAAACTCCATCAGAACACCAGGACACCTACTGAAAGGCAAGTCTGAAGCAAGGTATAGATCCTTCATCAGTCACTGGCAATCCCATCTTCTGGCATTCCAGGCTGCCTCACTTCCACTTCTAGTTCAACGAACACTTTTCACTATAGAACTTGATGCATTGTGGCTACAAGTAAATGTTCACTCCTCTATGAAAAACACACACCTCCTGCTAGTGCAGGTAGTGAGGAGGACACCTCCAAGAAAGAAAGTGTCCTTCAGGTCATCATTTGCCTGCAATAACAAACCAGCTCTAGATTGCCTGAACAGTTTGTAAGTTTAAAAGACCAGGCAGCTTAAGAAGGTGTTTAGAGCTGGTATTTTACTGATTTCCTCACTGTGAAGTCCATCCTCCCTGCTGTCAGGGGAGCTATGCCTGGCAGTGCCCTTCAGGTAGTGTGGCTCTCAGGACACGTGTTCCTTCCTGTCCAGCACACCCCCATACTTCCTTTACATTAGGAGGAGCAGGAGGGGCAGTCAGGAGTAAGAAAGCAGAGGACATTTGAACAGCTCACACCAATCCATTACGGAACCTGCAGCTGTTACTTAGCATGTGTTTCCTTCTAACAACCTGCCTGATGAGGAGTAAACTACTACACAAGCAAGCTAAAAACCTGAGCAAGAGGAAAAACCGGAAAGCCTGGGAGACCAAAGCTAGATGGACTTCTCGTGTACATGGAAAACCAGAACTATCTCCCTGACATGTTATAGCCAATGAAGGGCCCAACAGAAGCAGATTTCTCTGCATGGACTGCAGAAATTCTCATTCAAGGGAAAGATTTCCCCACACCCTGCTGCTTGCACTCACTCTTGAACAGCCACAGAGCACCGAGTCTGTGTAACACGTCGAAAGCAAAGGACAATTGTGCCACACTCCTTATCAAACTGACAGAAACACTATCTTCAAGCCTAGCACGTGCTGTCCTGTCATTCTCACGTGAGTGTGCACATGGAGGATGTATTCATAGCCCAGGCCTGGCATCACAATCACTGTCAGGATTGCAGTGCTGCAGTATATTTAGAATGGCTCTGTTAATACTATAGCTCACTTCCACAACACTGTTAATAGATCCCAGCCTGCAAACCCCCTGTTGCTCCACAAGCATTCAACTTCAATTCTTCGATAACTGTTCAAAATACCAATATTTAAGATACAAATCTCATGGCAGTATCTGTAAAACTGACAGAAAATTCAGTAAGAAAGTACGAAAAGCTAGCTTTGGAGCAACTTTCTGTCATGTGAGAAGTTTCTGTACTGGTATGGAGCAGTATCTCCCTGTGAGGAGCATCTGTGTGCAGGAACGCCTGAGCCTTTGAGCCACCCCAAGGTGCTCACCCAGCAGTCAGTGCCCACTGAGCCCTCAGCTGATCAGCAGGGCACAGAGTTGTGCTTTAGCCTACGCAGCTGCAAACAGTGCCTCAATACACAACAATCAACGCACAACACCACAGTGAGGTAAGACACACGTTTTTGAGGTGTGATGCCATGTAAGAGGGTAATGGGATTGAACTGATGCCCTCACTGCTGAGGCTGTGAGCTCTCATTCTGGCTTGTACGGTGATACTGCTGAAGTTGAACCACGTGCTTACATTCCCCACTGAGTCAGAGCTGTCTTTACACAACACATCCAAGTTCCTCAGAGCCGCTCAGCAGGCCCTTCAGAGGCAGGACCTGTGCTACCTTACAGCTGTGCTGGTTAACCAGGCTCTTCTGCCAAGAAAACTGCCAAAGCCACGCACAGCCAAGAGAGATTGCTCTCTCCTGGAAGCATCCTCAGTGCCGTGTCCACAGCAGCTGTACACCAAAACTGCCCCCAGGACCTCAAGGAAGATTCTCCTCACCAACAGCCAGATTTTGTGTCTGATACTGTCTCTTTTCAGCAGTCCCACATTCTATCCCTCAGTGAGCAGCTCTTACCTATTTTGGCTACACACTTCAGGAGACAGACACACACTTGATGCAGCTGTGTGGTCTGGTGGGAGGACAGGACAGCAATATCCAAATGTCTTTACCTCTGCAGTTTCCAGCTTAAAAACACTTAAGGCTCACTAGAAGGGAGTAAACAATGTCATCCAGACTGTCTGGGGAAGCATCAGTCATTTAAAAAGGTAGCTGCACACTGCAGCTTGGGGTTCAAATGCGAACAAGAGCTCAGACATTCTCCCTATTAACAAAAAAGCCACTACAGCTCTTCCTCACACCCCAAGCTTTTTCCTAGCATTAAGTAGGTGCCTAAGTGAAAGTCAGTTAGAAAGTCATTTTATCACCACCACTATTTTCTCAAAGCTTAAAAATTAAATCAAGTACTCTGCTACTGGAATTTTCATTACCAGGAAGTTGCAGTAATGCTTACTGCACTATGGTTATTGGTTTGTTCTCCCAATATGATAACTGCATCAGTTCAATGCTTTGAGTTAATTACTGTTGTTGACCTGAGGTAAATGCAAACAGAAACCTAAACAGCATGGAGTAAACAGTAGGAAGCCAAGCTCAACTATGCAAAGATAAACCAAATACTTCATGATCACCTGCAAGCATCAGGGAAATTCTCACACAGCTCTCATACGTATGAGAAATTAAAAGCCCTGACAACCACAGCTTCAGAAAATGGCCACAGGAAAACTATACAGTGAGGTAAAGACTCAGACTTTTTTCCTGTATCTTAACACTTGGGATTAGCACTGAAGAAAGATTTATTTTAACTTATAAGAAAATAACTAGACTATAGATTGCAACATTTTCAGAATATTCTGTCAGATTCTCCCAGCAATAAAGCACAAATAAATGATTCTCTGGAGAGTCCACCACACCTCCACAGATTCTCTGGAGCTTCTTCAGCACTGATGAAAAAGTACCTCCAGTGGTACTGTTCTCTCATTCGACTGAGGGGAAGGAGCTGCAGCACCCAGGGGGTGATGAAGGCAGCAGTCAGAGTCAGCCCTGGCACAGACTGATTGTGCTGAAGGGCCACCAGTTGCCATGGAAGTCTCCCAGAGTTCCGTGGCCGAGGCCGACCTTGGAGCTGGTCAAACAAGTGGCTCATGTGAAGCTGCTGCTGAGATGCTCACGAAAGCCTGTGAACTGCCCAGAGGAGTGACTGCCACACAACAATGTGCTCACTGCACAGCAGTGCTCCAACACCACTGAATAGACAATGCAAAGAGCCATTCAAGTGTCAGTCTTCCAGAGCAGCCAGGACAAAGTGCTTTTTGTTTCTGTCTTTGAGATCCTGACAAATCAAAAATAGATTAAGTGTGCTGGCAGACTGGCTTTACCTCCCAGCCGGATACGTGACCCCGTGGCAGAGGGCTGCCAGTGCTCTGCAGTAACTCACACCCAGCCATGCCATGCTCTGCTCTCCCTGGGAGATCTTTGGAGGGAATCACACCTTTGAGCTTTATGGGAAGCTCACAGGGAATCACTCTGCTTACAGTCAAGATCAAATATAACTCAGAGATAAGAACTGCAAGTCCTAATTCTATAGGTAAAGAGGAGTCTCTGCCCGAGCTCAGTAACCACTGAAGGCTTTACTATCTCTAGCAGAGGCTCTGAAATAGATACATTTGTGTTTTGTACCGTTTCCATTTAACCTTGCTAATTTCCTCAGCATTATTTTTTGCAGCTCAGGGACAAACAGAGTTACTAAGTAACTCTCCAGGATGAAGTTTCAGTGCATTAGTTCTCACTGCTGAATTAAATACATAAGCATCTTAACAGCCACAAATCCAGCAGCCCCCTACTCCGTAACCCACAAGGACTACGCACATTTTATCTGTGCAAAACACAAGAGCATTTATCAAGCCACATATCAAATCTTACCACAAATATTAAACAACATCCAGCAATTCAACTGCTTCAGTTAACAATTAATAAAAACTCTGAGGAAAAGGAATGCATCTGCTTCCACTTCCTACATAAATCTCAAGTACATCTGAAGCAATACCTCAGATACAAAACAGTTTCAGGAGCTGCATTTTTAAAGGAAATTTGAAATCACCAGTAGTGGATATCCTTTCAGCATTGAGGCCTACCTGTGCTAGGTCAGCCCAAGCCCCCAGTGCCTCCAGAGTCATAGGATCCATGGAGCAGCCCTATTACCCTGCTGTTTTCCCAGGCTACAGCTCTGTGCCCAGTGAAGGCTGCTCTAACCCAGTACCATCAGCACAGGTACCCTTCTACCACAGAAACACAGCAAAGCACTGCAAAAATATTTGTTCAATTCTTTACTTGCAGCAAGCCTGGTCTAGAAGGGTTAAAAATCCCCTTCAGAGTATCAGTGTAGTCATGTTGAGCACAGCACTAAGACTGCTTGTTTAACTCAGGCAATGGGCTGACACAACACACAGGTGGAGCTGCAGATTTCTACCTCGAATGGGTCTGCAAGGAGCACTGTCACTCTGTCACTTGTGACAAGGAGTTAAAGCACTGGAAGGAAGAGAAAGAACAACCCTGGAATGGTGATGAACGTAACTCCCCTCCAGCAGCTCAGCAAGAGCACCAGTTCTGCGAAAGGTTTGCACCAAGCTCTCTCAAAGTACTAAAAAAGGATACAATTCCAGCCTACTGTGTAACACCGAACAAATCTGCTACTTCTCCACTTGAAAATTCAGTGAGGCTTCAAAGCAGGACACACCTAACTAGACAAACTAGAAGACCGATTCCTTACTTCAGAATTGAAGCCTTCAGACCCTTCCATCCAACCTACTTCATTTTGAAGATATTCCATATATCCAGCACATGGTAGAGCATTCACCCAGCCTATTTTGTGTAGATGAGACATTAGTAAGGACTTTTCCCCATTCCTCCCCCAAAATTGTCATCAGATACAATGTAAAATATATCACTTCGAGATAAGTGATAGACACTCATCTCAAATATTTCAAGAAATTTCCAGGATTCCACAAAGACTCACCAGCAGACCAGCTCCTAAATCCTGATTTAGCAGTTCCATAAGCAAAACCGAAGAATGACAAAGGAGTAGAGCAAGACAGGCACAGTTGCTTGTTCACTCCGGGTCACATTTACTTTTCTGCTAAAGGAAGAACTCACTGGGTAGGTAGGTTTTGAGTGACACACACCTTGGTATTTAAATAACTGAGATCTAGAGATGTAGGACAGAGGTGAACAAGCAGGAGTTAACTCTTCAGACAAATGCAGGTTTTAACAGGATAAATTCTTATCCTATACTTAGAGTTTAGAGGTTACAAAAAGCTCAGTGATGGAGGAACAGATCAGCACCAGGCAACAAGCTTTTTATAACGTGGCAAAGATGCTCTGAATTCCGTGTAGAGGCTGAGCTGTCACTCACCCAGCATGATCCGTGGATTCCCAGCTCCACAGAAAGGTTCACACTTTCACATTCTTATATGCAATATGCTCTCAGTATGTTGTTTCATCTCTCAGTTCTGCTTAAAATGTTACTAATAAAATAATCAAAGTAACCAAGTCAGGATTTTTAGAGGTCACAGCTCCTCAGGAGTCACCTAACAAGCAGCAGATCCTTCAGACAAGTTTCAAGCCATCAAATTTGTTTCAACATGTACAAACTCTGCTAAGTCAAGTCTTTCAACAACACTCACCAAAAGGTGACCCAAGGGAGAATACAATGGCACAACCTGACTAATTGCTATTCAGTCAAGGTGCTGGTTGTGTTTTCTTTTGCAGGCATGATGGATGCACGGGGTTGTCCTACCACAACTGATCTTCACACAGCTGCACAAGCCCTCTCTGAACTGACCCCAGGGTATTCCTTCACCTTCCGCATCTTAATTATTCACAAATAGTTAAACTGATCTTAAGAGCAGCAACCCCACACAGGAACCTAAGTTCTTCCTCCTAAGTTTGCCAGAGTCAAACAGGAGGTCTGAAGCTCTAGAAAACAGGTGCTGCAACACCAGTTTAGAGTTTACTGCTAATCAATCCATGGAAGCTTAAAAGTTGACCTTTCACAAGCAGCAAAACCCCAGCTGGCCACGCCTGCAAATGCACCACAAATGTGCTCCACAGCCACATCTCCAGACTCCTGAAAATCAAATGTATCAGCACTGCAACCACCAAGACTCATCGGCCTACCTGAACAGACTGGAGTGTTCTCTGCACCTGCAGAAGTGGCTATCGCCTTCCAAACCCAGCCTGGAAATTCAGATTAGCTCTAGGAATTCTTTAATTTTCTTGGCAAGAGGCAGCATAAAAAACTGTGGAATTTAAGCACATAAATTAGTTTTTGAGGGTGTTCTGGCATTAGGCCTTTCTTTAAACTGTAAGCTAAACTAGATTCTCCGCAGCCCACCTGCTCACTTCTTGCACAAAAACCTTCAGTCCTTTCTTGTCCTTGTCAGGATCCAAGTCACTTCAGACCAATTTCTTTGGACAAGGCATGTTTTAACTGACTACTCTTTGCCTTTGTGAAGTCACTTTATCTCAATATACATTACTAGACCTGCAGTAAATTTATAGAAAAATAATTTCTCAACTACTACACAACTCGGTCTGCTGAGATTGACAAGTGGTAGTACGGGTTTATGATGAGACTGAAAACTGAATTTTGTTGAAAGAACCAGAAAAAAACCTAACAGTAGTTAGAAATACTTAGAAATTGAAAGGAGACAAAGTAGATTAAGCCATATTGCAATCCTGGGGATCTTGAAATATGTTCATGAGGCTTAGCCCTACTAGGTTTCTGCTCTGAATACCAAATAATTTGGGTCTAGGAGAGAGAAGCATGCAAGAAGCAGGGAAGGATCTGCATCCAGCAAGAGCTGGTCAGGTAATCCCTGCCCCTGTGAGCAGCAGTCCAGCCTCAGGCACTTGTACAGTTTAGAAAACTGGACAGTAACTTGAAATACTAATGTTTAGGAAAATAAGCTACAGGGCACAGCAGCTTGTAACTTACTCTTTAGGGAGCTGCCAACTGCTTCCTCCCCGACCCAAGCAGATCAAGGTGCCTTATGCAAGAGGAAAAGTCTTCATACCTGAGTGCTGAATGGGACCACGGCGGGCTGGGACATGATGCAACAGCACCATTAGTTTTAATGGGGCTGCTCTCTGGGCGTGACCCTCCAAGGAGGGCACCTCAAGTGGGACCATACACAAACAGCTTAGTAAAAAACCAGGCTTCAAAAAGAAAGCAAGAAATAGCTCTTATTGTCTTTGCTATACCAGTCTTACACTTGTCAAATGAAGCAAAATCCTTTGTCTACAACTCCCCAGGCTGACTCCTCCACCAGACCCACCCAGCTCAGGCATCAGCAGTGGCAGTGATGAACCCAACCATCCTCCACAGGTGAGCAGAGCATCAAGCAGGTTTCCAGATTGCTTCCTACTCCGAGCTGATTAAAAGAGCAGGTTTGGCACTGCTGTTTCCCTCAGTTAATTACTCCAGAACTCCCATTCTTAGACTCTGCTGCTGCTCAGTTATCGCCAGCCCTTCAAGAGTTCACGGGAAGAAATGTCTGTGCAATGAAAACACTGCAGAGCAGTCGGAATGCCCCAGCAAAGGAAAGCTAGACAGCTCTCCAACCAGCCTGCCAGTCAACACTGGAGAAGGAAAGGATAATTTGCCTGGAGTAATGAGCTAAGTATAGAGCTGCCATGATTCCAGCGCCCCAATTACCCCTGCAATTCTTCTGATGTGAATGGAACACCTTGGGAAGCAGCCGGCTCCAGCTGCAGGCAGAACCAGGGACTGAAGCTACTGCCCTGGTCTTGTGCTTAGTGGACCAAATTCTGCAAAAGCAGCACCAAGAGTCAAGACCAACATTTTCTAACACACTGGAGTCTTTTTGCCATCCTCAGTTCATTACCGTATTTCAGCACTTTAGGGAATCCTATTCTATTTTAGAAAACCCCTTGCCCAGTCCTCTCCCCAGGTCAGTGTTTAGCAGTCACCCTCATCAAGTGTCAGCATTCAGCCTGTCATTTAAAAGCCAAAATTCCAGTTTGACAAGTGCAAGGCATTTTGGGTTCCAGCTTCTAAAGCCTGCAGAACTGAAGGGGGGAAAGCAACATGACAGTGACCAGGCATATTGGTACCATTACGCAGCTATACAGGGAGCTACTACTTCTTGAAATTCACTGTTAATGAATATTTATTATTCTTTCACTTTAACAAGGGTTTATGTGTATTACTAATACAGCTCTGTATCCACTGATGTCCCATGTGGTCACAGACTCTAAAAGAAGGACCTACAATTAGCTGTACCACCAGTTCTCCTGCAAGGAAGTTTCCCTCAAATCCCCTTGTAATGATTTGGACGCTGTAGGATACTGAACATACACATACAGTGTCAGTACACTGAAGCTGGAATCCTTTTTATAATGAATTTGGAATTTTGGAGCAGGTATCTGATCTCCTTCCTTACGGACAAGTCTAACTGACCAGATGGCTTTGCTAGAACACAGCCCAGCCCAAAATATTAAACTCTTGGCCATGGATCTCCAAAACTGAAAATTTCCATGTGGCTTCTCTGTGCAGCCCCAATTTACTCATCTGTTAGGTCCAGGGATGCTCTGCAGCAGTGAAGTACACTAACCAAACACCTCCAAATCATGTGATACTCATGCTTGAGTCTGAAGGGATTAAGAGATTCCAGCCCAAAGTAAAAGAAAACAAGCAAGCTATTGTATTCTGCATTAGAACACAACTGTGCCTTGACCATAATCCACCAGCCAAACCTACAAGGAAAGCTGAGTAGACCTCCAAATATTTACCTTGTTCCATCTTCCTCCTTTTTCCTCAGAGAGTTCAGATTTTCCCAAAGTGCAAAAAAGGTGCATTCTTTTGTAAGTTACTCAAAGAAAGGTTCACTGAACATAGACAAAGATGATAATTTAATTATAATGGGTATCCAACCAGAATATAATGCCCTGTTCACAGCAAATTCCTGCTACCAGCAGTGAGAGAAAATTAAGAATCTGAATTCTCAAATGCGTTCATGACTAGTATGTTCACCAATCAGCACACAATTAAGCATTCCTGCTCTCTAATTGTAAAGATGAACACTTGTTTGATAAGGATTAGTCATTAATTTGATGAAAAGCTTATCCACTCTTAAAAAACCATGCACAGTGTTTAGATGGAAAGAAACGTTCTGCAGGTAGAGGCAGTAAATTTGCAAGTTTACATTAAGTACACTTCATTTGCTTTCAAGCTTCCATTTATTAAAGGAAAATAATCAAAATAATCTAGAAATGCAATCTGCTTAGACATTTTAGTCAGGTTTCCTGGATCAGAAGTTCAACCATGCCTACACTACACTAAGTATTTGTTCTCAGGAGTGAATAAAAAGGAAATAAGGAAAATTCAAATACAACAACAAAAAAAATCAAAGCTATCAGGCCAAAACACTTTAAAAAAGGTGCTTCTACTCTGGTCAGACCACAGCAACCTGGTTGCACAGAGGACAGAGAAATGTCCTCAAAACAATTTTCAAGCCAAGCTCCTCTGTGATACGGCAGGTTAGTTTTCTTCTCACTGCCTCTAATTTTGGCGCATCTGCTCCTTGTCAGGAGACAGACAAGTGTTTGAAAAGCCTGAACTTAGAGACCCACAGAACAAGAGAAGTCAGCTTTGGCAACAGTAATGTTAGTTAGAGAAGACACCAAAGGCTGGCTGCAGGAAAAACCGAGGACAGATTCCAGCTGCAGCACATCCAGCACGAGGGCTGAGAAGGTCTCCAAGCAAACAGCCCAACAAGGATGCAGCAAACAGCACAACTGCCCAGCAGCTCGTTTGTCCCTGGTTTAAGTTTCCATGATAGCAATTACACACTTGCAGATAGCAATGAAACAAGCAAAGCTTTCCCAGGTACACATTTAGGTCAATTATGGCTCCGAGAGATGAGATCAGGCAGCCACAGCCACTGGCTTCCTCCCTGTGCTCATCTACTTGCAAGGAGAACAGGGACAGCCAGGCTGCTGGGTCCCTCCTAACTACTGGATAGGATATTCCAAGGAAATGCTTTCCACCAATTCCAAACCTAGAAATTCCAAGGAAACTTTCCACCAATTCCAGACCTAGCGGCAGCCACTTCCATGAGCAGCTTTGGAGTTAAAACTCATTTTGAATGGACATAGTGATATCATAAAAGTGACAGGACAGAGCTTAATGGTAGATCAGCTGCCAGACTGGATCATTCTGACATCTCCTGTACAAAACTGAGGCCTCACTTCCAAAGTACTGGAAGTTACTTTACTCAGGTATCATCTTGTGTAGGATGTGGAAGGTGTTAAGACTCCACATAGGCAGTTCTACCAGTACAGTTCAAATAAATTGTTCTTAATCTCTTGTCTCCTCAGTCTTTTTGTTACAGTTTCTTTAATCAACCCTTCAGTTTCACTCAATTCTTCAATACTTTCAGCTACTATTCTAGCAACTAAAACACCAAAATCAGTATTCTCGTAGTCTACCCTTGACCTAGACAGTGCTAAACTCCACATGACAGGGAAGATACCCAAGGGAAGATCTGATTTTCCATCTGCTTTCTGAAATCCTGCCACCAGCTGTACAGAAACCCCCAAAAATAAGAACCCTGCTTGCCCAGAACAGTCAAACCTCAGAGCAACTGAGGAGTCAGACCCACAGGGCCTGGGAGTCTTATGATGCACATGAGCCCTACCTGAAAGGCTGCTCTCAGGGTGAGCTGGGGAGATGCCCTGCAGCGAATCCTGCCTTTGCTCTGCTCTCCAAGGGCACTCAGGAAGCCAACCAAGTGCATCCTGTCTTCACAGACTCCATGTCAACCTACGTAGACAGGATTGCTGTCCTCTCCTCCCTCAGGTGCCTGGCAGCAGCTTCCCCCAGGCACTTCCACAAGCAGAAAAAGCAGCACTGGAGAAAACAAGTCTCATTTTGTCAGGAGTCTGCCCTTTCCTCGTTGATAGAGAAGTCAAAACTTTCCTTTAAAGGTACAGGGAAAAAGAAACTATTTTTATTTCTCTGTCCTTTCAGGTAACACCACAGAATCAATGCTTTGATTACAGCCCTAGTTTGCAGTCCCAAACTTGGAGAAGCAAATGAGGCCCACAAAAGGGCAACAGAAAACTGTTCTACCAGTGTTTCTATAAATAATGTCTATACTAGTGCACAAATCTCTGGTATTCGAAAGAAAAACTACAAAGACTTAATTATGGCAATGCAGCAGCCTTCCTCCACAAATTCAATCTGAAGTGCATTACTTCCCCCATATTGATTATATGTTCCAGAAACTAAATCTCAGAGTACCAGAACAATCCAAAATACTTAGAGACTATTAGACTTGCATATACAAAAGACTTCCTCATACAGACAGGCACCCTAGAGATTTCTTTCACGCTACTTTGTTTTCAGAAATCACAGTTAAAGAAAGAATTTAATCAGGGAAAATCAGTGAAAATGGTATAAATCTTTCTTAAAATAGGGTACAAGAGCCTTTGGTTGAAGTCTTAGCCACGGGCCTGGTGTGCTCACAGCAAGGGAGAAATGCATCCAGGTAGTAAAGTTACTTGGACAACGATGTTTCCTTGAAAAGCAGGAAGCAGAAAGTACAGTGGAAAAAGTCTTTTTCAATTCTTATCCCAGTAAGGGCTAAACCAAGCAGGACCTGAGAGGTTAAACCTGGTACATCTGCTAGTAAAGAATAACTTCAGTTCTGAAATTAACCCAAAACTATGTCACTCTGCAGATGATGCAGGATTGGACTAAAATCGAATGGAGGGGAGCACAGAACACTCGAGATCAACACACACAGGACGGAAGAAGACAGTTAAGTATCAAAGTAACAGAATACAAGTCTTTCCCACGTGGATATTCAGTGCCTTCTAGGCCACGTTCTGGAAGCTCTGAGCCCCATGGCAGCCTTCCCTGCTGTCCACTCCCAGAAGTCCAAACATTTGCACATTCCCTGTCCCTCTGAAGAACACACCCCAGTCTGGGGGGTGGTCTGTTGTGGCTGCCCTTCAGAAAACCCAGCTCCTCCCAAGTAGCCAGGGACTAACACCAAGTTTCTGATTTCATTCCAGCTTCAAGCTAATTCCACAAGTGACACGATAATTGTCCAAGCTAAGCTCATCCAGCACTAGTTCTAATGCTTCACCAGATACAGAACAACTCAAACCCTGAAGCTGACTCCCACCATGCTGTTTGCATGCTGCAGAGTATTTTGGTGAACAACCAACGCCACGGAAGACAGGGACAGCATCAGCTCCACCAGCACCTCGGATGAAGCTCTCTACAGCAACCCCAACCTCATTTCCATTGTGGTTTGTCAGCCCATCACAATGAACGCTGCAAACAACAGTGAGATGTGCTGAGCAAGGCAAAGGACAACTTGCTTTGCTTGTCACCTCCCAGGGCTTCTCCAAGCCCCGGTTTCTTTGATGTTCTGCCCTCTTTCAACTAACGCCAAACCGCAAAGTTGTATTTTGAAGTATTTACAATTCAGTATTTTGGGTCATTTTCTCTTTAAAAAGGGGGTTAATACCACTTAGGATCTATCTGCTTGTGTTACTGAAGACATATTTCATTACTGGCATGAGAGGTTGTGTACAACTGCCTGCCCCCAAGCCAGCCCACCAATGCTGCTTTACAGCTCTTCACTGCATTCCTAATCAAGAGGAAAAATAACAGATTTACTACTCCAAAATCAACTTCCACTGGCATCTTGCTCAAGGTATTCATTTTTCAGAAATGGCAATAATTCAGTACCGCAGCTTGGATAAGTTCAGTTACAATATCACTGAACAAGGAACATCCAGCTTCAAGTCTTCTGAAATCCAGCTCCCCCAAGGAAGGCCAAGAACACCCTATTTAGGAAGTCTTTTGCAGAGTTTGGGGTTTTCCCCCCTCCTTATCAGAGTTTGGAAGAGTTCCACCACCACCACCAGGATAGCTATTACAATGTCATTAGTTGCCTCACTCATGCATACACACACAAATTACAAAAAAAATTTCCAGATGGATCTTACCACAGTTACCTTGTTGCAACTCTTTTCAGCATTAATACTCATGAGGAGGAACAAGGCCTCTGAAGTATCCGGTTGTCCCCAGTAAGCCTGACACAGCACATGTCCAGTTATCAGCTTAACCTGCAGCCACATTCATGTGTCAAAACAACTGCTGCTTTCCAGACTTCGCATGAAGATTCCAAATCCGAGGAGTTTCAGAAGAAAACCAAAGCCAGGAATCAGCAACTGTGTTTTAAATGAAGCCTGTACAAACAGTGCTTTTCGCTGGACATCCGCGACTCCAGAAACAGCTTTCCCATTTCAACCAACATTCCCGAAAGCTGCCTGTTTGCCCTCCCTCCCTAGCTCACTTTGCATGGCTCTGCAGGCCCAAGCCTCACTTCCAGGTGCACACCGGTACTTCCTGAAAGAGAATAGAGCACCTCGAGCTCAGAGCAGCACAACCTGACACCTCATAACAGCCTAAACGTCAGAGATACCACTGCTTGCAACAAGATCACGCTGCATTTCTTCCCTGCTACTACAGGCTGGTTCCTCCCTGTAGCTCTGAGAAGCAGTGATGGACTCGAGGCCTTCCTTAAGGGATGACACATTACCCCTGGAAAACCTACAGCCAGCTGGGGGTCACCTCCTTCACACCAGTACCAGAAATTATTAAGCAGGTGAGGGGAAGAACAGGTCGGGGCTACTCACACTCCAGTTTACCCTCAGGTTTCTGAGGTATCAAGTCCATTCTGTCAGTGCTTCTCAATTGCTCAAAGCAAAGGGACAAAGTTTGGGTTGTTTTGCTAAAGCTGCCCTCCAAGTAAGGCCAGTTGATACCAAAGGAGGCTGTGGTTTGTGACCTCTGCCCATCCCACAAGCAGCTGACACGTATGCAAGTCAATGCACACAGCAATCCTGCACTATTTGGGGCTCATGCATCCAAGTTAGAAGCCGGAAAGCAGCAGGAGCTGAGGGCTCCAGCTCTTTGCTGGGCATAGTAAATAGTCCCAGTAAAATGTCGGTATTCCAAATTCCTGAATTGCCACTGACTTCACTTTGAGGTCTTCACTTTGCCACTAACTTCATTTTGAGGTCGTTCATGCAAACCAGTCAGTCATCCTGAAATTCTGAAGCACCGTGAAGAAAGAAATAGTTGCCTTTTAGCAATCCAGTTAATTCACAAGAATTACAGCACAAACTGAGTCCTAAGCACATCCCTAAAGCTTTCCTGACAGCACTGGGAAGTTACAGCACCAATACCTAGAAGAGGGCTGAAGTTACAAGTCATGAGGCTCATTTCTCAGAGTTTAAAACCCACATGGGATCTCACAGGCAGATCTTTACACCACCAGCTACTCAAGCTGGAGACAAATGCAGAACAGTTGTACGTTATTTCTGGGACAATTCAGTACCTAAGAGGTTATTTTGAAAGAAACATGATATTACTTTGATTCAACCAGTGAAAGCTACTATGAAACAAGTGCATGTTTAAGTATCTGAATGTTTCATTCTGGTTCACAGGATGTGATAAGCACTAATTTGGCTGTTTGGAGTCATGTGCTCTGAAGACACCACCGATACAGAGGGAGTCCTATCACCGACAGGGAAGAGTCCTATCCAGTTGTATCCAGTTACACTTCCCAGTAGGAAGCCACCAGAGCAGGAACAGCCTTCACAGCCCTTCGAGCTGTGCAGGTGAAAAGATCTCAAACTCCGTGCTGGGTGCTAACCCAGTTCCTCCACGGAGACAATTCCTCTTCCCTGCCCCATCAGACTTGCCAGGCTCCTGCCCGTTACTCCAGCAGCCTAACAATCCCCTTCTCCTTAAGTTACTCCTTTTTTCCAGGTTAATTGCCAGCAAAGCACTGCACAGCCACGTTCCTCCTACTCCTGAAAGCTGACAACATACTTCTCTCCATCATCCTGGCTTGCACGTAGGTGGAATGAGATCTGAGATAAAATATTGTATCCTCTATTTCAAAAGCCTGGGCAGGCTCCATTTCTGTCTCCTCCAGCTGCAGATGGCTGTTCTTATGGAAAATAAATAAATAAAATAAAATGAGAGCTTATCAAGCTGACCTATTCCACCTGTGTGGTATCATTTGTGGGTTGCATGGCTTGTTCCTTGAGCAGGTTAACACTGATATTATAATAATTGCTAGTGCAGACAGTTCATGCAATAGATAGCAACAGTACCCCAGATAGGCACCTACAGCACTGCCAGTGAGAGAACTCAGATTGGCTCTCAATTTATCATTCCTGTAACCTGAAGTGGGACAAGAGCACCTTTCAGTGCACACACTCAGAAAAACACCACTGATGGGGCACCTTTGCCCTTCCCCAAGCTCCAAAGCAGGCACAGAACCACTTGTCACTGAAGCATTTTAGAACCTCATGCCCCCCCCTTCACTTATCTGCACAAAGTTTCAACACTTACAGCCCAGTATTTCCTGTGCTAGGAAAGAAAGCACCACTTCTATCTCCCAAACCCACTGTAATCAGTAACAGCTGAAGCAAAGCAGGTATCAGATGTCAGCCTCCTACCCTCCAGTTTACAAGCACTCCTTCATAAAACCTCCTTCACCTCCACCAAAAAAAAAGTTCATTTTCAAATACCACATGCTTTAGTAACAGACAAAAGGCATCTCCGTTCTTTATCTGGAGCTCAGAGTATGACAGGTACTACAACAAACCTGTCACAGCTCCTTCCGTCACGCTGCCATCCCTTCCCAGTGGACTCGCCTTTACAATATAAATAATATAAATAAGCCTTTATATTCACCAGAAAGCCAAGCTGCGCTTCCTCTCAGCACTACCTGACATGACTCACTAGCCAAGTTCTTTTCTTCTAAAAGAAAGCCTTACTGCACATGGCTACATCACACAAGAAAACAAACAGGCAAAGCACACAGAAAAGTGCCTATAAGACCTGAAGTCTGCAAGAGTTACAAGCTCACACCCAACCTTCCCACAGTGAGGGAAGTGTGCATAGAAAGGAAAGAAATCAGTTTCCTGTACAGAGCTGTGAAGAAACACCAGGTCTCATCTGCTAATCAAAAAACATTCTCTAAAAGAGTAAGAGCAGGAACAACTTCAACGCACAAACTTAAACTCCATGTTGCGGGGCAAAGCACTTACCAGGGAAGGGCAACATCTGCTCAGATCCCAGCGAAAGAACAGGACTGTTAAAAGGAACACGGGGAAGAGGCGCAATTAAAGCCCCAAAAACCACGTAAATAAAAAGCCTTAACAAGTCCCACTTGTAAAAGGAACGGGAATTTCGGCCGCACGCACAAGGGCAGCCGAACACTGCTGACACCACGGCCCCAGCGGCCGGAGCAGCCGAGCAAGGGCCGGCGGCTGCCAACGGCATGGGACGATCCTCGGCCGGGCTCGGCGGGGACCGGCCGCCCCCGCGGGCCGGGCAGGGGGGCGGCAGCGCCGGGCGAGGCTCACAGAACACGGGCAGTAGGAGCCCCCCTGCACCGGGGAGCCCACCCTGCCGCGGCCGCCCGAACCCCGCAGCGCAGGGCCCGGCCCGGGGC
>VZTI01005699.1:3530-61483 GCA_013397865.1 Struthidea cinerea | reverse complement strand
CCGTGCCGGGGCGCGGCGTCCTGCCGGGGCCGGGGTCGCTACGGGCTCGGGGCCGCCGCCGCCGCCTCACGGACACAACAACATGGCGGCCGCGCGGCCTCCTCCCTCCTCCCCCCGCGGGGCGGGGCCGGGCGCGCGCCGCTCCCACCCTCCGCCCTGAGGGGGGGGGGGGCAGCCCCCGGCCCGCGCTGAGGGGACCGTGGAATCAGGGAATCAGGGAATCGTGGAATCACGGAATCACGGCGTCATCACGGCTGGAAGATCACCTACTGGTTTAAGATCATCTACTGGTTTAAGATCATCTCTTCCAACCGTCAGCCCAGCACCACCACCGTAACCCCCAAACCACCACACCACATCGCCCAGCGAGAGATGCAGACGCCTCTTGAACGCCCCGAGGGAGGGTGCCTCCACCACTTCCCCGGGCAGCCCCTTCCAAGGCCTGACCGCCCGGACGGTGAAAAGTTTTTTTTCTGATCTGTAACGCCGCGGCCCCACTTGCCTCAGCGCTCGCCGTGCCCTCAGGAGGCGGCTGCCATCCCTCGGCCCCTCGGAGGATGAAAGGCAGGGCCACGGGGGTGAGTAAGGGACTGAGCATCTCGCTTAGGAAGAGACACTGCGGGAGCCGGGCCTGGCTAGTCTGGAGAAAGGAAGACTGAGAGGAGATCTCATCAATCCGTGCAAATATCTCCGAGTGGTGTCAGAGGGCAGTACCAGACTCTTTTCAGTGGTGCCCAGATACAGAACGAGGAGCAATGGCCATAAAATAAAACACAAGAAGTTCTACCTCAATGTGAGGAAGAGCTATCCGTTGAGCAGAGCACTGGACCAGCTGCCCAGGGAGGGCGTGGAGACTCCCTGTCTGGAATAATCAAAACCCTGGACATGTTCCTGTGTCACCTGCTCAAGGTAACCATCTCCAGGGGGTTGGACTGGGTGATCTTCAGAGGTGCCTCCCAATCCCGGCTCAGGGGGTGTTCTGGGATTCTGTGAAGCCAACTCACCCCTTCCCCCTACCCCTCCACAGGGGATCCCTGTGGAGTCCGTAAGCCCAGCACCGGCTGAGCGAGGTTGTGGAACAGGCAGGCTCTCAGCAGAGGTTTGGCAGCCACCTCAGCCAATCTGTGAGTCAGGTAACAGTGGAAGTGTGTGCTGAGGGGGGCTGAGGTGTGTGTACCCACTCCTCACAGCATCCACTGCCATCCATCCTCCCTAGGATCCTCAAAAACCCCTGGAGAAACACCCTGTTCAACTGTAACCTGAGATTAGCTCAGTCGGTCAGAGCATGGTGCTGATAACTCCAAGGCTGTGGCTTCAATCCCTATATAGGCCATTCACTTGTGAGCTGGACTTGATGATTCCTTTGAACTCAGAATATTCTGTGATCTACAGAAGCCGTTCTGGTGCACAAGGTCTTCTGGCCGATGTTTCCTGCATTGCTTTGGTGACATTCAGCTCAGCTGCAGGAACATGTGTGGCCCCACACCACCAGGACACGCGCTGTCCAAGCCACCCTGCGCAGCCCGCAGCTCCTAAAGCATGAGGTAATGGGGAGCTGGGAGCCAGCACGAGGCAGGACTGCCAAAAAACACATGGAAACTGAGAGACAAGTGATAAAGCAAAAGGCCTGTGAGCGTTAAGCTACAGAAAACACAGGAAAACTGGAGAGTGGCAGCAGTGTTGGAGGTGGCAGGAACGTTGCTGGTTCCAAAATGAAGCTCTAGCTAAGCCTTGTGCAATGGAGCTCCTTTCCAGCAGCAACATTTATATCTGGGTTTTGTTGCAACGGTGACGGATCATTAATGTTTTATTTTTATACATATCTTTAATTTACAATGCCGTATGTAGGTCAGGTTGTACTTTTGCGGGAGATTTCCACCGGCTCCTCATGTTCGCCTTGATCTGAAATGAAAAGCTTGCAAGTAGGTATAAAATGCACTCCTAAATTATCCACAGGACTCTCCCTCTGAGTCCAAGGCTAGTTAGTCATTGTAACAGATGGACTTCAGTCTGTCATTAGGTCACATCTAAGCTGGAAGGAGGATAAATGTTCAGAGGGAACAATGCAAAATACAGGATCCTGTGCCTTCACACTCAGATATGAGCCACGCGGTGAGTTGTGTTCTGGTTTGGCTCCCTTGGTCAGGGACAGCAAACATTTGAAAGGAAGTTAATCAGCCCCTCTGAAAGGATTTTTTCCAACAACAAGGCATCATCTGAATGCAAATGTGATCTGAATGTCAATATGTACTTTCAGAGGAACTTAGGAAGAAATACAGGTAACTGAAGGGAAAAGCAGGATTCCTGGCCTGTTTACACCTTAAAGCAATGAAAATATGCAGAGCCAGTGGAGCTGTAGCTGAAAAGGATGTGTGTTGACAGCATCGGCAAACAAAATAAGAATTTTGAGAAGTCCCTGTTAAATGTTGCCTTTTGCAGTGTGCCTGGAGGGAGATCAAATGTGGCCTATTTTGGGAAGCTGGATCCTGGAGACCTGGGGCACCAGAACCTGCTGGGTGCTCCTTCTGGTCCTTAAAGAGGGGAAAATCCTGCAGTGCCATCCCTGTGACAGGAAAAGCTGGCACTTCCAGCTGCTTGTTATATTTATATATTTTATCTTGACCAGTCTGGTCACGCACAGTGCATGGAGACATTCCGTGTCTTGTGTCCCAAACCTCTCCATATCTTGTGTTCCAGTCTATTTTTTAATACATGGCCCCATGTTAAATGACTTTTGCTTCTATTTTCCATGATGATCAGGACAAAGGATGAGAATTATTTTATGGAAATGGAAATTACTGGACCCAAAGGGAGAGCAAGGCCTGTGAGAACCTGACACACAGCTCAGGGAACAAGGTTCCCAAACCCAGGATCCTGAAGGACCTGGAGTGTATCCTCACTCATCCAGTAGAGGGGTTTTAATCTGGGAGGTGGAGGGTGGTAATGAATTATGGAGGAACTCCTGAAGCACTGGCTGGTTTTAAGCAGGAAGAAGTAAAGCAATCCAGACATTGAGACACCTGTTAGTGTGACCTCAAGAGCATTAAAAGCTTAAAATACAAAATAAAAAGGAAAAAGTTGGGGACAGACGAGTAAGTTTAAAAATGTAAAGTAAAAATGCAATGTGTCTTTACTAAAGATTGATTGCTTTTAACTAAGATTATACTCCTGATAATTGTTTCCTAGATGTGGATATATAATAGATTTATTAATTTATTCAATAAATTAATGGAAAGCAGGTCCATAAAAAAAGATAGCTAGGTGAAAAAGGTAGGGAAGTCACCTCAAACACATGCCAGCTGTGGATGCACAAAGGGAATTTGTGAGATTACAAAGGGAGGAGTGGGCAGAAAGTGCCTGGATTCCCATGTTCCCCCTAACCAGCCACACCTCCCTGGATCCCAGGACCGCAGCCTGGCCCGTGTGTGCTTTTGCTCTTGCACAATATTTTTCAGACAGGCCTTGGAACAAAAGGTAGGAGTGAGCTGATGGCATTTGCTGATGGCACAAAGCTGGGAGGCACTGGCCGTGCAGCAGGAATAGCTGTTTTGCTGGAAGAGCTGGATAACATGGAGTGCTGGCACACTGGAAATGGGATGAAATTTAATAGTGGAAAGTACAAGGTCATGCCCTTGGGAATTGCTAACAGGAATCTCTGCCGCAAGCTGGGAGCTCATCAGTTGGAAATGACAGAAGAAGGGAAAAATCTGGGTGTATTTGTTGATCTCGAGATGACGACAGACTCCCAATCTGAAGCAGATCTGACAAAAAGCACATATCCATGAAGGTATTTCCAGGAGAAGGGGGAATGTTAATGCCGTTACAGAAGGCTCTGCTGCAACCTTCTCTGGAATTATGCATGCAGCTCTGGTCACTTTTAATCAAGGGACACAAACTTAAAATGTGACTGGAAAGTAATTATAGGCTAATCCTGATTTTTTTTTTCTTGTACAAGAATCTTGAAATAATGTGTTTAGCCAGAAAACCTGAATACTGAGAAAAGATACAGTTGTTCTTTGTGAAACTTAGGGAGTAAACACAGCAGTAAACACATCTCCCTTAAGAGCAAGGGTGATGTTCCTGTACGAGAAAACAAGTATCCGATGGCCATGAGAAGTCTGGGCTGAAACATGAGAACATCAGAGCTTCCAACAGCTCAAGTCCCGAGGCTCTGGGTCATCCTTCCCAGAGCTGCCGTCCCCTAATGCTGTTGCCACCAACAGCTGACCCTAAAAGCCCAACGAGTCCTTTCCAAACCTGTCTTACCATCTGAGGCACAGCCACTGAGTTACCAATTGGCTTCCTATGGAAAGAAAAGAGGTGCCTGGTGTGGAAAGATATTCCTTGGGCTGCAGTTGCAACACAAATATCACTTGAGTTATTGGCTGTGTTAAAATCTGCGCACCGTGGTGGTGAGGTGAGAGCATCCTGTCCTGGGTCATCCCACCCTGGTCCCTCAGATCACCTTTCCAGAGGCTGGCTCTCGTGCCCATCCTGTACATGAGCTGCAGTCCTGGAGCCACCCCCACCTGGAACAGAGAGAAACAGCAAAACCAAAGGTGTGCCAGGTCCTTTCCTGCTCCTGGTACCACACAGTGACCTTTAATACACTTCCCTCCTGTGGCCCCAACAGCCACCTCAGCCTTTGCAGGCTGTTTCTGTTATGATGAAAAACTGATGGCAGGGTTAGATATGTCTTAAAAAAAACAGTCAGCACACCAAGTCCTGGTTCAGTAAGAACAGTCAGACCACAGAACACAGGGGTGTTTGCTTTCTCAGGGCTCCAAACTGGCTCCCTTGGCCATTTTTTTTACCCAAAACCAGCTCTCCTCATCCCATTTTGTTTGGGTTTTCATCTTTCATCCTACTTAAATGTTTCACTCGTTCTGCTCTCCTGGGTTTTTGATGAATGCCTGAAAAGAATGCTGCCCCTGACCACAGTATTTACACTCTGTTCCTCCATGTGTATGTGTTTCCATTCTTCCTGCTCCCATCCAACAAGTGCTGTTTCATTGTTCATTCAAGCCAAGTGGCAGCAGGTGACATTGGGGTCAGCACAGTGTGAGGGCTGGCCCTGATTCAAATGTGCCAGGAGACAGGCACCCACTGCCAGTCATCCTGATGGGGCCCCAAAACAGATGCTGTGACTCATTCCCTTGCAAAGTAGATGAATAATTTGAAAATAATGAGATTTTTATTACATACGTATCATTTTGGTCAGAACATTTTGCGAGAGCATGATTTTAGGATTTTTTTGTCTTGTAATAACCCCGTTTTACAAGATGTGCCATTAGCGACGCTTTGCTGCAGGGAAGCAGCACGAGGATGCTGTCTTGGCTGCCCATCAAGATGATTATCACAGGACTACTCAGATATGAAGATTTGGGGGACTCAGAACTTCAAGTTCAGTGGAACAGAGACAACATTTAAGAGCAAACACTGAAAATGGCTTTGGGGACCGTGTTTCCAGGTAGGAGCACAACTGGCTGAGCCTGGCTCTGCAAGGATGCCACCTGCAAGTCAAAGCTGAAGCCATCGGTATTGAGGATGTGCCAGAGTTCAGTGTGGGCAGAATGTCTGGAAATCTTGGTTTATGGATGATTATATTATTTTCTTTAACAGACTAATAATCCAAATGAGATTAATATTAGATCAATATGGCTTCTTCATTTTCTCCTCTGGATCCAGGCTGGGAGAGCTGGGTCTGTTCAGTCAGGAGAGAAGAAGACTCTGGGGAAACCTCAGAGCCCCTTCCAGGGCCTAAAGGGGCTCCAGGAGAGCTGGAGAGGGACTTGGGACAAGGGCTGGAGGGACAGGACACACGGAATGGCTTCCCACTGCCAGAGGGCAGGGATAGATGGGATATTGGGAAGGAATTGTTCCCTGGGAGGGTGGGGAGGCCCCGGCACAGGGTGCCCAGAGCAGCTGTGGCTGCCCCTGGATCCCTGGCAGTGTCCGAGGCCAGGTTGGACAGGGCTTGGAGCAGCCTGGGACAGTGGAAGGTGTCCCTGCCCATGGCAGGGGTGGGAAGGGGGTGAACTTCAAGGTCCCTTCCCACTCAAACCATCCCATGACATTGTTTGCCTCGTGAGCTAAAAACAAGTAAAAGTTTGAAAACATTTTCTGCTGAACCTGTCTTTTCTCTGGAAAAGCAAACTGGCACAACTCTAACCTGTGTCATGCGCTGTGTTGCTACAACAAAGCTGCCTGAAGAAAAATGTTTTTCATAATAAACCATATCTATTTTCCCTAATAAGCACTTAATCACCTTCCTCCTGAGGTTGGATAATTAGAGAAACAGCAGGCAAAGACAGGGCAAGAAGCTGTTGGATAGGAGGAGCTGCTTGAAGTATCATTAGAAGATGATATTATTTTAACTGAATATCTTCAGTGACAATTCTTTCCTGTAGACACAGCCTGGTGACCTGCTCAGGGCTGTTCTCGCTGGAAGTTGCACCATTAAAACTCCAAAGCTGAGCAATTCCTTGGTTCCTCTGGAGCAATGGGAACTGGTGTTCCTGCCCCTGCACCACTGCAGTGGCATGCAGGGGGTCAATTAAGAAGCATCTTGGGTCACCTCTGGTGACTTTCATTAGTAACTGAAATAAAAAATATCCTACAGTAAGATTGTAGGCTAAGAATAAACTTAGAGGAGATTAATTGGAGAATGATGGGAAATTGAAAAAATAATTAATAAATTACTGTTGGTCCGTCAGGTCAACAGTTTAACGCTGACACCTTTGGCTCTGTGGCTGTCAAGGACATGCTGTGGAAGGTGTCATTGTCATTGAGGGGCTCCAGCATGTCCAAGGAAGGGAACGGAGCTGGGAAGGGGCTGGAGCCCCAGGAGCGGCTGAGGGAGCTGGGAAAGGGGCTCAGCCTGGAGAAAAGGAGGCTCAGGGGGGACCTTGTGGCTCTGCACAACTCCCTGACAGGAGGGGGCAGCCGGGGGGGTCGGGCTCTGCTCCCAGGGAACAGGGACAGGAGGAGAGGGAACGGCCTCAGGCTGTGCCAGGAGAGGTTCAGGGTGGATATTGGGAAAATTTCTTCACTGAAAGGGTTGTAAAGTGCTGGACCAGGCTGCCCAGGGCAGTGGTAGGGTTCCCATCCTTGGAAGTGTTCAAAAAAATGCATGGATGTACACTTAGTGCCATGGTCTGGTTGCAAGGATGGTGATTGGTCAGACTTGGAGGTCTTTTCCAATCTACATGATTCTGTGATTCTCTGATACCAGGGCTTGTAATTTCCATTAGTCCTTGGTAAGTTAATGTATGTATCATTAAAATAAAATGGAAAAAAGGAAAACGTGGAGTTGGATTGAAATATTGCAAAGCCCAGGGTTATCCTGATTCATGCCTGTTACTGTAATTGCATTTCAGCTGCTTTGAACATTTAATGGCCAATATCTACAACTTTGCAATTTAGTACTGTGGGTCCCTCTTTTTTTTTTAGATTACACTGACATTTTCCTCAACCATTTTATTACTCTTTCATTCTATTCTATTTTTTAAGTATGATTAGAAGTGCTGGCCCTTCAGGGTTCCCTGGCCCCTCTCACCTGTGCATGAGCAGTGTTAAACCCTCTGTGATGTCCCTTGGAGAAGCAGAGGGGACAGCGGGGGCCTCACCAGGTTTGGGTGTGGGGCCCAGAAACTGCTGAGACTCCTGTGTGAGTAGGAAAGCAGCTCCCTTTGGGGCTGCACAACAGCAAAGCAGATCCTCTATCCAGCCCCAGGCTGTCACTTGGGACTTTGAGGTGGAATTTGAGCAAAGGCAGGAGCCGTGGAAGCCTCGGTGCTGTTTGGGGAGCAGGATGCTGGACTGCAGCGTCCGTGACAGCCCGGCAAGGAAAACACACTGACCTCCAGCAGCACATTCCTGGGGTCACTCCAGCCTTTCAGTTTTCCTCCTGGTGCTTTTCGTGCTGCTTGAAATGAAAAAGCTGCTTTTGTGTCTTGTCACCATCCGAGCGGGGAGCGGCCTCCCCGCACAGCCGGAGTCAGGAGGCGATCCCTGGGTAGCTGTCACAGCACTGGGACAGCGCTGCTGGAACCAGGGCACTCGTCCCAGGCCTCGACTTGTGACATCTGATCATCCTCACCGTTACATTCAGTGCTGAACAACTTCCTCCTGGCCATGAATCACACCGGGGAAGGGTCCTTTCAATAAAAGTTCATTTTCCAAAGCTTTTTTCCTGGAGAAATTCTCTTCTTCACATCTGATCCGAAGCCTGCTTGCCCTGTACCTTCGGATGCCTCTGGACTGAACCCTGAAAAATGGATTTTCAGCAGAACCAGCAGCCAGCAAGCTGATTTTAATGCTTTGCTTTATCTGTGCGAGACAGGTCAGCAGTTTCCCTGCACACTGAGATCGGAAAGCGGTGATTTCCATTCAGATTTCAGATTTAACTTTTATTTTTGTGAAGTCTTGAAGGTCTCTGGCACGTTGTCACAGGTGAACAGATGCACCTTTTTTTTGCCAGATAAATTTGTATGAATAGTGTGTCTCCATATAATTATCTAACTGGGTTATACGTGAGGAGTTAATATCCCCAATTTTGGGCAGAGGCTCCAACAGCTCACAGTGCTTTAGGAAATCAAATAGGGAGTACACAGTTGGTAAGGTTACAGAAAACACCCCAAAAAGAGGAATAGTGACTCAAAACAGCTCGATGACACATTCAAAGCCCACTGAGTCACCTGGCATCTCACCAGCACTGCTCTGAGGAGGGTTGGCACAGGAGGGGAGATAAACAGATGCCTTTGCAAGGGAATCATGTTTCAGTTGCCAAGTGCTCTCCTCCAGGAAAGAGAATTGGAGCAAACCTTGGATCGACATCATCACTGGGATTTGGTTCTGGTAGGCTGTTCTGCACAGCGTGTTGGTGCTGGGGCTCCAGTCCCAAGGTCTGACTGGTGCAGTGATGTTTGAGAAATAGAAACAATAAATATTTCATTTAAAAATTAGTAATTCAACAGAATGGGGGAGATGGCAGGTTCCAGACAGCCCGTCGTGACATTTGCAGTGTGAATCCGTAACACCCAGCTCTGTGTGATGGGAACAGAGCTCGGGTGTGCTGCTGGCCCTGGGGGAGCCCTTGGGGTGTGCGGCCCCCTGCTCGCTCCCCCCGCGGGGTCACGGGCACCCCAAGTGCCGGCACACCCGGCTGCACAGCGGGCAGTCAGAACCCCGGCTGTCCGGAGTGTGCGGGGCATAGAGGGCAGTGGCAGCGGGACCGGTTCCAGCCCATCCCTGATGAGCCACATGACACAGCGCATGGCGTGGTTTCTATTTTAGGCCACTTTGCCATCTAAAGCTGGACTCCGGGCTAAGTTTAGGAGGAGTTCCCTGTGGTCAAGGAGGAGAGCCGAGACCCTTCGGAGCAGAGATCAGTGACGGCTGGATGCGTCTGTGTCACCCCGCCGGCCGGGAAGCGCCCGGTTCCCGGAGTTCCAGCGCGGTGTAAATGTGACTGATATAACCTGTTCTCACTATCGGTTGTGCTCGTATGAATTGACAGGAATTGCCCTTTTCCTGCGCTGTCCGACTGTAACGCACAGACATCTCCCTGGGGAGCAAGGGGAAGTGCCAGCCGAGGGAAGCGGTGAGAGGGCTGTGAGGGTCGCCGGCTGTGACAGGTCCCTGTTCCCGCAGAACCCCTTCCCCTGCCCGGCCTCCCCCCGCCTGTGACACTGGACGGGGCAGTGCAGCCAAGTTAAAAACGTCTCCTTCAAAACGGTGATTTATTGAACCAGCTGGTTCTCCTTCAAAGGAAGAACAGCCGGAGACTCCTTCCCCTCCAAAGACAACCCACGGACAGCAGCTACGCCCAGCCCCGCGGCTGCAGCCGGTCCGGACGGCGGGCGGGGGTTTGGGGCTAAACCCGCCCGTTTGGTCACCGCAGCACAGCCCGAGCCCGGCTCCTGCCCTCGGATCCACAGCCGGAGCTGGCCCCGGTCCCGCCCCTCGGCTCCACAGCCGGACCGGGAGCCGGGACTGTCCCGCCGCCGGGGCGGAGCCTCACCGGGCCCCGCCCAGCCCGGTAGTTCCGCTCGGGGCCGGAAGCAGCGCTCGGCCACGGAAGCGTCGTGGGGCCGGCGGGACGCGTGTGCCGGTACCGGGGTTCTGCTACCGTGCGGGGCCGGCGGGACGCGTGTGCCGGTACCGGGGCTCGGGTGGCTGTGGCGAGGCTGGGTTGGGGTGAGCGGCAGCGGCTGTGTCGGAGCTCGGGAGTCGTGGCAGCGGCTGGGCAGGGCCCGGTGCGACAGGGACCGGACAGGGAACGTGGCCGGGGGGGCGGCGGGAGCGGCAGGGCCCGCGTTAAGCGGCGGTGTTGGGTTTACTGAGGGTGTCCGGCCATGGGGTAGGGCCAGAGTGACAGAGCTGGGGGTGGTCACCTGGAGAAGGCTCCAGCGAGACCTCAGAGCCCCTTCCTAAAGTGCCTAAAGGGGCTCCAGCAGGGCTGGAGAGGGACTTGGGACAAGGGCTGGAGGGACAGGACACAGGGAATGGCTTCCCACTGCCAGAGGGCAGGGATGGATGGGATGTTGGGAAGGAATTGTTCCCTGGGAGGGTGGGGAGGCCCTGGCACAGGGTGCCCAGAGCAGCTGTGGCTGCCCCTGGATCCCTGGCAGTGCCCAAGGCCAGGCTGGACATTGGGGCTTGGAGCAGCCTGGGACAGTGGAAGGTGTCCCTGCCCATGGCAGGGGGTGGGATGGGATGAGCTCTGAGGTCCCTTCCAACACAAACCATTCCATGAATCCATGCTGCAGCATTCCCTGTGCCAGCTGTGCTGCGGTGGGTGCCTCATCCTCAGCAGTGTCACCTCACCCTGGATGTCGTCAGGAATGTGCACATCAGTGGAAAGTGCAGGGCAGGGATCGTTTCTGGCGCTGGGAAAATAAGTTTACCTGGAAAAAACTGGGAAAATAAGTTTCCCTTTTTTTTCAGGTTCTTTGACTCTTCCACTGTACCTGAAATCACAGGGCACGACAGATTAATCGTGGGCTTGTGGTTTAGACCAAAGTTCTTTCCAGGGGAAAAGCTTATGAGAGTGATCAGGAATGATTCTCTGTTGAGCTTATCCCATGCTCAGCTTTATTCTTTCCTCTAGCTGAATAAGCTTTTGGGTTCTGTCTCTTGCAGGATGTTTTTGACTTGGACTGGAGATTTTGATGCCTTCCAGGCTTGAAATGAGACACTTGGCATGTTTTTCTGTGTTACAAACACACATTTCTATGTGCAGTTTTCAGAATGACTCTAGAAATATTAAGAGCCAAATTAAATATAGGACGAAACTGAACTGAAATCCACCTTGGCTTATTCTGCTCAGAAGTTTTGGTGGTTTCTTTTTTTTTTTCCCAAAGAAATTGTTTATCATAAAATAATAGTTGTTCTTGTCAACATTCTAAATTTTAAACTCCTCTGGAAAGATGGAATTATTTTTAATTTTCTAAGCTGTGGGTATTGCTGTTGCTCTGCTGTATTTTTTTTATTTGAGCTCTGAAATGTTAGATGACAGAATTTTTGCCTGAATCCATAGGCGACAAATTTCTGGAATGAAAAATGTTAATTTTTCACTTGCTGTCTAAACCATGACCCCGCTCCTGAGGCAGAGTTGTTCAGCTGTAGAGACACTGCTCTTGTTTTAATTGTTATTCAGCCCCGGCAATGTGCCTGCAATTAAACGTGTGTCTGAGGAGATGTGTGAGCTTCTTAATGAGAACATAACTTTTTAGTACCATTTTGCAGAACTCATAACCCCATAACCCCCTAAAGAATTTAAAAGCTGTTAACCTGCAACTTTTGTTTTTTGTCAGTCTGAACTTTTTTAACAGCGCTCATAACATACTTTCTACTGAGTTACTCTAATATTTGACTACCAGTTAATTTCAGAAAGTTAAATGAAACATTTCTGAGCCCACAAATGCAGTTGGAGATGAAGCTGTGGTTTTGTGAGCACGTGGGAATTGGCAGGAGCAGGGAAGGCTTTTGTAGGCTCAGCCTGTGTCGCTTGTCTGGCTTAGTGCTGGGAGATTCTGCACACAGGCACCAAAAATACTCTTTGAAAGCACAGGCAAGGCTGTGTTCGGGTTGTCCCTGCAGTTTGTGCTGTCAGGAGAGACACTGAAAGTGTTGAAAGAGGCTGCAAAGGCCAGACTTCAGCACAGCTCTTCAGCAACCTGATTTAAATATCTAATTTCCATTTTAAACAGTGTCCCCGCATGTGTTTTGTTGTCCTGGAAGAGATCTGTGGCCTTTCAGTAAGGAACGGGGATAAGAGTTCAGCACCGCATTCCAGATTTCCTCTGAGACTTGTGCAGGTGGCTCCTGGGTGTTCCCTCAGGATTTGGCATTTTGGTGGGGTATAAATTGCTGGGTATACATTGCGTGGCATAAATGTATTCCCAGCCTGTGTGTGTGTGTGTGTTACAGCAGGGCTGCAGCCTCTTCTGTTCTGCTTTTGCCTGACCGACCTTGAAAAGTGCATCCTGTGCTGCTTTTGTTTGCTGAGGACAGGAACAAGCCACCAGGATGCCAGCATTGCCTCTGGATGAGCTCCAGCTGACAGAAAGGGATCCCAAGACAGGGAAGCTGAGAACTTTACCCGCACTGGTGAGCTCTGTTTTTCCTGAAAGCCAAACAAGACCTTTAATAAATAATTTTCTTATAGTGAGGCATGGTCTGGGATATGTGGCAGGAATGGCTGGAGCTGCGTCAGGGAGGTTTAGATGGATATCAGGGAAAGGTTCTTCCCCCAGAGGGTGCTGGGCACTGCCCAGGCTCCCCAGGGAATGGGCACGGCCCCGAGGCTGCCAGAGCTCCAGGAGCGTTTGGGCAGCGCTGCCAGGGATGCCCAGGCTGGGATTGTTGGGGGGTCTGCGCAGGGCGGGGGGCTGGGCTGGGTGATCCCTGTGGGTCCCTTCCAACTCGGGATATTCTGTGAAATCTGTTCAGCCTGCCTGTTAAATAAGTTTTTTTTTCAGTGCATTCAGATAGTTGAGAGTTCATTTACCCTCCATAAAAAAACCCCAAAACACAAGAACCAAACTGACTGTGTTCAACATCTGGAGTAAACTGTTTCCCAGCACATCTCACTCTCTTGAGTCTGTAACCTCTGCTGCAATGGAGAGATGCTCAGGGAGGTTGTGCAAGCTCTGCCTCAAGTTTAGCTCAGAGCTGTGGCACTGGGATCAGTCCCTTGTGCCTTCAGCTTGATGAAACCAGAAAATTCAACCCACAGAAACCCTTTTCTCCCAGAAATAAGGCCTGGAGAGAGCCTTCTGGATGTCTTGCGGGAGTGGGACTGTCAGTGCTGCTCACTCCTGAGGAGCTTTACCCTGAGCACACGTGTGGGATGAGGCAGAGCCCAAACCTGCTGCTCATTGGAATTCTTGTTTTAGGGTGGACATATTTGGGCAAAGCCTGTTCAGTAACCCTTGGGAAGGGCAGTGAAGTGTTTCTTTCTGTCTTTGATGGTCGTGTCAGTTTGAGTTCATGGAATATTGTGCAAGAACCAGTTCAGAGGAAACAGAGAGAGTTCAAAGGCATGCCGGGAAGCTCCTGCTCTTTGTTTTGAAGGTGTGGGAGGATTGCTTTGTCAGGCTTTGGTTAAGAGAAAGCAAGGAGCAACATCTGCCACATTATCAAGGGCTGAAAATGTTGCTCCTAAAGAAAGATACAAACCCACTGCTTTGAAAGGGTGGAAATGGGAAGTTACCGGGGAACGGAATGTTCCTGTCATCAGGACTATAGTGACAGGACAGGGAGTAGTTGGTTCAAACTGAAATTTAGGTTAGATGTTGGGAAGGAATTGTTCCCTGGGAGGGTGGGGAGGCCCTGGCACAGGGTGCCCAGAGAAGCTGTGGCTGCCCCTGGATCCCTGGCAGTGTCCAAGTCCAGGTTGGACACTGGGGCTTGGAGCAGCCTGGGACAGTGGAAGGTATCCCTGCCCATGGCAGGGGTGGCACTGGATGGACTTGAAGGTTCCTTCCCACCCAAACCATTCCATGATTCTATAATGTCAAGTTGTATTAAAAGGTAACTTTGTGTTTCCTGGAATTCAGGGAGCAGATGGTAACTGGGCGTTCCCGTCGCTTGGTCTGGAGTTCTAATACAGTGGATTTTGGCTTTCTGCAGCACCCAGAAATTAAAGCAGATCGATCGTTCGTGCTGTACAAACCCCCTCCTGCCATCAGAGACCCTGCTCTGGTGGAGGAATTCCTGGAGCGAGCAAAATTCATTGCAGATGACCTGAACTGGCTTCTGGCTTTGCCTCATGACAAATTCTGGTGCCAGGTAATCCTTGTTTTTTATCTGGAGATACAACATAAACATCTAGGTGCTTGTAAAAGCCATGAGCTTTACATCATTTTCGTAGAGATTTGCTTATGCTTATTATATCACTCAAGAAACATTTTAATTTCCATTACTGCACCTTAGAATGCAAAGAAAGTATTTCCCCAAGGATTTTTCGTTGTGGATTTTAAGAGTTTGCTTGTATTTGATGGATATGGGACTGAGTGTTTTAGATTAATTTTAATATGACTGTTTTAGATTGCTTTAAATTTAACTGGGCTGCTCATGAGCACAACGTGTGAAGGTGTGACATTCCCTCCTTCCCATTTTCCTGTCTTTCCCCGTGCCAGGTGATATTCGATGAGACCCTGCAGAAGTGTTTGGATTCCTACCTGCGCTCTGCCCCTCGCAAGTTCGACGCGCTGTGGGATTGCCACCCGGAGGTGAATGAGCTGCAGAAATGCCTCCATCGGAGTGTCTTCCTCACTTTCCTCAGGATGTCCACCCACAAGGAGTCCAAGGTAAATATTCCTATGCCTTGCAGGTGCTCCAGGCTGTGTGACTTTGGAAAAAAGAGAATCAGAGAAATGAATAATTTTCCTTCTCGCACGACATTCCTCTCCCTCGTGATTTTATCAGATGGTTTCTCCGTGTGGAGATAACACTCAGAGCTGAAGTATCTGAACTATGCAGTGATTCCTTGGTTGATTGCCTGGATCTCCTTCCTGAGTAATAGCAGGTTATCCATGTGTGGTGGTTGATATGTCATGGTAAGAGGAGAGAGAGCACGTTGGCCTTTGTGTGGCCACATGGGACAGGCTCTTCAGGCCGCCACTTCCCAAGCATTCACTCCCTCAGGGCCACGTGGTGCCACAAAATTCCTGCTAATACTTGTCTCTCCTTGAACTTGTCCCAGGTTTTGGACACACTGAATTTTCTGTAAATTACTGTTATCTTGGCATCATCAGGCATTCAGGCTGGAGAAGGCTCCAGCGAGACCTCAGAGCCCCTTCCAGGGCCTAAAGGGGCTCCAGGAGAGCTGGAGAGGGACTTGGAACAAGGGCTGGAGGGACAGGACACAGGGAATGGCTTCCCACTGCCAGAGGGCAGGGCTGGATGGGATATTGGGAAGGAATTGTTCCCTGGGAGGGTGGGCAGGCCCTGGCACAGGATGCCCAGAGAAGCTGTGGCTGCCCCTGGATCCCTGGCAGTGTCCGAGGCCAGGTTGGACAGGGCTTGGAGCAGCCTGGGACAGTGGAAGGTGTCCCTGCCCAGGGCAGGGAGGGGACTGGATGGGGTTTAAGGTCCATTCCCACCCCAACCCTTTTGAGATTCTATAATTAAAAGACGTACTCAGCACTAATTGTGTGAGTGCAGCTCCCCTCTGGAGCTGTGGAATTTTCACCCGGCCTTTGGGCGGGATGAGTGAGGCACCTTGTGTTTTAGCAATTACTGCCTTGATCTCCTCAGGGGTTCATGGTGTGTGAGGGCTGTGGTGGTTCTCTTGCTTATCACAGTGGTGACGTTCAGGATGTTTTGAGGGAAAGGTCTGGGAGTGGAGGACTGGGACAGGAGCAGGTTGAAGGAATGCTGGAGCCTGCTGCTGGCACCACTTCAGCAGAAGTACCCGACACCTCTGTGGTGTCTTTCATTGCAGGATCTGATTAAACCTCACCACTCCGAGAGGCAGGCGAGCATTTGAAACCATTTTATTGTTGAGTGATTTGCAGGGAATGAATAGGCCGTTGTCATGCAGGAGTTCTGGAAAGGGAACCTGGCCAGCACTGAGCCCCCTCCCTCTGCTTCAGCAGGGAGAATGTGCCCAGCCTTTCACTGGGGTTGAAAACATTTGCTGTCACGGGCAAACGGGGCTTCCAAAAATCCAAAATCACGTTTCAGCTGCCTGTTTCTCAGTGTCAGACGATGGAATTTTTCTCATCTAGAATTTTGTAAGAAATTCCTTCAGTGTGATGAGTTTTTGGCACAGTGTTCAGCAGTCAGGGTGTAGAGCTGCGGTTCTGGGGTTTCTCCCTGCTTGTCCCTGATTCTGTGGTCTCTGGAGCTCTCCCAGGGTACGAGAACCTCAGGCTGTCCCTGTGCCTGGTTACTCATTCCTGCTCCTGAGCTGTTCTGGTGTCAGGCTGGGAACTGGGGACCTGTGGGGAGATTTTTTGATAAACTTTTAGGTAGATTAATTCACCTCCTGGTAAATGGATCAGTGGGGTGCCTGGTGTGGCAGGGACAGGAATGTGGGAATAGATGGCTCCCCAGAAGCTGTTCCAAGCAGAGTTGCTGCCTTCTATGAAATAAATTCCTTAATATACCTTTGAGAGGTGTTTTTACAGGTGTCATTGTAATGCTGGAGTTGCTGCAGAGCAAGATATGGATTATTCTTCAAATTCTTTTTTTTTTTTTTGGTAGGATCATTTTATCACTCCCTCTGTCTTTGGAAAAATTATTTACAATAACTTCCTGTTCGACATCCCCAAGATTCTGGATCTCTGTGTCCTTTTTGGGAAAGGAAATGGCCTCCTGCTCCAGAAGATGATTGGTCAGTAAAAGCCAAGGAACAACTTGCTACGTGTAGGCTTTGGCTTGTATGACAAGTGACTTAGTGGGGTTTATACCAGTGCAACTGCTTTGAAAATTAATTGTTGTAGCAACTAAGACCTGTCATTTCTAGATCACATTGGGCTTTTCTTTTTCCATGAGTACTTTGTTTGTGCTAAGGAAAGCTTCGTGTCCTGCTTTGCTGCCCTGAGCTGGGCTCGTGTTGTTAGACATAAACCCAGGCTCAGTTGCTTCCTGTGCCAATTAAACGTGTCCCTTGTAAGAGGAATGTGGGGGCTCTGTAAAATCCTGGTAGAGATGGGAAAGGGGAAGGAGGGTTGGGAGATGGGGCACAGTCCAGCTGGGAGTGCTGTTGTTCCCAGAGCTGGGAGCCAAGTGAGGCAGTCAGTGTGAGGTAATTGCTGCTCTGGCAAGTGGGAGAACCTGAAACTTCAATGCAGACAGTGATGTGTACAGAGCTCCCAAACCACAAACACTTCAGAGCCTTGCTCAAGCTGTGCTTATCCCTGGATTTCTGGGTCTGTACACAGGCTCTTAGTGGCGAGTACCCAGGGAGGAACACTCCAGCCATGGATGCTGAGGAATGAAGATGCAGCATATTGATTTAGCTTCTCTATTTATCCTGTGCTCCCTTCACAATCCTGTGATCTTTAACATTGCCTGAGCACCTGAGTGGAAGAGTATCTAGCCTTGGATTAAGTGAGCTCTTCCTGAGTTTTAACCCACTTTTTCTGCAGCTCATGGGATGAAGCTTTTCTGTTTCTTTGGTAGTTATTTTTGTCTCACTTCCAAGTTCACTGACATGAGAAGTGTTAGAGATCATGTGATGCAGACAGATCTGCAGCCAGAAAATCTTAGATAAACCTTTGCATTTTTAATCTTTTTATCCTTTTCCAGTAGCTTCTACTCTAAATTCCTCTGTCGAGCCTCAGAGGTAGAAAGCAGGCATGGCAAGATAGATACTTCCCTTTTAGATGTGAAGCTTAGATTATCTAGGTCTTAAAATATTCCAAAAAAAGACCTAAGTAATAAAACCTCCTTTGAATTACAGTCTGGAATGCCACTCAATCATGCTGGATGCAGGTGACCAAGGATTTGCTCACCTGATTATTCCATTATGTCGTGACAGTAATGGCAGGAGCGGTTCTGGTGTGTAATTCATAACTTCATAAACTCAAGGTTCTTCTCAGGGTATAAATTTTTCTGAAACTTGTCTCATAACTCTTGCCTAAGTTTTGTCCTTGCTGAAGAACTCTTAATTTTCATCATCTGAACAGAAATTCCCAAGAAAATAGGAGCCTCAGTGCTTACTTGGTGAGGATTTATGGTGTGGCATTACTCAGTGGAGTATTTTATAAAGATGATGGAGTCCTAGTAATATAATAGCAGTTGTTACTAAAGCCTCATTACCTTTAAGAAATATTCTGCAGCACATCTCCTGGTGTGTGCTGAACTGTTATCAGTAATTAAAAGTCAACTCCAGTTGTCAAATAAAGGAACTGGGGATGTTCAGTGATAGTGTTTGCATTATTCATTGATTCAGCCCCTGGAGCGTGAATCATCTGACATCTCGTTTGCTCTGCTCTCGTGAGCATATTCCCATTGCTGGATCTCCAGTGGGACTGGAGATCTGATGGATCAGCTTTCTGGGAGCAGGGCCTGTGCATGAGCTGAGGAGTGAGGGTGGGCTGTGTCCCACACGGTCAGTAGGTGTGTCTGGGGGGTGTCAGGAACAACACAAGTACAGTGTAACAAGTACCATTTTCTGGTGCAAATTTGCTCGTTGGCGTCAATGTCTGAACTGATGGGAATGCTCTCCTTCCCCTTTTCAGGAAATATCTTCACTCAGCAGCCCAGTTACTTCAGTGACCTCGATGAAACTCTGCCCACTGTCCTCCAGGTACTGCTCTCCTGCTGGGACTTCATCTGGAAGTGTGCCATAGCTTGGAGAGTGGAAAGGGAGCATTGTAGGCAGGCAGAATGGAATTCATGAAATCACGGAATATCCTGAGTTGGAAGGGACCCGCAAGGATCATCGGGCCCTGCACAGACACCCCAACGATCCCACTCATTGTCCAAACACTCCTTGAGCTCTGACCACTCTCTGGGGGAAGAACTTTCCCTAATATCCAGCCTGAACCTCCCCTGACTTAGCTCTTGCTCCCTTTCCCTGGTTTACATTAATGTGTGTCAGGGAGGTTTTGAACCTTTATCTAAAATTAATACTTGATGAGTCTTCCCTCCCACCTTCCTTCAGCTTCTGGCCTTCTCTGCAGTGTCCCTCTGCTGGCTCCTCTCTGTTAACACTGCCCTGTTCTCCCCATTTAGGTGTTCAACAACATTTTGCACAAGTGTGGTTTGCAGTGCGAAGGAGCCTCTGCTGAGCCCCAGAAACTGGAAGAGAAAGTCAGTGTGACTCCGGGGAACATGCCCCTCCAGGTGGGACTGAACTCTCTGTACTCCTGCACGCTGAACACACCACACAAGGTCATTCTGTTCCCAAAAGCTCCTACAGCTCGTGGTTCTGTGCCACTGTTGCACTCTTTGTCCCGGGACATGGTGATAAAACCTTTCCACCATGAGCTGATTCATTTCAACCCTGTCCTTTGTAACGTGGATAGTTTTAAACCTGGCAACTTTTTTGCTTAACCAGCTTATAAATAATGTAACAGAATATCTGACAGAAGTCTCCACCTAACCCTGGCAGTGATAAGAGCTGTTTTGGTTTTTCTCTCCAGAAATGTGTGTTTTAACAACAGTATAATTTAACTGTAGTTAATTAAGAGGGGTTTTATGAGCTGGGGGCTGTACAAAGACAGTGAACACGGTCCTCTACAAAACCTTAGTCATTCAGTTTGCGTGGGGGAACAAACTCTCAGTTCAAACTGTCATTTAGTGGTAAATGATAGTTTGAAACTATCATTTAGTGTGTCATTCAGTTTGTTTCAGCTGCCTTGGAAATGCAGCTTGCACTGGACGAGACTGCTGAAAACACCCCTTTGATTCCCCTGTTTCTGCCGTGCAGTGCTTCGTGGAAAAGTGCTGCATGGGGAAGAATTCCATATGTGGAGGGTGTCCTGAGGGCAAAGCCGCTGTCCAGAACAGGATCTGATGAGGATTCTTACAATCTCACAGGATCTTTCATTGAAGCAAACAGTTGGGATCGCATTATAGACCTTTAAAGGGCAGGAGTTCTAGGAGAGGTGTTGTCTCTACCCCCAGACCTGTAATAGTTTGATGGTTGATACAGACTCTGTGCAGTCAGGAAAAGGCCTGGCCTGGTGCTCTGTGTCCCTGTTGGGGAGTTAGGCTGTGTTCCTGGCAGAACTTGCTTGGCTCTTCCCTCAGTAACTGCTCTTTCCCTTTCAGGAGCTGAAGGACGTTGTGCTGTATTTATGTGACACCTGCACAACTCTCTGGGCCTTCCTTGATGTCTTTCCCTTGGCTTGCCAGACCTTCCAAAAACACGAGTTTTGTTACAGGTACGTCTTGGAGTGCAGACAGAGCTTCTCCTGGCCGTGTAAAAATACTGAATGTGCTGCTGTGTCCTGTCCCGTTGTTAAATGAGGAGACAGATTTCAGGCAGGGGCTGCTGGGTTCTCTCTGCCAGGAATGCAGCATAATAAATACATGGACATAGGGATGTGTAGATTTTCTGTGTGTCATTATCTAGGAGTGATCCTAGGGCCAGGCATCCATGACAATTTCAAAAATCAGCCGAGCAGTTCTCGGTGTGCTCTGGGAAGGGTGGAGAGGGACGAGTTATGGGCAAAAAGAGCTTCCTGCTATGGGACCCAAAGCAAGGGAAGCAGAAAGTGTCTCAGAGAAATAGTTCCTCAAGGTCTGAAAACAAATGTCTTTGATGTTATGCCCGAGTTTTATGCTAGAGAATATCAGTGAGGTTTGGCAAAAGCTGTGTGGCTGGGAGAGGGTGACAAGGCATGAGAGGAAACGGCCTCAAGCTGTGCCAGGGGAGGCTCAGGTTGGATATTAAGGAACATTTCTTCATGGGAAGGGCTGTCCAGCCCTGGCACAGCTGCCCAGGGCAGTGCTGGAGTCCCCATCCCTGCAGGGATTGAACAGCCCTGTGGATGTGGCACTTGGGGACATGGTCCTGGCAGTGCTGGGGAAGGGTTGGACTCGATGCTCTCAGGGGGCCTTTCCAGCCTGAAGGATTCTGTGATTTGGTGAGTCTGTTGGCTCTTTGCAGGCTGCAGGTCTGGGTTGGGCAGATGGTTCTGGTCAGCACCAGGATGCTTTTGAAATGCATTTTTTTCCTACCTCTTCAAAGACCCCTCTGTGATTCCCTTAGAGTGCTGCTCTCTGTCTGTGGTGTGTTTGCTTGTGTTCTGGGGGAAAAATACCAAAATGAGTGATGCTCATGAGTACTGCTGGTGAGGAGGGTTTCATGAAATCAGCCATTTGTTCTGCCTTTTAGCAAATGATTTTTGGAGCCTGAGCTGACAGGTACGGGTTTGTTCCCCCTTTGTACAGATTAGCTTCATTTTATGAACTGGCAATTCCTGAGCTGGAATCTGCAATCAAGAAGAGGCATTATGAAGATAACAGGTGAGAATTCCTGCAAAGGCTTGCCTTGCCTTGGATTTTCAGTGAGACTTCCCAGGGCTTAGTTAAAAATTCACTTCATGCTGCTTTACCCATCCCTGCAGAGCCTGGCTTTTTTTTTGTGCTGCTTCAAAGAGCTCTGAAGAGATGACTTCTATAATTCCAAATTTTCCTGGGCAGTGGGGTGACTAATCATTTTTAGTGCTATGCAAGAAGGAATTTGATGGGAGGTGCCTTCAAATTGTAACAAAGTGTGAGAACATGAATGATATCTCTGTGAAGCTCAGTCGCACTGTAGTGCACAGGCTGTGCTGCTACAGTGGGGGTCTCATGTGTGGAGCTGCCAGGACATTTGGGATTGAAACCAGCTTTATGTGGAGCATGGATTTTCTTTAATGACCATGAAATGTGTCTAATGTCTGGCCTTTGCAGCAAGGAAATGATTCTGCTAATGAAATTCCTCTTCTAGAGGGTTAACTCTGGTGTAAAGGTGTGTTACAGATTCTTGTGCTGACACCAACAGTGTCTTTTGCTCTCTCTGAAGTGTTTTTGCTGATTTGTGGAGGAGGATTTCACACTCCAGAAAGAAGATGATAGAAGTTTTTCACACCCTAATAAACCAAGTCTGTCTGCAGCCCATCCTAGAGAGCAGGTATTGGCACTTGGCTCTGTGCTACTCGCCAGTTACTTGATTGCTGTGTGGGAGAAATTTTCTCATTTACAAATTTACTGGAGAAAACGAATAGAAACTGCTTTTTGTGTTGGGATTGTAGCCAAATACGTGGCTATGGTCAAATTCAGTTGTCCTGTATATCAGGAATGTTCCAGATGGAGCTGTTTGGTCCAGAATCTCTGCGGTGAGCTGTGGTCCAACGAGCTTTCTGACCCCAGTGTGTGGCTCATGCAGACTTTCATCATGTGTAACACCTTGAGACCTAATTGTGACCTTCCAGGACCTGGAGGGGCCAACAAGACAGATGGAGAGAGACCGTTTACAAGGGCTTGGAGTGACAGGACAAGGGGAAATGGCTTCCCACTGCCAGAGGGCACAGGGATAGATGGGATGTTGGGAAGGAATTGTTCCCTGGGAGGGTGGTGAAGCCCTGGCACAGGGTGCCCAGAGAAGCTGTGGCTGCCCCTGGAAGTGTCCAAGGCCAGGTTGGCTGGGGTCTTGGAGCAGCCTGGGACAGTGGGAGGTGTCCCTGCCCATGGCAGGGGTGGCACTGGATGAGCTTTAAGGTCCCATCCCACCCAAAGGTGCCTTGGAACAAGGCTTGGAGCCTCAGCAGCACCCAGAGCTTTGGGCACTGAGGCTGCAGTGGGAGTTTGCTTGGCAGGTGTTCTTGCACAGGTGAGCACAAACTTTCTGGAAGGTTCACTGGTGTAATCCCAAGACATCATAAAGGCACAATGACAAAAGCCCTACACATCTTTTTCTGCTCACTGCAAGTCTGAGGCACCAAACTATTTGTGAAGTCTGTCTGAAGACTTGTAATTCTGAGTGTGATACAGCTTTAGATCTAACTGCTGGAATCTTTGCTGAAGCGTTAAAAACCACTTGTTCCCATTTGGTTCTTTGCTCCTGTGAAAGCCAAAAAGTGGCCTGAAATCTGTTTTCAAACGGGGCTTTCCCTTGGCGTGTTAATGTGAGTTGTTTGGCTGGTGGGGCAGAACGTGGGCAGACTTACCTCTGAGTGTTCACTCTGCTGTGTTTCCTGCAGCTGTGAGAATATTCAGCCATTTATTGAGGAATTTCTGCAGATCTTCACCTCGGTGCTTCAGGAAAGGAGGTGAGTCTGGCTGGCAAGAGGCCCGAGGGGGGGCTCAGCTCCTTCCTCTGCCGTTCTTTACAGCAGAATTGCCTGAGGCAGCATTACGAGGCATTTGGGAGTCAGAAATCGTTGTAAGTAGTTGAGAGAAGTGCAGGGAAAGGATTTCAGCCTGCAGCACAGACTCTGGCACTGAGAAATGCTGTTCTTCACTCCCTTTAATCCAGTTTCTCAAAGAAGAGAAGGGCAGTTTAGCCATTAGCTCCCTTGACAAGTTAGCCTGTTATTACTGATCTGTGCTTTCCAGCTGGGCTGACCAGACCAGAAAAATATTAAACACTAGTGCTGGAGATGCAAAGGAAGTGTCAGAACTGGGAGTTCCATCTTGTCCTCCTGCCCACGCTGGCATTCTGAGCACGTTCACATGGTAAAGCAGATTTTCCCTGTAATGCAGCGCTGAGTTCCAGCCCTCACACCTGAGGAGTGTTGCTGTGGTGTAGTGGGACCAAAACAGGGCATGGCTGGAATCCAGCATTGCGTGAGAGGTTCTCTGTTCCTACCTGAGCACTGAGGCAGTCAGAGAGGCACAGCAGTGGTAATTAATTGAGCTCCACTGGTTAAACTCGCTCCTGTGTTTTCAGATTTCTCCGTGACTATGATGAGCTGTTCCCAGTTGAGGATGATGTGAGTCTGCTCCAGCAGGCATCCTCTGCACTGTATCCTTTGCTCCCACCCTGGCCTTTGCACACCTGGCTGCTCTTGGATTCCTTCACACCAGTGACATTTCTGCCTCTGGTTAAGCTGCATGACTGGCAAGGAGTACTGGAAAGTTTTCCCTTTATAGAAAAGAAGAGAGATGGAGGAGTTGTTGCCCAGAGAAGCTGTGGCTGCCCCTGGATCCCTGGCAGTGTCCAAGGCCAGGCTGGACAGGGCTTGGAGCAACCTGGTCTAATGGAAGGTGTCCTTGCCCGTGGCAGGGGGTGGGACGAGATGAGCTTCAAGGTCCCTTCCCACCCAAACCATTCCATGGTTCTGTGAGTGTTGATGTAGGCACAAGTTTGGAAGTCGCTGACAATCCCTTAGTTACTTCAAGGTGATCCCTGAACATGCGCATCCAGGAATGTCCTTAATGCTGTGCTCCTAGAGACGAGACCAGGACAGCCTACATCCTCCAAGCAGTGGAAAGCGCCTGGGAAGGGGTAGACAGGAAAAAAGGACAAGCTGGTAAAGATCCAGCAGCATCCAATGGAGCTTCAGCGATAGTGGAGAGCACCCCCGAGGACGGAGAGGATCCGGGGGCTGCATGTGCCCTGGAGGATGAGGTGGGTACAGCTCTGTGGTGGGACTGGGCTCTGCTCTTCTTAGGGGCTCTGCTCTTCCTGGTCTTCTTTTATCTGCGAGGACAGGCTTGATTTGCTCAGCTTTGGGGACAACATGAGATTTGGTGTCATTTCTGACCTTTGCTGGATCTCCATGCAGCCTTGGGAAATGAGAACTGAAGCTACACCGGAATCCTGAGTTATCTCTGAGCAAATTGCTTCCAACTCCCATGGCCTGGGTTTTCCCTTGCTGGGGATTATTCAAATACCCTGCTTCATCCCTGCAGTTCATGTGCCTATTTTTGAAATGCAGAGCTCGCCTGTCATTTGAGGAAGGGACTCTCCAGGGTGTCCTCGCTGCCTCAGGGACTGGCGAAAGTATCCGTGTGCCCAAATCTGTGTCAGAAACCTTGTGTAGTTTAAACAGCTGATTTCTCTTTTGGCTCCACTCTTGGACTTCTGTTTTTAAACTCTCACAACCCAGAGTGCTGCTTTCCTCTGTATTTCTGTGCACGCTGCCTGCCCTCAGCTCTGTCCCTCCCCAGTACCCCCAGCTGTGTGTGGTGTCCGCAGTGTGCCGGCGCCGCGGCCGCGCCCGTCGCCCGCGTGTCCGGCGTGGAGCTGGACTCGCTCATCTCCCAAGTGAAGGATCTGCTGCCAGACCTTGGTGAGGGATTCATCCTGGCCTGCCTGGAGGAGTATGGCTATGACACGGAGCAGGTGATCAACAACATCCTGGAAGATAAGCTGGTGCCATACCTGGATAAGCTGGACCGAAGGATGCAAAGGTATGGGACAACCTCTGGTTGTTTCTGTCTCGCTTAATTGTTCTCACTGAAGGCTCAGCACCTGTAGAGCTCTAAGAATTTGCATTTTTGGGGTAGAGAACTGCAGTGAGAGCTTCTCATTGTCACCTGTCACCAGTTTTCTGCCCTCATTGCGTCCCTGCAGAGGAGCGGGACCTTTGCTGTTCAGTGTTGGAGTAGAGCAGGTGCTGGGTTGTGTTTTGTGACAGGGGACAAGACCACTTGTACATGAAATGCTCAAATAGAATTAGAATAAAATGCTGGGCAATAGAATATGCTGCCTTCAAAAGTTGTTTTATTTTGCTGCAGTTTGGTGTCAGAGGTGTGCAAATCCCAGCTGTCCTGCAGGAAAGGGCATCTTCAGAGGAGCCAATTCAGCTGGGATTCAACCCACAGGGTGAAATATGGTTATTTAACAGGCTGCTGTTTTGTGAGTGAAGTTAGACCAGAGAGAAGTTGGGACTGGCAATTCAGATCCATTTTTATGATCCTTCTGACAAACTTGCCGGGCTTGTCCTGCTTCCCTGGGTTGGACAAGGGATGGAGGGTTTATAGCTGGTGGCAGGATTGAGTTGTTGGGAGTTTGCCTGCAGCTGTGAGTGTGTGTTTGTGCTGCACCAGCAGTTCCTGACAGAGCATCAGGATGTGAATGTGCTGTTTGTTCACATTTCATGGAGTTATGGGCAGACTTTCTCACTGTTGCATTACAGGAAAGCATCTTTATCGGAAAAATGATGTAAAAGATCTTAGTTTTGCAACAATCTTTGTGTTCCCGCAGTCAGATCTGCTGACTTTGGCACAACTGGTGCAGGATGGGCTTTAGGAAGGATTGTTTTTTCTGCAAAGCCAGCAGTTCCCCAAGATAGAGCTGTTCTGGTTTTTTTTCCCTGCCTTTTGCATCTTGAAACAAAGCTGCTGGTTCGATAGGAAATGTCAAATTCTGACCCCTGCTGATTTATAGGGGAGCACAGCAGCATTTGCAGCTGCCCAGCTGAGCTGCCTGCACCACCAAAATGAATGTCAGAAGTACAGTCTTTTGACTTATAAATTGAACAAACATAAACCTGGAACCCTGAGAAAGATTTAACAAGGGAGATAAATATCTTGAAATCAGCAGCAACAAATTATTGGAATTTTTTCCAGAGTGTAATTCATCACACTTAGTGTTTGTCTTCACTGAGTCACTGTGTTGAGACCAGGCAGTCTGTTGAATATTCTGTTGTGCTGCACAGTTTGATAGACTCTGAAATGAACAGAAGAATTTGCTCTTGGCTTTCTGTGGGTTGCTTTGGTTTCCCCTCAGATCCAAGCTTTGGGAAGTGCTGTGCTCGTGCCAGAGCGTGGCTGTGAAGCGAAGGGGTTGTGCCCTGTGACCCAGCCAGCACCTCTTGGCGTGCTCAGGATTGCTTTGGGACTGACAAGGGAGAAACCAAGGGCTTAGGGAAGGGACAGGATTTGTCTTCCTCACTTCACTTTTGTTTTTATTCTCTCTCCTTGTTGTTTTTTAACAGACAGCTGAAGCCAGACCCTACCCCTCTGGTCAGCTCTCGCTGCAACGTTTTCCAGAATGATGAGTTTGATGTTTTCAGCAGGGATGCAGTGGATGTGTCTCGGATCCAGAAAGGCAAGAGGTGAGTGCTGGCACCCAGTCATTAACTCTGCCTGTCAGGAGGAACGAACACCTGGGAACCTGCACATTTATCTCTCCTACAAACCTCCTGCAGGAGTGTTTTGGCAGGGGGGAAGGCTTATCAAAAATGTTTCCCACCTGTTTGTCTGGGAAAGTAAAATGAAATATGACGAGGGGGTTGGTTTCACTTAGTGTTTTTCCTAATTGGCTTTCCTGTGTCTGCTGCTGGAGATTGCTCTGCCAAGCTCATTTGTAATGTCTGGCTCTTGCTCCTTGGGCTTAATGTTAAACTTGCACTGAACAACAAACCTTGAAAAGCACCATCCCTGAGCCTGGGATTGTGACTCAGAGCTGAGAATAAATAGTGATTTGGTTTAGAGCCAGGGGAAGATTCAATATCCATCTCCTTCAACATCTGATAACATTCAGTGCCTTAGACTACCTCTGTTGTTCCTGCTGCTGTAAAGCTTCCTGCACAAGGGCACTTGGACTCGTGGAGGTAGTTTGGGTTGGAAGGGACCTTTAAAGGTCATTTAGTCAATCTCCCTGCAATGAGCAGGGATCCCCCTGCCATGAGCAGAGATTTCTACAAAACCTCCCCAGCTTTCCCTTTGCTTTCTGCCTGGTTGGGTGTGTGGTGTTGGCTCCCGCTGATGTCGACTCTATAATGTGGTTCCCTTGTTCCAGATTGTTTTAAAGCAGATCACAGCAGCATGGAATGGTTTGGGTTGGCAGGAACCTTAAAGCTCATCTCTTTCCACCCCCTGCCACGGGCAGGGACACCTTCCACTGGACTTCAAACAGCTCCTCTAACCAACCAAGTGTGATCTTAGTGTTGGGATCTATTTACACTGCAGATAACTAAAAGTCTGCCTGGAGTTGGTGCCATGTGATCTAAGAGCCTCCAGTTAAGGTTTTGGTTGCAAAGTTGCATCCAACTCTAGGAGAAAACCACTTTTGTCCCCAAGTCCAGTGGCCCAGCTCCTCAGAGCAGTGCCACGGTGCTGATCCTGTCTTGGCTGGGCAAGAAAGGAATTCCTTTTCTCTCTGGCCAAGGCAGTGACTTTTGTTGTGTCCACAGCTGAGAATTCACAGACAGAACCTTTCTCCTCATGGTGGTGCCTTGTTGTGTGAGACGGGTGCATTGTACAGATGTGTTGGGTTATCCCTGATTCCCAAAGCCTTGCACAGATGTGTTGGGTTATCCCTGATGCCCAAACCTTTGCACAGATGTGTTGGGTTATCCCTGATTCCCAGAGCCTTGCTGGTTATCCCTGATTCCCATAGCCTTGCACAAAGGTACTGGGTTATCCCTGATTCCCAAAACCTTGCACAGATGTGTTGGGTTATCTCTGATTCCCAAACCTTTGCACAGATGTGTTGGGTTATCCCTGATTCCCAAACCTTTGCACAGATGTGCAGGGTTATCCTTGGTTCCCAAACCTTTGCACAGATGTGCAGGGTTATCCCTGGTTCCCAGAGCCTTGCTGCTGCACCAGCTGGTGAAGGCCAGAGTTCAGCCCAGAGCATCCAGTGGCTGGAATATCCTGCTCGGAGCTCCCTCTGCAGATCGCTTGGAGAGCTTTGGAAGCTGTAAATCATCCCTGAGCTGGGCTCTGGGATCTGCTCCCATGGCACTGCCCTCCAGCTGTGCCTTCTTTCCAGTGGAACCATCACTCCTGGAGGAGTTCTCCTCTCTCCTGCTGCAGTTATGTGACCTCTTGGGATTATCCTCTTGCTGCTGCTTTTCCTGGTGTCCTTTGCCTCCATTCGTTTCAGAGCATCTGGGAAAGCTCTGCAGGACTCCACACATATTAGTTGTGGTTTGAGTAGTTTAAAACCTGGAGATCAGCAATGCCCGAAGATGACCGTATCCAACGGAACCCAAGGAAAAGCTGCAGTAACTTGTCTCCAGGATTTAGCATTCAGCACTCCATAAATATGAATGGTCTCCTTTCAGTGCTGAAAGTGTCACTTCCTCAGAAGATTTTCCACCAGCAAGATGGTTCACCCCAGTGTTGGGGTAACAGGGCTCTCCAAGCTTAGTCTGAGATCTGCTTTGGATTTGAATTGTATCAAATATTTAATTTTTGTTCTCCTTCCAAATACCTGTTGCTCACCAAGTTCTCTTGTGTTCAGGGTGCTGTTGCTAAGCCTGGTGTCACCATAGTGCTTAAAGAGCCAGAGCAGCTTGTTCTGGCCACTCTCAGCATCACCAGTTTGGGGCAGGGACTGTCCTGGAGAAAGAGAAATCCAGCCAGGATGAGGAGGGAATCAAACACGAGGAAGTGAATGTGCCAGCACAGACGCTGCTGATCCTGAAAAGTGATGGCATTTGTCTGTGCCTGTCCAGCCCTCACTGTCAGCTGAATCTGTCTCCTGAAGCCAGAGCATGTCCTGAGCTCCATGGGACTAGAGGAGCTATCCCACTGTTTTTCCTGGGATTGGTGCCCAGACCATCTCGTGCAGCTCCTCTGCAGCCATCAGACCAGCTCGACAGGAAGCAATTACCGAGTGCTTGGTTCAGCCTCAGCTGAATTCCCACAGAAGGCGTTATCCCAGGGATCCCGGGATGGCTGAACTCACCACGTGCTTGGGAGGGCATTGAGCAGCTGAATGCAGGCAGTGAGTCACGGGAGAGAGGGAGCCACCTCCAGCTGTAAACTTCCTTTGTTTTGAGATTCCCAGTGAAAATCTGCTGGGCTGCTGGATCACATCCCCTTCCTGAGTCACTGCCACTGCCTTGGACAGGTCCTTTCTCTGATAATATCCATGGATGCCAGGTCCTCCTGGACTCTGGGGGCTGCAGGTTGTCCTGGCAATGCTGGGCAGTGGAATCCCCTGTTGCTTTGCTATAAATATGTATTTGGCTGGTCTGAAAAATGGGACTTCAGAGCTTATGCTTGTGCAGCTTGAGACACTCAGCGGCTGCTTTTTAATCCCTCTGTTTCTTGGTCTTCCCTTCTTTAAAATGCCTATAATTTACCTGCCTTCTGAATTTAAAAAACAAGCCCTTGCAATGCTCTGAGAGGTTGAATCACAATCAGTCTCCACTGTTTTGTTCTTTGCCTTGGTGGTTGTGTTTATTTGCATCCTCACCTGCTGCGCTGGTTATTTTCTGGCTCTCCCCATCTACATTTGTCCTTTTCCCCTCACATTTGTGCTCCATTCACACTGGCCAAGTTTCATCTGGAATGGAATTGCATTTGGCCTCCTGTGAAAGCTTGCTCTCTGTCTCAAGTGATAGTGGTGGTCTCCAGTTCCTGCTCCTTCTTAGTGGCCAAACAGCCCTGATACAAATGCCCCCCCTGGATCACTCCATCCAGCTCTGGGGCCCAGCACAGGAAGGACCTGGAGCTGCTGGAGTGAGAGCAGAGGAAGCACCGAGATGATCAGAGGGAAGGAGCAGCTCTGCTGTGAGGAAAAGCTGAGAGAGTTGGTATTGAAAAGTCTGGGGAAGAGAAGGCTCCGGGATGACCTAATTGTGGCCTTCCAGGACCTGAAGGGGCTGACAAGAAAGATGGGAGAGAGACCGTTTACAAGGGCTTGGAGTGACAGGACACAGGGAATGGCTTCCCACTGCCAGAGGGCAGGGCTGGATGGGATATTNCACAGGGTGCCCAGAGCAGCTGTGGCTGCCCCTGGATCCCTGGCAGTGCCCAAGGCCAGGCTGGAGGGGGCTTGGAGCAGCCTGGGACAGTGGAAGGTGTAAGGGTGGACCTGGATGTGCTTTAAGGTCCCTTCCAGCCCAAACCATTCCATGATCCTATAAACCAGCAGGGCAGTATGTGGGGTAAGGAGTGCTCATGGAATCAGGGATTAGACTTGCATCGCTTCACTTTCCACTGACTAACAGGGGAAAAAGCAGCTTCTAGGGAAGGTTTTGACCCTCTGCCTTTTCCTCCCCCTTCCCGGGCAGGAGGGAGAAGGACACGACCCGGAGCTTGGTGAATGACAAGCGGCTGGTGGCGGAGCAGAGGGAGCGCTACAGCCAGTACCGCGTGGTGGTGGAGGAGCTGCCGCTGGAGCCGGGAGCAGCCCAGCCCTACGAGGACTACGAGGACGAGTACGACGACACCTACGACGGGAACCAAGTGGGCGCTAACGACGCTGACTCGGATGACGAGCTCATCTCCAGGAGGTGAATGCTGAGGGGGAGGGAGCTTCGGGAGAATCACCACGGGATGCTCTGGCTCCCACAAACCTGGGAAACGCCGCTTTGGATTCTGTTCCTCCGCGAGAGCTTCAAACCAGCCCTTTCTCTCTTTTCAGGGTGGTGTGCAAAGAGGGAGGTTTGGGTCTCCCTTCTCCAGTGGGTAGGGAATGTTGCCGTGGCACGTGCCCAGGATGTTCTCCAGCTTCCACTCGGCCGTTGCCTCAATTAATCAGCAAATCCAAGAGGGCAATTTCCCAGTATGTTCAAACTTGTATTCAGCAGTGCTTCTCCTTAGAGAAACTACCCTGCAGCAGGGACAAATGCCATGGGAAATCAGTGGAGCTGGGCAACCTAAAATGGCTGGTTAGCAAAGGAAAACTACAAAATCTGGGAAATTTTACAACCAGACTTTTGCCTGCCAATCCCCTCTGAGTGCTGACAGCTGGAATTGAGTCCTTGATGGGCTGCACAGCACTCTGCACCGTGGCTGACAGCTGCACACAATTAGCTTTTGGGAAGCAAAGGGTTAGTGGGGATGGAGGCTGGAGAATATTTTAGAAAACATGTGGTTTAAAAGCTGCTTTGACATTTCTCAAAGGGGCCTTTTGAATTCCGATGTATTATGAAGATGTCACCATTCCTAACCTCAAACCAAATCGAGGCTTTGAGGTTCTTTTGTCCCTTTTTTTCCCCCTCCTAAAGCGCTGAGAAGCTTCAATCTAAATCTTTTCTGTGTTTTGCCTGTAAGAATGTGGCACCCAGGTATTTTCCCCTCTTCCAGGTCTCACTGCCCCTAGAAACAATTAGTGGGTGTCACTGCTGAAAACTGGATGTGTTGGTTTGAAATAACAAAGGCTTTTCTGGCTTTACATTTATTTTTTTTGGCAGTGGAATGGTGGGTCTGAATTCCAATGGAATTTAAACACGGACACATATTTATGTTAAAGAAGAGTTATAGGCACGTGGTAAATTCTGCCTCCACCCCCAGGCCCTTCTCCCTGCGTGTCCAGGGTGATTCATAAAGCCTGATGAATTTCTCCAGGGATTTCCCCCTGCAGGAAACTGGGGCACAGCAATGGAACTGGGGCTCCCTGGATAGCCCTGACCAGTCAGAGGGTTTGGAGCCCAGCACTGGGCTGAGCATTAATGTTTCTCTCCAAGTTTGTCTGGTACAACAGATGCTCCCTGGCTGCTGAGCTAAAGCCTAGCAAAGGATGCTCCTTAATATTGCCTTGTGGCTGTGTCTGGATGCCCATGTCCCAAAGGAAGCAGTTGTTTCTGTGGAGAAGTTCCTTGTGAGGTTTCAGGGTTGGTTTTTTTAACTATTATTATTATTATTATTATTATTATTATTATTATTATTATTTTCAGTGACAACTTCATAGTGAACATTCCCCAGTGAAGAGCGTGTGCTTGCTAATTGCCCATAGGAACGTGGCATTAACTCCTGGGTCTCCTGGTGTTTTCTTCAGGAAAATGAAGTCCATGAAATCTGTAGATTCTCATTTTTAAAGGCATAATGCCAACCAAAAAGGATGTGCTGTTCAGAGAAACGTTTGAGGCTGTGCTCTTTTCTAACTTTTTTTGTCTTAATTCCTAGGCCATTCACAATTCCTCAGGTCTTGAGACCCAAAGGACAGGAGGAAGGACAGGAGACAGAGGAAGAGGATGAAGAGGAGGAGGAGGAAGCTGAAAAGGAAAGAACAAAGGTGACATTTAGCTGGAGTTGCATTAAGATTGACCATATTTCTTCCCTGCTTCACCTGCAGGTGATGTGGAGCAGATCTCCTGTTTCAGAGAGGGAATCTTTGAGCAGCAGCAGGGACTGAGCTGCTGTTCAGTGGCTGCTGGGCTGTGACGTGTCCCCGAGGACAGCTGTCCACTGCCTCCTGGTCTAACTGTGCTGGAGCAGTGACACTTCCTCCGTGGGGAGCTTTAATCTGCTTTATCCCAGAGACAGGCAGTGCCAGCAGGGCACTCTGAGGGTCACTGACACTCCATTTCCATGGAAGTGCTGGGAGCAGCCACGGTGTGGGAAGGTTTTCGGGCAGGTTTTGTGCTGGGTGTTGTGTTTAGAGTCCCTGACACCAATCCCGCTGGTCCAGAGGTAATGAACCAGGAATTGACTGTGTTCCCAACAGAATCCCCTCCTCTCCAGGCTTCTGCATGGTGCTGATGAGTTTCCTGACCCGTTCCCTTGCTTCCTTGTAGGACCACTTTGTGCAGGACCCGGCTGTCCTGCGGGAGAGGGCTGAAGCCAGGCGCCAGGCATTCCTTGCCAGGAAGGGGTAAGTGAGGATCTCCCTCTGGCTCTGCAGCTATTGTGCTGCTGACTGGAATTGTTGGTTGAGGGTGTTCCTGCTCCTTGACATTCCCGTGTTTCGGGGTCCTGCCACAGTGGGGTGAACTTCCTCACCCACCCTTTACTTCACTGCTGGTTGGTTTATCCCCTGAATAGGGATGTCATGGAATCATGGAGTGGTTTGGGTAGAAGGGACCTCAAAGCCCATCCAGTGTCACCCCTGCCATGGCAGGGACACCTCCCACTGTCCCAGGCTGCTCCAAGCCCCAGTGTCCAGCCTGGCCTTGGACACTGCCAGGGATCCAGGGGCAGCCACAGCTGCTCTGGGCACCCTGTGCCACGGCCTCCCCACCCTCCCAGGGAACAATTCCTTCCTAACACCCAACCTAAATCTCTCCTTTTTCAAAGCCATTCCCCCTTGTCCTGTCAATCCAAGCAGCAGAGCCCTGTGCAAGACAGGATCTTGGAGAGCAGAACTTCCAGAGCTCCAACAGCTCCCACAGGGATTTTGGGACAGTTTGGTAGCTGTTTTCAGCTGATGGGTTCAATGTGTGGAAGGACACAGTCGTGGTGTGGCTGATGCTGCTCCTGGGCTGCTGTGGGAGCCCTGGGATGAGCCAAGGCCCGAGGGCTGAACCCCTCACACTGTGGTGTTTGTGGGGATCTGGGATTTTGTCCCCAGGAGTGCAGTGTGCCTGTTGTGATGTCCTTTTCTTGTGTCCCTCAGGCACAAGCACGACAGCTCTGCCGTTGTTGGGAATGCCAAGGGCCACGGGCAGAACCGGGAGACGGTGCAGGAGCGGAGGAAGAAGGAAGCAAACAAAAGCACGAGAGCCAACCACAACCGCCGGGCCATGGCCGACAGGAAGCGCAGCAAGGGCATGATCCCTTCCTGAGCAACTCCCGGGGCAGGGGCTGCACCATCCCCGGGCCCCTGCCCAGGAGGAGGCTCCGTTTCCTCGGCATTCCCGTGGCTCAGGGGATGGATGTTGTGTGCAATACCCGGCACCTCGGCTCACACGGAGCTGCGTTCCCTGTGGGAAGGAGCTGCCCTGAGTGTGGGTGCCAGTGGCTGCACCCAATACACGGGACAGGCTGCAGCAGCCATTCCTGCCCTTTCGTACTGTTCATAGTTCACAGAGTTTTATTTTCATACTGGCTCCATGCGCCCTCCCTGCCCGCCCTGGAGCGGGCAGCTCTGAGAGCACAGCTTCCATGGAAATGCCTTATCCTGAACTGGAGTTCTAGATTGTCCCAAGCTGGAAGGGACCCACAGGGATCATTGATCCAGCTCCCGGCCCTGCCCAGACCCCCCAACAATCCCACCCTGGGCATCCCTGGCAGCGCTGCCCAAACGCTCCTGGAGCTCTGGCAGCCTCGGGGCCGTGCCCATTCCCTGGGGAGCCTGGGCAGTGCCCAGCACCCTCTGGGGGAAGAACCTTTCCCTGATCTCCACCTAAAACCTCCTGACACAGCTCCGTGCTGGCAGGGAAAGGCTCAGGCTATTCCCACTGCTGACAGACCCGAAGGGGTTCAGGTGAGTAAGACTTTATGGATTTCTGTCCCTTGAGTGAGGCCTGTGAAAACAGGAGGTACAAATAAAAGATGGAGATGTTTTAGTTGGTTTTTTAGGCTCTTACCGTCAGTATTGATGAACTTCCCTGGCATCCAATTAGGCTTTGCTTGGCTAATTTACTGGTTAATGTGCCCCGAGTGCCATCTCCCCACCACACTGTTTTCTAGCACTGCAGCAGTGCCTGTGGCTGTCACCCCCACATTGAGAAAATCAGCAGTGGGTTGTGCTCCAGGGCAGTCCCAGTGCTGCAGGAGCAGTGGGGTGGTAGTAAGATGGTAGTAAGGTGGTAGTAAAGCCCACAGGCTTGTACCTTGGTGCCTGGTGTTGTGCAGAGGGCAGGGATGTGATTGGAGCTGCTGTGGGGCTGTTTGCAGAGAAGCAGAAATGCAGCAGAACAGCCACTGCCATGAAATGAGGGGAAGTCCTGAGTGCTCCAAGGAGGAGATTTTTCTTTGCCTGTCAGGGCTGCCCAAACCTCCCAATGACAGGCATGGAAAAAGGAATTAAATTTACCAGCATCCCCAAATGCTGTATCCAGGGAAATCCCCTGCTGGGATAAGGCTGCTCTCCTGCAGCTCCTGCTCTCTGCACCAATGGCTTCAGCTCCTCCCTGCTGCCCACTGCAGTGCTGTCCCCTCATCCTGTATTCAGCTTTGGTTCTTGCTGCTCAGAGCCTGCAACTCTCTCTGAGCTGCTCAGCCTGATGTGGAACAGCAGCAGAGCCCAGGGAGCTGGCACTCACTCAGATGGGATTGTCCCGGGAAAGCTTAAACCTTCCCCTTAACCATCTCCGTAAAGCCCAGCTGGGACTGGGACAGCTGGAGTTGGGTTTGGCTCCAAAAACACAAGCACCAGTGTTTAAGTGCTCCTTGTGTTCTCAGAGTAAATGCTTTGCCCCCCTGGCACTCGTTTGCAAACCCAACAAAGCTGCTGTGAGCACGGCTCTAATGGGCTCTGCCTCAGCCATGCTGAAATTCCTCCCGACTGCTGAAAACAGAGTGAGGAGGGAGAGACGGGGCTGCTGGGCTGGGAAAGTGGGAAGAGAAGGAGTCACTCAGGCAAATCTCCCTACAGGCACCTGAGAGCTGAGGAATTAACTGAGTCATTACGCCAGGCAGTGCCCAGATATCCCTTCCCACACAGAAAGAAGTGTTTGACAGGGCCAGGCAGGGCTGGGCTCTTCAGGGAGAGGGGAGTGACTCTGCTCAGGGCAAGAGAAGGTTCGGGGAGAGGAACTGGATGATCTTAAAAGTCCCTTCCTATCCAAACCATCCCATGACTCCTCTGAGCCAGCTGCTGGGGGGCACCGAGTGATCCCTCTCCCTTCCCTCGGGTCAGCTGGGATGGAGGCAGGTGTGTGACACGCAAACCTGACATCACTTCTGCTCCTCAAGCCCTGTGAGGAGCCAGAAGGCACAGGAATAATTAGGAAAGGGATCCACATCCTCTCTGAAAGTTACACCCAGCCTGCTCAAAGTGCAGAGCAGATTCCTGTTAGGGCACGGGTGCACCCAGGAACTTCCATCAAATCTGAGCCACAAAAGGTGCTGGGAATGGTTTTAAGCCCCTTTTCTGTGGACAGACCAGAAGAAGCAGCCAGCTTGTCATCCTTCCCAGGCAGAAGCCAGGGGTTGTCACTGAACCACAGCTAAGTGCTTTCAAATCCATTTGAAGGCATTGTGGTTCCTGCCAGTGCCTTGGAACTAAGGAACAGGGCTGCTTTTAAGGATTCTCCGCCTCCCAGAGAAGGAGGAGTCACAGAGAGGCCAAAGGATGAGTGGGGTGAACACACAGACACAGGACAGGACCAGGAGTTTTATTTGAACACAGTGAGTTGAGTACAGCAGCGGAACTCCTCGAGTCCATCTGGCTTCACATCATAGCAGTAGGTGGCTGATAGCATCTGGCTCGGAGTTGTTCCATCAGGAATCCATTCCCAGTTTCAGGAGGCTGAACCCATCCCTGCAGTGCCTGCAGCCACCCCAGGCTGGCTCCTGCTGCTGAGCTGCTCAGTTCTCATACTTGTGCTTGATGTGTTTCCACAGTTTCTGTGTGAAAAACAAGCAGGAAAAAAAAAAATCAAGACTTTTTAGGCAGCTTCTCTGTGGTGCTGGGATAACAAAATCCAAAATCCAAATTATCCCGCCTGGGGAGGTGGTGATGGAGTCCTGTACCGGATCTGGGGGGACACAGGATGGACATGGGGGCTCCTGGCTTCTAATCTGGACAGGGAAGAAGCTGCAGAGATTCCCCTTCCCCTGTCCTCCTGCTCTGGATTAGTGGCCCAGAGCCACTGCCTTGAATTCCCACCCAGACTGGAGAGGGCAGTTCTGCTCCTGCACACAAGGGATGCACAGAACACTCCTATTCATGGAATCGTGGGATGGTTTGGGTGGGAAGGGACCTTACAGCTCATCCAGTCCCACCCCTGCCATGGGCAGGGACACCTTCCACCGTCCCAAGCTGCTCCAAGTCCCGTCCAGCCTGGCCTTGGGCACTGCCAGGGATCCAGGGGCAGCCACAGCTGCTCTGGGCACCCTGTGCCAGGGCCTCCCCAATCTCAGAGGGAAGAATTCCTTACCGTTATCCCATCTAACGCTGCCCTCTGGCAGTGGGAAGCCATTCCCCCTTGTCCTGGCGCTTCAGGCCCTTGACCAAAGTCCTTTTCCAGCCTCCTGGAGCCTCTGCAGGCACTGAATGGGGCTCTAAGGTCTCCCCCAAGCCTGCCTCAGTATCCTGCAGTCATTATCCCGTCACTGCTGTTCTTAGGAACCTAAGGACGACTTGACCCCTTTCACCCAAGGTTCACGCTGGGGACACCCGAGGCCACCAGCCCTTATCCCCTCCCTCCGCCGAGGGCAGATCGGCCAAGCCGGAGGACTACAGAGCACAAAACAAGCTCCTTTTACCCCTCCCGCTCCCCACCGTCTCGCACGCCCCTTCTATGCGGCCAGAGAAACCCAAGGACACCCCGAAGCCCCGACCACAGCGCGCCACGACAGTCACGGAGCCCCCTCGGGCGCGGCCGAGCCGCGCTGCCCCTCAGCGAGCCCCGAGGCCGAGCCGCGGGCCCGGGGCTGCCGGGGCGCGGCCCGTGCAGGGCCCAGCGGGGCCGGCCTGACCTTCAGCGCCGGGCCCGAGCCCGGGCGGCCCCAGCGGGGCCTTACACAGCCCTTACCCCTTCGTTGAGCTGCTCGAAGAGCGCGTCCACTCCCTGGTCGAAGGCGCGCTCGAAGAGCACCGCGCCCAGCACGACCGAGAGCGCGAACGTGGACGTGCGGCGGAACAGCGAGCCGTACACCTGCCGCAGCAGCGCCATCTTGGCCGCGCGCTCCGCGCCTGCGCCGCGCCGCGGGGGCTGCTGGGGGATGTAGGCGGCGCTCTGCAATTCGTGCGCCGTGCCGGGCGCCCGTGGGGCACGCTGGAAGTTGTGCCCTTTGTGATCTGCGCATGCGCCCTTGCCGTGGGGTATTGTGGGAGTTGTAGGCGGCGCGGCGCGGGCCTGGCCGGAGGTGGGTGAGTGTGGCGGGGGGTGCTGGGGGTCCCTGAGAGGGTCCCGTGTGAGGAGTCCGTGTGAGGGGTGCCTGTGAGGGGTCCCTGTGAGGCTCCGCTCGTCCCGTCCCTCCCGCCTTGTCCTCAGCGGCCTCCGCTGGGCAAGCCCGGGGTCTCTGCCCGGCTTTGTGCGGTGAAACCGGCCCGGCCGTGGCTGCGGCGGGACCCAGACGGGGCTGGGGCCGGGGGGCAGCGGGGCGAGGGGGCTGAGGGGGCAGAGACACCCCGGGCCAGCCCAGCCCTGCCCTGCCCTGCCCTGCCCTGCCCTGCCCTGCCCTGCCCTGCCAGGGTGTCCGGGCAAGGGTGACAGGGACTGGAAAGGGGTTGCGGTCACTGCCCTCAGCTCACCCCGGCGGGGGCTTGGGAGGGGATTTGGGGTGTTTTCTGCAGTTTGGGGTTGCAAAGGGTGGTTGGCGTCAGTGTCGGGGGAGTGGGAGAGGGCTGTGGGGCTCATAAGTCATGGAATGGTTTGGGTGGGAAGGGACCTCAAAGCCCATCCAGTGCCACCCCTGCCATGGGCAGGGACACCTTCCACTGTCCCAGGCTGCTCCAAGCCCCATCCAGCCTGGCCTTGGGCACTGCCAGGGATCCAGGGGCAGCCACAGCTGCTCTGGGCACCCTGTGCCAGGGCCAGAGGACCCTCTGCCAGCTGCTGCAGAGGCCTCGGGAAGAGTGAGATCTGGCCCCATGTGGCAGAACAAGAGTGAGAACGTTCCCAGTTGCTGCCCTCTCTTTGTGTTTCTCTCTTTTGAACCTCAGTAAGGGCAGAGCAGCCCCGGGGTGACTCCAGCACGGATGGGAGAGAGGTAAATTTGGATTTAGGAAGGCAGAACAGACAGGAAGGGGGCAGGGGAATCCTAACACTGGAGCTGTTTGCCCGCAGGGCTGTTGTTAAACGAGTATCTACATGAAATTCCAGAGCAGACCCTCAAGTGACACTGCTCTGTTGTTTTGTTTGCCTCACCCACTCAGAAGCAGCACAAGGTCTGGCTGCAGAGTAATTTCTCCTGATTTATTTATGTTTGTTCCCTCGTGCAGTGACTGTGGGGATCTGTGGAATTTTTCTGGGTTAGGGCAAGACCTCTGCTCGTTCTGGAAGCCTGGATGGTGCCTGGCACGTTTCTGTGGGTGGTGTTATCCCTTTGGAACCCCAGAATATCCCGAGTGGGAAGGGACCCACAGGGATCACCCAGCCCAGCTCCCGGACCTGCCCAGGACACCCCAACAATCCCACCCTGGGCATCCCTGGCAGCGCTGCCCAAACACCCCTGGAGCTCTGGCAGCCTCGGGGCCGTGCCCATTCCCTGGGGAGCCTGGGCAGTGCCCAGCACCCTCTGGGGGAAGACCCTTTCCCTGATCTCCAGCCTGAGCCGGCCCTGGCCCAGCTCCAGCCGCTCCCTTGGGTTCTGTCCCTGATCACCACAGGGCAGAGCTCAGAAAAACTCAATTGTTATTTTTCAAATGTAGCTGCTCTGGATGAGCTAAGACGAATTCCCCCAATCGCCCATTAATTGCTGCCACCAGGACGGTTTGGGTATGGTCAGGTTGGTGTTCATCCCAAGCTGAGCTCTGGATTTCCAGTGGAAGGTGCCCTTCCTGTGGCAGGGGTTGGAATGAGACCTTTCCAACCCAAACTATTCCATGAGTCTATGACAGCACACAGGGAATGGCTTCCCACTGCCAGAGGGCAGGGATGGATGGGATATTGGGAAGGAATTGTTCCCTGGGAGGGTGGGGAGGCCCTGGCACAGGGTGCCCAGAGCAGCTGTGGCTGCCCCTGGATCCCTGGCAGTGTCCGAGGCCAGGCTGGACACTGGGGCTTGGAGCAGCCTGGGACAGTGGAAGGTGTCCCTGCCCATGGCAGGGGGGGCACTGGATGAGCTTTGAGGTCCCTTCCCACCCAAACCACTCCATGATTTCCTCTGGGTGTGATGGAAAGCAGGATCTGTGCCTCTGTCATCAGGAAGGTGCTGGCAGCCTCTGCTGCCATTCCAAGTCTCCCCGCAGATCTGAGCCCATTTAAACTGGCAGCTGAGTATCATAAGCCTGACACTTAGATTTAATTAATTCACATCTGCCTGGATATCCAAAGTGGCTGGAATGGCCGCGAGCCCGGGCTGTGGGAAAGCAGGAAATTGAGGTCACGGCCCAGCAGCACCTCCCGGGGTTCGGTGTGGAGAGCAGCAGCTCCCCTCAGACAGAGGAGTCTGTGCCCCTTCCGCGGTCACCTTCCTCCCTCTGCGGTCACCTTCCTCCCTCTGCCCGGTGAAACACCCCGGAGAGTCCCAGATAAAATCTGCAGCCGATTCAGAGCAGCGTGGAGTGTTCTGGCAGCAGCTGGAGAAGGGAAGGTGTGGGATGGTGCACAGGAGATCTCGGCTGGAGCTGTCCCAAGGCTGAGGGACACACCTTCGAGGTGCCTCACAACAGGGCATTGCTCACCCAGCAGGGCTCCAGGAGACACAGCACAGCACTTCTGTTACACTTTCATACAACACAGAGCCCTGGGTGGGTTTGTTTTTCGTATTTGCATTTATTCAGGAAGACTTTTAAGCTGGCACAAAGCCTGGCTGGAAGCGTTTATGGCTGCGGTGGGTCCAGGTCTGAGTGCCCTGATTCAGTTGCAAATCAGGGGCTGGAGATGCTGAGAGGAAACGGCCCAGCTGAGGCAGTCCTTTACAGAACAGCTACATTTACTTTATTTCATAATGACTAAGATGGATTTAATTAAGAACCATCTCTGTTTTCAGCTGAATAATGCTCTTTGTTTACTGCTGGAGCCGTTTGGGGAGATGGAAATAGGTTGGTGCTGCTCAGAAACAGCTTTTTATTCCTCCGGACTCGCAGAGCGCTGGGAAGTGCTGGTGCTGCAGAGAGTTGGCAGAACCCAGCAAGGTATCCGTGCAGTGGAATCCTTGAAAAGATGGGAGTAAGTGTTGAGTATAATCACTGAAGGGGGAAGTCTCAGGGAGAATCTGATACTCCTCTAATTGCTTTTTACATTCCGTCCGTCCCCTGCAATAGGAATTGCTTGGAGAATTTGGGAGCAGGCAGCCATGGGATGTGGGATCTGGCTGTCTGGAATCTGTAGGAGCTTTCTGCCGTGCTTGTTGGGGGAGGAGGGGGAAGGAGCTTCTGCAATTATTGCTGTCGGGGTGATGAAAGAGAAAGTTTGAAATACGATTTCAAAGGCTGGCTGCTGCTGGGCTTCCGCAGGCAGAATTCCCTGGGAGATCTCTGGAAACTTGTGTGGGACCACTGCAGAATCTCATTTGTTTTCCCTGTTTGCAGCATTCTCTTCTGCAGAGATGGAGTGCAGGAGCCAGCAGCTGAGACAGGGAGCTTTTTGTGTCACCAGGAACTTTGGGAGACTATGGAATAACATGTGGAACAGGGATTTTTCAGTGTTTAAAAGCAGACCCTGCCAGTGGGCCAGACGTGTTCCCTCTGAATTCCAGCAGCCCCACCACAGCGCTGCAAACCTGGCTGCAAAGCTCAGGGATGGAAAGACTGAGGGAATTCATGGCTCCGTGCTCATTAAGCAACACTGGGGTTTGGATTCTCGGGCTGGAGGAGGACGATTTCAGACCTCAGGCCCTGCAGAGCCGAGTTGGGATCAGCCCAGGGCGTGGAGGGTTTGGGGTCCCAGCACACACGGCTGGGGCATGGCCAGCCCTCACCCCCCAAGGAAAGAACCTCGACACGAGATTTCCAGTTCACTTGGAACATCTGAACATTTTACCCTCAGTGCAGAGGTTTTCAATCCAATTTAAAAAATCTCAGAAGGTCTTCCCATCGAATGCAGCTTTGCTTTAACTCGTGGTGTGAGGGCTGGGAGATTTCCAGGGGTTTGGTTTGGAAGCAGCAGTTCTGGGGAGCAGGGGAGGGAAGGGAAGCATGCTGGTGCTCATGCTGGGATGGATGTCTGGCAGGAGGCTTGGCAGCCCTGCCTGAGCTGGGCACGCCGGGCTCTGAGGGATTGCCTGGTGCTCTGCTCTTCCCGCTGAGCCGGAGGAATCGGCCGGGAGGCTGTGATTGATTCCAGACCCGTTTTATTTATAAAATCTTTAGTTCTCGTGCCAGTCTCCGTGCCATTTTTTAAATGCATTCGGCTGTCAAAGTGTCAGAACCTGGAGAATTGCTTTTGGAGTTTATCTTCCCGTCCATCCATCTTTGCCATTCATCAGGTGCCTTTATATCCCTCAGGAGAGAGCTCGCAGCTCCTTCAGGGTGTCTGTTGTACCTCCAGCAGGGATATCCGATGGGGACAGGTGCCTGAAGGACAGAGCTGATCTCACCTGCACTGCCAGTGGCTCCAGGCCCAGCCTGGGTGGGAGCTCCCAAATTCTGTTGTGATCTTCGTGCTGTACTCAAGCAGACACACCTCGGTGCCAGAGGCTGGGGAGGATGAGGAGAGCAATCCATGATGTACAGGAAAAAAACTGGTGGCTCAGTGGATTGTAGGAAATATGTCCTGTAGTGTTTGTAATGCAGCTTCCCAGCTGCAGGACAGGTGAGATCAGCTTTGGTTTTATATTTGAGGATAAAATAAATGGCTTTGCTGAGTTTCTTCCTCACCTTGCAGAGATGGACACCAGGGAGTTTCCTTCCGCTTTTGTGTCGGCTCATGGAGGTTGTGGTCAAAGGTCCCCAGGACCTCCAGCTCCTCCTGTTTGCACCTTGGATGGTTTGTGCTGCACCTTGCCTGGAGCCTTTGGCTCTCTGTTTCACATGGTCTGAACTCAGGGAAGGAGAATCCTTCCAGCAGAGCTGTTGTTGCTTTGGGTGACAGAGATAAATGCAGATCCAAGCCTTTTCTCCCATGTACAGGCAGCAGATCCTGCCCCAGCAGTCTGTGATGGACAAGGATATAAACTGTTGGGTCTCACCTCTTCTCTGTCTGCCAACCCTAAGTGATTTGAGTTCTCCTCCTTTGGAAGCAGGCGCTGTAAATCCTGGATCCTCCATCCCCATGGCTGGGCGCCGAGGAGCTGCCTGGTGATTCCAGGACGTGCTGATGCTGTTTTGCCAGGAGAGAGATGGGGAAAAGGTACTTCTGTGACTACTGTGACAGGTCCTTCCAGGACAACCTGCACAACAGGAAGAAACACCTCAATGGAGTGCAGCATCTCCGGGCTAAGAGGCTCTGGTACGACTTATTCCGAGGTGGGTGCTCCCAGCTGTCTGCTGCTCCCTTCCTGGGACCGGGGAGGTGATGGATGAGGTGGGGGAGTGGGAATAGAAAATAAATCAGCACTGATGGTTTATACGCTCTGTGTGCCTGCGAACTGAGCACTTGATGCTGCTGCCTCAAGCAGTCTCAGAGGTGAAACCCTCGTGTGTGGCTGTGAAACCATTGCCTGGGTGTCCCTCTGCTTCCTTCTGGTCCCGGACACGATGGGATATTGCTGTGCCCGGGATCTTTACCTGGGCTCATCCCTTGTCTCCCCAGATGCTGCTGCTATCCTGCAGGAGGAGCAAACCAAGAAACCGTGTCGGAAGTTTCTGCAAACGGGTGAGCAGTTCTGAGGTGGAAATAAGAGCCTGGGCTCCAGCAGCTCCTTCCAGAGCCAGCCCGAGGCTGGAGGGAGGGGTTTGGGCCTGTGTCTGGCATCCAGGTGTGGTGGAGCCTGGGTTTGCCTGCGCAGGGACCTCGTGTGGGTGGTTCTCGTGGAACTCTGTGGCTTTTCCCAGAATCATTAAAGTCGGAAAGGACCTTTAAGATCACCAAATCCAAATGTCGTTACAGCACCACCATGTTCACTCTTAAACCATGTCCCCAAGTGCCACATCCACACATTTTTTTGAACATTTCCAGGGATGGTGACTGCACCACTTCCCTGGGCAGCCCATTCCAATGCTTTACAACCCTTTCTGTGAAGAAGTATTTCCTGATATCTAATCTAGAGAATTTTGAAATTGAAATTGAATTTTCGAATCTCACCATTTCATTCTAGGACAGTGTGATTTTGGGTCCAACTGCAGATTTTCCCACATGACCGAGCAGGACCTGGAGAAGCTGAGTGCCCAGGTTCAAGGTGAGTCCTCCAACAAGGCAATGTCCAGGGATCTCCTTGGAGGGAGCGTTGCTGCAGGGGGGCATGGGGGTCGTGCAGGCTGCCATCCCCTGCTGCCTGCGCAGAGCTAGCCAAGCGTGGATCCCTCCCTCCTGCTTCCCAGTGCTGTGTGAGCCTGGAAGTGCTGCAGTTTGTCATATGCTCCCTGCTCTCGAGCTGCTGGCACAGACACAGACCTGGAGCTGAGCAGTGCTGTTACCACTTGGCAGCAAGAGTTTGGAGTGGGCTTCGTGAGCCCTCGGGGTTTTGTTCAGTCAGGGAATAAAAACTGTCAGCAGCAGAGGGCACTGGTACATCACGTCCCCTTAAATTTATGGATTTGATTTCCCCCCACCTTGCTGCTATTACCAGGGAGCTGCTGCTTCCACCCGTGGGAAGAGCTGGTGGGAAGAGCTGTCCTGCTGTCGGGCTGTGAAAGGGGTCCCGGATCCAGAAACAGCCTCTGCTTGGGTGGCTTTGGATGGAAGTGAAGAGTGGGCAGGGGGTGGATGGCAGCTGCTCCCTGCTGCGAGTCTGCAGAGCACTTTTGAACTTTTTCTCATTCTGGGACTACCATTCTTGGAACTACTTTTCTTTTAGGGAAACGAGGTGGTAGCTGTGTTTTCTCCATAGGAGTCATTACTTTAGTGGTTAAAGAAAATCACAGAATCACAGACGGGGCTGGGTGGGAAGGGATCTTAAAGCTCAGCTCGTTCCACCCCTGCCGTGGGCAGGGACACCTTCCACTAGATCAGGTTGGTCTAAGCCCTGTCCAACCTGGCCTTGGACACTTCCAGGGAATGTGAGTGAGGTGTTGGTGAGAACTTGTGGAATGGTTGAAACCTCCAGTGGAGATCATCTGATCCCAACCGTGCTGAAAGCAGGGTGAACTCAAGCAGGGTGCTCAGGACCACGTCCAGTTGTGTTTTGAATATCTCAAGGCTGGGTGACCTGATCCACTGTTTGACTAGGTTTGTAATAAAAATGTATATATTTTTACATATTTAAAGGGAAATTCCTGACAGAAATTCCTGTATTTTGGTTTATGCCCGTTGTGTCTGTACTGGGGAGCCCAGCACTGGGCACAACACCCAGATGTGGCCTCACAGTGTGGAGCAGAGAAGGATCCCTTCCCCAAGCTGGTGTCCCAGTGCAGCCCAGCTTGGAGCAGCCCTCATGCCCACATCCTCGCTGGAGCCAGCTGCTGTTTTGCCAAGAGTCTGGCAAAGCCAGGCTGAGGTGTTGGAAGTGTGGGATGTGAGACGGGGGGGAGTGCGTGGGGTAGAGCCTCTCCTGGCCCTCGGAGGGATCCCATTTGGGGAGGAAGAGCTCAGGGGAGCCGGGGGGAGGCAGGCAGGCAGCACGGAGCTATTCCAGGCCGTGCTGAGTCAGTGTGTGAGCCCCTGAGGTGACTCTGAATCAATCTCTGAGCGCCGCTGGCGGTCGATAAAACCACGGCGGGGACGGAGCGCTCCAGCCCTTCCCAGAGTCACCTTCCAGCCAGAGCCTCTCCCTGACCCCTCTCTGCTGGGCTCCCGAGGGTGGCACAGAGTGACAGGCACAGGAACCTGTAGCATTTCCAGGCACTGGCTGTTCCTGCAGGAGAAGTGGGAGCTCTCTGGAGCGGAGCAGGGGAGGCTGGCAGCGCCTCTGCGCTCGGGCAGCTTTCCTTGCCAATTACACTTGTTATTGAGTATTGACTTGTGTCAAATGGGTCGGTGTGAGTGCAGGATTGGCTGCTGAGAGCCAATTCCAGGGAGATTACTGGGAAACCTTGCATTTGTGTTCCGGAGTCAAACATTTCATTTACCAATTAGCCCGGAAGGAGCGATGGCCAGGGGACAGGGGGTGCTTGGTTGGAGAATTCAGCCCTGCTCACCTCTCTCCCGGTGTGGCTTCGGGCATCACGCAGACTCTGATCAGAGGGATTCGGTGGAGGAGAGGGACAGCCTGTAACAGACTGGATGGAAGGATCAGACGCTGTCTGGTGAGTCATGGGGACATTTCAGCACTCCTTCAGCTGCCAAAGCACCCGTGTCTCAGGTGCTGGGGCTGAGGGCAGAGCTGAGGGCAAGCTCGTGTGTGGCAGGGTGTGTAATTCACACTGATGGATCCTCCGTCAGTAATGTCCCACGTGCATTCCCACTCAGTCTCAGGGTTTCTGTGCCATGAGCCATCCCAAGCCACAGCCAGCAGGATTGGAGCAATGTGGATCAGGCTGCCTCTCACTGACCCAGCTGGGAGATTTTGACAGGTTTGGAGCCAGGGGTGGTCAGAGATTTAAGATGAGCCGAGAGGCTGGAAGCTCCAGAGCCTTCCCAAGCCTGGGGTGACCGTGCTGGGGGTGGCCAGGCTGGTGGGGGACGCTCTCCTTGTGGGGCCACAGTGCTGCTTAACCCCCCTTTCCTCAGCTCTGGTGCAGCAAAGCCTGGTCTGACTTTTTTTTAACCCAGCTGAACCATGATGGCACTTTTTAATCATGTAAATATTGAACCTGTCCCTGAGTCCCTGTGAGTGTTTGGTGTTGGTAGCTCCTTGTCAGTGAACTCACCTTGATAACGAAGCATTTTTATCACAGCCAGAGGAAACGTGACCTTATCCTTAACATTTGGCCTTTTTAATGCTGGGAGTCCACCCTGTCGTTTGTGTGAGTTTTGTGGGTTAAGCAGGAAAATTTCTGGATGATTCCCTGTTCTAGAACAGCTTGGAGCCTGGCCTACTTAGGCGTCAGCATCTCTGCACCCTGTAGAATATCCTCATCAAGAAGCAACAGTTTACACCTTCAGCAGGGAGGGAGCTCATATTCCCAGCTGTTCCCCCATCAAAGCATTAGCCTTCTGCATCTGCTGCATCATTCATCAGCCAGACACTTCCAGGCTGTCATTTTAAGTACAGTCATGTCAGGAGAAGTCACTGTCAAATTGCCATCTCCTTGCTCAGAGTTACTGGCTCCCCGCTAATCCCTGTCCCTGGTGCGGGCGGGATCCACCTGGCTGGGCTCCGGTGACTCCAGCCAGCCAGGGCTGCGAGGGGAGGGCACAGCTGGGCGGTGTTTGCAGGATGGCCATGAGGCTGAAAGGATCTGAGGGACCCTGCTGGGGTGGCTGGAGTCAACTGGTTTAACTGGGCGGGGAGCGGGAGGAGCGCTCGCACTCGGCTGCGGGGCGGTCGCTTGTTCGGCTGCTCCTATTGCAGGGGCTCCTCAGCCTCATCCCAGCCACGCTCTGGTGCTGTTCTTGTGCTCTGGAGGAGCTGGGGTTCCACATCATCCACCAGGGAGGCAGCTGAGAGATTCCCTGTGTGCCTCTTTGCTGGGTGGGAGCTGAAGGATTTCCTGTGCATCTCTTTGCTGGGTGACCTGCCCGTACTGGGGGTTCCATCTCTCGTACAGCAATGCCTTTTTCAAGAAGAAAACCCATGGGAAAAGTTGCCTGGGGAGAGAAGATAAATGTGGATCCCACTCTGGCATCATTAGAGGCATTTCATGACTACGGATGCTCTTTTAATGGGCTGTAATTAGACTTCGAAGCAAACACCACAGTGAGGAGGAGGAGGGGGGAAGCACCTTCACACCTGCACGGCCATCTGTGAGGAGCAAGGGCTGGTAAAGGCCTTTCAGAGCTGCTTCTTGGAATATCTGTTGGCATTCAGGGAGTATTTCCAATCTCAGGGTGCGTTTGGTGATCCCTGGATGGGATGTGTGTGCTCCAGAGGGACATGGACGTTGTCAAGGTGGGCAGAGCTGGAGAGTTGCCTGTCCCTGCTACCGTATTTCTGAGCCTGAGGGTTGGAATGCTCCGGAGCAGCAGCTCCTGGAGCTGTGAGAACAGGGAGACAGCTGGATATCTTTCTAATGTGGACACCTGGGGCCTCATTTGGGGCAGTGTGAGCCTGGAGTGGTCCCACAGCACCCAGTGAACTTTTCTGGATGGGACCTTGAGTTGTGGCTGCCCCATCCCTGGTGTGGTACCTTGGGGCTCCCTGCTCTGAACAGAGAAGCTCCAGCTGTTTGTGGTCTGTTCTCTGTTGGGGCCGGGAGTTGGCTGAAGAGGAAATCGCAGTGGTACAGAGAGGTGGGAGGGGTTTTTTCTCTGTGATTTTCTTCCCTGCCTCATCGAAGCCTCTCACAGCCACTGCTTGTCCCCTTGCCGAGGTGGGATGTGCTCAGGAGGTGGAAAAACGTGGAACAAAGGGAAATAAGGTGCTCAAGGTTGCCAGGTGAGTCTAACTGTGAGTGTGAGCAGTGCCCAGCTCTCCAGGCTGAGCTTCTTGCCTCGCCATTCCCCCACCTGGCCAGGTGGTCAGGTTGGCCCCAGGTAGCTCTGCTGGGGCTTCGATCCTTGGGAACAGCGGTGGGAGACTGGAACATTCCTTTCTCCAACCTTATCAGTGGCTTCGGAGCAGCACCCGGACATGAGGAGCACAGCGGGCTGGCTGTGGTGGCACTGGGCACATCGTCACCCCGCCCAGCAGCAGCAGCAGCTGAAAAGGCTGGGTGACAAATTATCCATCTGGCTGCTCATTGTGTAGCACATCCCTGCCATCCCGATTAGTATTCAACAGGCAGATGAATAATTGGTTGCCACCAGTAGGATGAAGTGATCCTTCACTCTGCCCAAGCACTATTAATTTCACACCCTGTCTGCAGAGGTATAATATTTTCCTTAAACGTGTGACATATGGGTGGGTGTGGAGCAGGCTCCTGCGGGGCACGGCTGCAGGCGCCTTGATCCCTAAATGGGATCAGGGATCCCCCGGAGGGGTGGATGAGCGGGGCAGAGGGAATGACACGTGGCTGCCTCTGCTTCCTTTTTATCGTCACCAGTGTTTGGTTTTCTGAGTTCCCTGTTCTGTGAGGTGGGAAGCTTCCACTGGGCTGGAGATGGGGGCGCTGGGAGCGTGTCCTCATCCCTGATGTGCTGGCAGGAGTGTGGCTGTGTCAGGACTCCTGCTGGACCTGTTCACCACCAGCTCCCTCCCTGCAGCTGTGGGGGGACTGGGGAGCTTTGCGAACTGGGCAGCTGTGGGTTTGTGCCACGCTGGCTCCATGCCCTTCTCCCCATGGGGTGCCTGTGGGCACCTGCCCCACACAGCCCTTCCAGAGTGATTGGAGGGGTTGAAATCTTGATTCAGTAAACAGCAGGGGTTTCCTACTGGTTTCCTTTCTCATTCCTAACTTGCATGAGAAATAGAACAAGGAGTAATGGGTTCAAACTGAAAGGGGAAATTTAGGTTAGATACAGGTTGGGCTCAATGATCTCTCTTGAACCTACTTGATCCTGTAATTCTGTGATATATGGAAAAAATTCTTTCCTGTGAGGGTGGGGAGGCCCTGGCACAGGGTGCCCAGAGCAGCTGTGGCTGCCCCTGGATCCCTGGCAGTGTCCAAGGCCAGGCTGGACATTGGGGCTTGGAGCAGCCTGGGACAGTGGAAGGTGTCCCTGCCCATGGCAGGGAGTGGCACTGGATGAGCTTTAATGTCCCGTCCAACCCAACCATTCCATGGTTCTCTCTGCCCTGGTTCTGCCCCTGGGCTGGTGACAGCTCTCCTGGGCTGTGCAGGGGTTGGGGGCACATCAGGCAGCGAGCTCCTTAACCAGCCCTGACAGCAGCTCCGGGTTCCGTCTGCGGGCTGGAACACGCACCCGGAACCGTTCAGGCTCTCCCGAGCTGCCAAGGCTGCATCGATCCAGACACTGTCCCTGTCACTCCCACCTAGCAGGGCAGGGGTGGCACAGTCACTGCTGCCAGTTGGAGGGACACGGCTCTGGAAACGGCTCAGGGCCAGCCGAGGCTGTTCCAGGTGAGGATGAGGGTGATCAGCCCCGGGGGGAAAGATGTCAGACTCCCCTCGGTGCCCAAACTGCCACCGTGCTGGCTTAGCTCTTGTCCCCTGCTCTGCCTGGCTGGAGCTGTCACCAGGGACTGCTCCAGGCATCAGATGGCAGGAGGGCAGAGGAGGAGGAGGGGCTGCCACAAGCATGGTACACACGCTCTCCACCCTGTGAAACTGTGCAGGGTAATGAGCAGCAGGTTTAATGGAGTGAAAGGACAAGGGCCTGGTGGCCCTTTCTCTCATGGCCTCCTTCTGATCCAGCCGTCTCTGATCTCAATCTCTCTCTCAAGCAGGGGAGAAGAGGCTGAAGGAGCTGCAGAGGGAGGGAGCAGATATCCCTCCTGGCACCATCGAGGACTGGCTGGACAAGCGAGCCCAGAGGCTGAGTGCAGCTCAGAGTAACAGGTACTGGGGGTCATCCAGGGGATCCCCGCAGAGGGGGATCCCACAGGAGGGCTGGGATAGCGGGGGGTGCAGGGGATCAGAGGTCCCAACACCCAGCCAGCGCTGGTGAGGGGCACGTGTGGATGCAGCCCTGCCTGCCCCTGTCAGGGATGTGTGCCCAGGAGTCCCCGTGTGCCAGGGGACACACGTGGGCAACGAGCCCCAGCAGAGGGGTGCCCTCGCTCTCTGCAGAGTGCACAGACACACCTGCAAGGACAGAGCTGGTGCTCTGCTGGGTCATTAACGCCCAGGGTTCAGTGGCAGGAGCCTGCTTTCATCTGTTGACAGCTCCCCCATCCCCTGCCTGCCAGGGAGGGTGGAATTGGCTCCTCCTCACAGTATCCATTCGGATTCGGGTGCCGGCTGTTTCCTCGCTCACCTGACTGTGCCGCAGGCTTAATGGGATGACATTTGGGCAGGTGCCAAATCTCTCTTCTGTTCTTTCTCTGTTTGTTCCCGTCCTCTCCGTGTTTGGACTGGGCAGGATCTTCCTTCTGGTGCTTGTCTGAGCTTGTTGCTCTGCGATTGTTCTGTCCCTCAGCTTGGCTGCCCTTGGCCTTGCAGAGGTGCCCACATTCCTGTCCCCTACACGTCACTTGCCCCATTTTGTTTGTCCTGCCTGTGAATCCCTGGGACCTGGGGTGGATCAGCTCTTACAGAAGACAGCCATCACTATTCCCAGAGGAATTTCCATACCTTCAGAACTACTTGCTCATACCCAGAGGAATGTTCAGACCTTCAGAGCTTGGTCCCTGCTGCCTCCATAGATGCACAAAACAAATTTCCAGGGTTGCTGCTCTGCAGGCTCAGAAACCATCTGCTACAGGAGCTAAACACCAACTATTGCAACTTCCTCTCTGCAACCTTGCCAACGCCTCTCCCGATCATCTCTGTTCTCCCCTTGTGCCTTCCAGCCCCTCGTGTAATGGGGTTGATTTTTACCAATTTCCAAAGGAAACGTACGGTGTGGATTTCCATCAGAAAAGGGTCCAAGGCCTCAAAGCTTCCCTAACCCTAACCCATGAATGTGGAAGTGGGTAGAGGAGAGGGATCCCATGAACACCTTCAGAAAGGAAATATTCTTGACCTTGCTGGCCACTGGAGAATCCATGTGGGACAGCCATTGGGAATGCTCCAGCTGTAGGTAAACCTTTGATAGGGCACTTGTAACTCATGAGACCCCAGGGAACCGAGTACCCAGGCAGCATCCTCCCTATTGATTAGTCCTGCTGCTCAGGGAACAGCTCGTTAGGTGATGGCTCTGCTGCTCCACCTTGCAGCATTCCCTCTGCTCCGTATCCACCGTGTGCCTGAGCCACAGTGCTGGGGAACGACACCGAATATCCCTGCCCGGAGGGGCTGGTGTGTGTCCTCACGGCCCTGCCTCATCCTGGGCTCTGGAGAATCCCCACTGAGGGGATAAACCTTAAACCAAGTGACTTTGCTCTGTGTCAGTTGCCTGGAAAACGCTCCTGGAAAACTACTCCTGTAGTTGGCTCTGGGCCACGGCCCCGCAGGGAGAGGAGGGTGCTGCTTCTCCCCGGGGTTATGTAAAGGAGTTTGATTAGATTTCTTCTGGCATAACAATTAAAAAGATTCATCAGGATCGGAGGTAGAGGCCTGAGAAGCTGCAAGGCTGCTGTCAGGGCTTGTGTGAGAGAACAAATGAGCTTCCTGCACTTGGGAATTAATGGAAAAGGTACGTTTCCCATGAATTTAAACGTGCCCCGGTCAAGCTGGAGGCAGGGGAGAGATGGTTCTTGCTCCTGCACTTCTTCATCCCAGTGTGGTGTTTGCAGCCACCTCGACCAGTAAAGCTGAGGGTGAGGGGCAGGGACAGAGTGATTCCCAGGCTGTGGGGCGGGGGAGAAGCCTCTTCCCTCTGCTGAAGGGTCCTCTGGTGAGCACACCCCGCTGCTTTGGCAGCTCCTCTGTTTCCGAGGGGTCCTTGTCCTTCGGGAAGTGCACAGCTGGCTCGGGATTCGGGCTGCTCAGGAAGAAACATCTGCTCCTTTTGTTTGTTCTTCTCCCAGCCCAGCTGTGTGAGGAGTGGGGATAGAGGGGCTGGGACCAGCCCTGCTGAGCCCCTCTGGTGGGGGCTGTGCTGCTGCCCCACCCCAGAGCCCCTCACCTCAGTGTTCCCACCCGAGTTTTCACTGATCACACTGTGTTAGGAAGCGCTGCGTGGATAGGCTGGGAATGGTCACACGACTGTTCTGGGGCTGGATTTGGGATGAGGGGGTGAATGAACCCATTTGGTGATAACCAAAACCCTCCTCTGCCGGCCCCTTCTCTTTGGGGGGCTGCTGGGGGGTGGTACAGGGAAGCCCAGCATGGCCTCGGTGTCAGACTGAGACACTGCTTCTCACCTCATCCCTTTCCATCTCCCCTCGCAGTGCTCTTCCTGAGAAACCAGTGCCTTTCCAGTACCCTCCAGGCTGGCCACCAGTGCAGGAGCTGCCCCCGTCCCTGCAGGCCCCCCCGCCTGGGGGGTGGCCGGTGCCCCCCAACCTGCAGTGGGGCTGAGGCAGTGGCACCCCCAGAGCCTGGCTGGGGCTGGCTGGCTGCCTCTGCTCCAGGAAGGGACAGGATTATTTATACGCACTTTGATATCAATAAACCCTCCTCCCGCCCATCGCAGCCTGTGTGTGTCGTGTTCCTGCTCCCCTGGCAGCCTCCCGTGGGCTGAGCCGCTCCCGCGGCTCTCTCCCTGCCTCTGGAATGGGGATCCGTGCTCAGCAGAGCTCCCGCCCCTGTCTGTAGTCACCTGGAGCAGACATTCCCCGTTTCCCAGGGTAGGATCCATCCCCTCAGATCGCTGCTGTCTGCTCTGCCTGCCCTCAGTCCAGCTCTGTGCTGGGCTCTGTGATCCAGGCTGCAGAAGGATCCAGGCTTTTAGAAGTGATGTTTCATTTCCTCAGGTGTTTGTGCCGTGTTTGTTCCTGATCAGTTCAGGGTGTGACCCTGCCTGGGTCCGGGTGCTGGAGCTCCCAGTAAAGAGCCTGGGGAGCTTCCCTCAGCCCTGGGAGGGAAGGGGCTGCTGTGCTGGAGGCGAGGGGCAAGGAGGGAAAATATCCCAAGGTTTCTCCACAGTGAGAGTTTGCTGGGAAAGGCTGGGGTCAGGGAGGCCCTTGGCTGTCTCAGGAAGGGAGGTGGGTGCTGCAGCTCCAGGGACAACGGGGGATTCTGTCCAGCAGCATCCCGGGAGGCAGCTCTCCGGCAGCGGGCTTGTCCAGGAGGGATCCCGCTGCCAGAGCATTCCAGGTTTGGCTGGGCAGGGAGGCAGTGGGTCCAGATTCGTGAAGAGCACAGGCAGGAGCCAGCTACCCGCGGCCAAATCCTGCCTGGATCACTCCCACCTCGGGATGTGATGGCAAATTGTCACGGGAGCGTCAGCCCCATCCTGGGACACAGCTCTGACAGGAGCAGGGACTGGATGTGACAGCAGCCTGGAAACAGCCTTGGCTGGAGCCTGGATGAGCTTGAGGTCCACCTAAAGAATGTTTTTATCCTTCCAGGCGGGAGCCCTGGGCTTGCTGGGAGAGCGGGAGCACAGGGCTTGGGCTCGGAGGATGCAGGATCAGCCCCGTGTCCCATCCTCACTTCCACATGCAGGACAGGTGGATGAGCAAGAGCACCCAGGTGGCTCCTCTTTGGGAATGGCTGGGAGTCCCTGGAGCAAGGGGAACCCCCAGGGGCTGTGGGATGCTCCGGGGTGGGAGCTGTGCCTGCTCTCTCCAAGCCTGGATGTGCATCCCTGTGCCCCAGCCTGGCCCTGGGGAATGCTGAGGGGCTCCACTGACCAGGGAGGGACAGTGGCTGCCCTGCTGGTGGCAGTCAGGACATGCTCCCAGACACCTTCTGAGGCCACTGGCACTGACAGATCGAGGAACTCCCACTCCCATCTCTTCCATGGATTTTTTTCCCAATCAACATCAAAATCCTTCCCTGTTCCTCGCGTTGATTTGGAGCTGTGCTTTCATCAGCCCCCAGGCCTGTCCCTGCTCCGTGTGCTCTGGTCCTGGTGGGTTTTCCAGCTGATCCTGGAGGAGTTGTTTTACCCAACACTCCCAAACTTCAGGGCTCCCCAGATCCAGCTTAAATTAGGTAGAGTTCTCTGGGCAAGCTCTGGAACCCGACTGTAAGTGAAAATTCCGGTGTAGAACACAGCAGCCGCAGCCTTTCCAGGCTCTTCCTTGCTCCCAGGGAGTTGAGCTGCTCTGAAAGCAGAAATTCCCGATAAAGCCTGAAAGGAAAGAGCGGGATCATTCCCTGCTGAGCTCCAGCCTGTCCAGGGAGAGGTGAGAGAGGCTGGCAAGGGGGATTCATTAAAATTGGGGTTTTCCCACAAAACCTGTGGGGTGTGTGGCCGGCGGGCTGAGCCGAGCATCGCCCGCGGGATGCGGTGGATTCATGGAGCCGTGTAACTCCCGGGGGATGGAGGAGGCTGGGAATTGCAGGGTCTGTGGGGTGTGTGTTACAGCGGGTGGCAGGAGGTGTGACAATGCCATGGATCACCGGGGTGGGACACGGCCGGCTCATCCGTGGAAAAAAGGCTGCGGGAGGAGGACACCGGAGCAGGATGGGGCTCTGGCTCCTTCCCACAGCGATGGCTGGTACCCGGATCCCAAGGGATGCTGCAGGGGTGGACTCACTGTCCCCGGGGTGGGGGTGAGGAGCTGCTGCCCAATAGTGAAGCCCGAGCCAAAATGCCTTTGCTGAAGCAAGAGCCGGAGTAATTTATCGGGAAGCTTTTAGGGAAATGAGCGGCTGCTGGGCCCCTGCCAAGCGCAGCCCCGCTGGGCTCTGCCCGTGTCCTCTGGCAGCTCTTGCTGGGAGAGGGGGGACGGGAATAGGAGTGGGAATGGGGACAGGATGTGGACTGGGGTGAGGACAGGACAGAGAGGAATGGAAGAAAGGATTGGAATAGGGGTAGAGATAGGGTCAAGGATGGGGACTGGGGAGGGGAGAGGGGCAGGGATGGAAATAAGATGGGAATAGGGATGGGGAGTGGTCAGGGATGAGGATGGGACAGGGATGGGGAGGAGATGGAGGTGGGGACAGAGATGAGGATGGGACAGCAGTGGGGATGGGGAGAGGGGAAAGGGACAGAGAGAAGAACGGAAATAAGGATGGGAGTGGGACTGGAGATGGGGTTGGGGATGGAGACAGAGACTGGGACAGGGATGGAAAGGGGGCCGAGACAGGGATGAAGCTGAGCCCATCCCACACTTCTTGCAGCACAAGGGAGAGAAACAACCGTTACCCAACTTCTTCCCTTCCTATCCCAAACACTTCCCAGAGCTATGGAATTGCAGCCCTGCAGCCCCCGCTGGGTTTGCTGCCACCTTTGCTCCGTTGTCCCCGTGTCCAGAGAACCCGCTCAGGGTCCTGCTCCCTCCCACCCCGCCTCGCCCACGGCAGCCCCCACCTCCCGGCACATTCCCTTTGTTTTTCCCTTTCCTGGCGATCCCTTAATTGAATTATCCCGGAGCATCGCTGTTGCAGCAGCCGCAGTGATCCGTCCCCGCTGCGGCAGCGCAGGGACGCGGCTGGGACCCCGCTCCTGCATCCCGCCTGCTCCGGGATCGGGAGCTGCCATTCCAAACCTGCCTGAAGAAATCCGTTCTCTCGATTCCCATTAAAATTAATTGAGCAGCTTTGAAACGCTGAGCTTGGGGGATGGCGTTATTCCTTTTATCTAATTTTTTCTTTTGCGTTATTGTATTTTCTGGCAAATTAAATTGTCCTCGGTTTTTTTTTTGGTTTTTTTTTTTTCTTCTCTTATGTTTATTCACAGTGTCTATAATAGACCTGGTTAAAAATAAATATATATATATATCTCTATACACATGTCTTTGAGACCACGTGGCTCCTTTGGAGATGCCAGTCCATCAAAAATCCAAACTTTCTGCGGGGAGATGGATGAAATTTCATTACGGCTGCGGAGCCTCCCGCACTTTGCGAGGCAGCCGGAATGATTTCATTGCCGTGGAGCACTTCCCATTTCCATTTCTCATTTGGACGTTCGCTTCAATTTGTTTGATAAATTAGAGAAGATCAAAAAAAAAAAAAAAAGCCCCACCCAGACCCCAATCAATAAAACGCTGCCAAGTGCTCCTGGCGTCCCAAAAATGGGGTGTCCCCCCCGTGGTGCTGCAGGGTGGGAATTCCCGTGCCGGTGCAAGGAAATGCGGTTTCCCCCAGGGAGGTGAAGGTGGGGATGTCCCAGCCCCGATGTCCTGGGATGGGCTCCTCCAGCCCCGTTCCCTGTGGGAAGTGCCCCGTAATGGGGGAGCAGCAGCAGCTTTGCCCGGTTCTCTCCCAGCCCCGAGCGCTTCCTCTGTTTTTATTTATTCCTTTAATCTCTTTGCCATTAAAAATGCATCGCTGGGGGCTCGGGGAGGGCGATCCATTAGGTGGGAATGGGCTCCCACAGCACGCACGGACGTGAGGCCGTGAGATTCCCGATGTCCCTCGGCATGGGGGGGTCACACCGGGGCCAGGCTGCGGTGGTGTAAATCAGGAGTAACAGGGTGCCTCCCCCCCCCACCAGCCTTGGGGCAGGATCCCCAGATCCTGCTGGAATTACTGTTAATCCAGGTGGAAACACTTCTGGGAAGGGGCTTGGGCTGAGCGTCCTCCCCGTCGAGGCAAAGGGGCGTGAAACATTCATCAAACCCAACACAAAATATCAGAGCATGAGATGTGCAGAGGGGGATAGAACCACTTGGATCCATGGGATAGGGCAGGACCTCTAGCAGGATCCACAGCTGGAGTGGGATGGGGACACGGGAGCTGCTGGGAAGGAGCCAGGTCCCACTGCCCCAAAGTTTAGGGATGCTCCAGCCCCCGGGATTCTGGGGATCACGGCCCCACAAACCAGTGCCCACCTCCCGTGCCAGGAGGACTCAGCAGCAGCCACGGGTGCTCCCAGGGCCCTACCCCATCACCCTCCACCCCAGCATCTCCAGGAACCCCCACAGCCCAGGGCACTTCAGAAATCCCAGTTTTATTTCAGATCGGAAACAACCAACCAGGAAGAACAAAAAAAAAAAAAAAAACAACCAAC
>VZTI01005698.1:846431-864903 GCA_013397865.1 Struthidea cinerea | reverse complement strand
CCCGCTCTCCGCGGAGCCGCCGCCTCGCTCCACGGGCATCCCCGGACACGGGCATCTCCCCGGGCGGGAGGCCGGGCCGGGGGCCGTCGCCTTCCCGCAGAGCGGGGCCGGCCGGCGGCGCCTCGCCTTCCCCTCTTGCAAAGCTTTCCGGGCTGGTAGCGTGAAAAGGAGTCCTGGGGTGTGTGGGCTTCGAAAGGACTTGTGATGGATGGCCTTAAGTGTCAAGAAACAGTGCGGTCGTGGGTTTTGGGGTGGGTTTTTGTTCTGTTTTTTTTTTAATTTACAAATGGCGTAATGTTAGAACTCCACTTTTGCGTCTAGGCTGCATTGAAAACCATTTGTTCAATGGGTTTGAAAATAAGTAAGAAGTGAGAAAATTGCATGTCCTGTGACCTGTGTTTCAGTAATGCACCGCTACACACTGCTGTGAAATTCTGCGAACTTACTTGTGCAGGGTAATTTACCTGGCCCTTGATACAGTTAGTGGAGCTGTGATTTGCAGCTTTCAGCATACTTTCTCCATTGTCAGAAATCTAGGGAAGTGAATCAGGGCTCCCAAATGCCCAAAGTTGTGTAGGTCAAAAGTTTGTGTGCTGATGCTGTAACTCACTGCAGTGTTCATTTCCTACTCAACGAAGCACTATGCCTACTCAAAGAAGTGTTTTCAGAAGGCTTTCTAGTTTCACAGCTAGCACTTTAGTTTTCATCTGGCTAAGTAAAAGAATATCGTCTTAAAATACCTACGCTTATGCAACAGCCACCAGCTCCCACAAGCCAAGACTGAGTAGGTCTGTTAGTAAATGTTCTCACTTTCTCTTTGGTACTGTCGTGCAGCAGACAGGGGATTGCTTGGAATCATAGCTCTTATTGTCTCGCTCTTCTGCATCTGCCTTCACAAGTGATTGCAGGCCATAACTGCAGGCAATTCCCTGTCTTGATACTCGCTTACCTTTTACTGCAATGTGTGTTTTATTTTACTTCATAAAGGAGGATGTATTATAAGGTCCTTTCAGTATCCATTCCTACAGCTCTGCATCTGGTGCCCTGCCTGCATTTATACCTAATGCTGTCATTTTTGGCTGAGGAGTCAGTTCCCTTACAGATTTTCCGAGGGGATGACGAGTGCACAAAGGGATAGCTGAGAGGAGATCCCTAATTGTTAGTTGGCTACAATAGTCCATGTCCTGCTGCCTTACATTAACTTTTGCCCTTCAGCATTCTTCTCCCTCCTTGACGAACGTAGGAGACCCGAGAAGAGTTTTGTTTTCAGTTATTCATGTTACTTTGGTATCTGGATCCAGGACCATCTGAGCAGTGGATTGTGTACGTGACAAAGTAGTCATTCGTCTGAACAGTTCAGTTATCAGCAAATTAAATGCTACTGGAACACCTTCTCTTTAGTATTATTGCTTTTTAGTCCTTGTATTTTATTTAGTAATGATTTATTCTGATTATACAGGTTACCCTTTCCCTACTGCTCCTCCTGTGGACCCGTTTGCAAAAATCAGAGTGGATGACTGTGGAAAAACCAAGGGATGCTTCAGGTCAGTCTGAGATAAGAGTGTAGATGCCTTTATGTTTACAGATGCTGACTGATGATACTGGAGACTTCGGTTGGTGTTTCATAGTCATTTTAATAACTGTTTATTATTTCAGAACATTCTTTGTAGTACAAGCTATATTATTTGAGGACACTAGTTTATTTAAGAATACACATCATCGTTATGGACCTACAGTTCCTTCACATTTCTTGTATTTTCATGAAGCACTTAAAAAACCAGAGCAAGGAAGGTCAACAGAGTAATATTGTGTGTAATTGTTTGCTGTACTGTTTGAATACTATACATTCTTACACTAAAAGAGTAATATTTGCAAACACTTAATTAATGCTACTTTATGTCCAGCAGAATGTATGTTTTACTGCCATTATACCAAAATGCATTATTTTGTTTTTTTTCTTGCAAAATCTTTTTTAAGTTCCATATCAGGAAATTTCAAGGAAAAAGTTATGTATATTTCCAATTCCATTTAGGTATGGTAAACCTGGATGTAATGCAGAGACTTGTGACTACTTCCTAAGCTACCGTAGAATAGGAGCTGATGTTGAATTTGAGTTGAGTGCTGACACAGATGGCTGGGTGGCAGTGGGATTTTCCTCAGACAAGAAAATGGTAAGATATGTATAGTTTTTCATGTTGGCAATATATACACTTTCACATGCTAGGAAATAAATGATTTATATATATTTGTATGTTTGATCGGTGAGAAACAGAGCATATAAGGTAAAACTGACTTGCTGAAAACAAAGCACCATTCAGTAGCCCCCCTGGGAGCACTGCCTCACAGAAAACTGCTTCATCCTTCCTAAGATCTCCCTTCCCTTCTTCTCTGAGAACTACAACAGTATTTCAGTTCAGCTCTGAATGTTTGAATGTCACTAGCTTTTTGCCTTTTTATTAGAAAAGCCCTCAGGGATAAGCCAATTCACATGGAAATGTCCTGTTGCGCTTTATGTCAGTGTAATTTGGGCAAAAGACAAACCATAAACTGAACAGCAAGTGATTTTATTCTTCAGTAAATCAGCTGACTTTCAGCAATATAAATTTTTATTTCACTATTTAACTTAGGAAATTTTTGTGTTTCTTTCATACCTATGTGTTGTTCCAGGGAAGTCAAAAATGTGTGAGAAAATGATTCCTGCTAACTTAAACATATATACTCTAGAAAGCAGTCTTGTTAAAATTTCTTCTCTCTCTTCTGCATTTTTATTTGGTTTGGTTTTATGCTTATTCCTGTACTTACTTTTTCATTCAAAAGCTCCACTTTTCTTTGAGTTTTAATGAGCAAAACAGAAGCATGTAATGTGTGGACTTCAAAAAACCTGGTCAATAGGTGACTTATGCAAAGATGTTTTATCTGTGATCCTGGTAAAATGTTTAGGATTAAAATTCAGTTGATAATATAGGTGTTCATGTACAGAAACACTCCTGAGTATATAAAACAATACTGGGCCTATGTCCTAAATCACAAGTCAAAGAAAGGACTGTTTCTTGGAATGCTGAAAGTAGCAGTCTGAAAAAATACAGGAATTAGACGTCCTGGCCTAGGACCTACCAAAAAAAATGATTTGGAAGACTTGCACTGACTTAACAGCATTTTTACCAGACCCAAAATGAAAAATAGAAAGAAAAATGTGAGGACAGGTGCTTCTCAGTCATTACTACATGTGTTTTAATATGACACTGTAAATAAACACAATGAAGATAGAAGGTTTTCGTGTCATAAAGAACAGTTAATGTCATAAGAAACAGTTTGTGGTTTTGATGTAAAGAACACCTTTACAGCCAAATTTTGGGAAGAGTTTAGAAGCCTGGCATGCAAGTACTCAACAGGGTTTTCAAAGCAGCTCAGCACCTTTAAGTATTTGTCCCCAAACTATCAGATTGTGTTTCCAGTTTGTAGCTCTGAGGTACCTGCAGTGGACTCCAGGTTCCCACTGCCCTCCTCTCATCAGCCACTTGGAAAGCAGGCATTACCTTTTGTCCCAGGCACAGCAAGCAGCAGGTTAAGTCTGAGCTTCTGGTAAAAAGAATAAAGGAAATGTAAAGTAAAAGGTTTTGCTTCCGAATTTGCTCTGCGTATCATGTAATGCCCATAAGTCAGCTGGGCTAAACCAGCCAGCATGTGTCTTCCTCTCTGGCTCCCCTGCTGACTCTATCTTTTTTATAACTTCCAGGATGTTTTGGTGTCCTGGGATGCAAAGGCTTTGATGGTAAAATGGCTCTAAGTCAAAACAGCTTAGCTGTGAGAAATGGGCTGTGCTTTGGAGGCCCTAATCAAAATGGTGTGGCCTGGAAAACTTCAGAAGTTCAGGAAAAAAACTACTTTGTGTCCTCAATAGATTTTTTTAAAGTCCTATGACCTATTTCTTTGTCTCAAATAACATTATGCTTTTCCACTTGCAGGCTTTTGTGCCTTGGCAGGATTTTATAATGTCATTCTGTTAACTGAGATTCAAAATAGTTTTTTCTTTCTTTTTTAGTTTTCTCCTTCAGTGTAAAAACAGCTTTATTTTTGCCTTGTTGTACTTAAGAATGAAGGATTTGTGCTTAGATGTATAAAAGTTAACTTGGAAAATAAGCTCAAGACAGAGGCTGGAAAGGTTGTCTGCAGCAGCACCAAGGTGCAGAAACTGTTCAAGCATGTGTTTTACCTAGTTGTCCCCTCTTTCCCCTCACTTTTGGCACATCTTTTACAAATGCAGAGTGCAGTATTCCCACAGTGCTGAAATACATGCTTTTTCTCTCTTTTCCCTATAACGAAGAACTGAGGGATGATCACACTAGCAAGCATCACGTCTATCATTGGTATGACATATCAGAAAGATGAGTATGGGAGGAGCAGGGCCTGTGTTTAATACAACACTGATAGCTGTGGCACTTATCCAGCTTGGATGGTGTTTTTATGGCTCTTGGTGCTAAGGCTTCTGTGAGATAGCACTCCTGAAGTTAATGCTCATCCCTGAGTGATACAGTGCTCTACCACTTTGTCAGTCACTTTGAGTAACTGTTCCAGCAACTGCTTTGGTATTTGAATGAATGACCTCTACAAATGAGTGTCTCCTTCTTCCTTCTGACTGTTGGCTCTTTGGTGGCTGTTTATGCTAAGTGAAGAAGCACATATTGATTACTTTTTTCCTTGTATCTTATGGTATACTATATTCTGTTATTACGTGCTGAACATTTCTTATAAGAGATAAAAGAGATACGAGAAGTGATGTTCCCTTAAGTGAACATGAGAAGAGATTAGAAAAGACTTACTGTAATCGATGCTATTATTTTCTCATATGTAGTAGATTTATTTCCTCTGTCTCACTAAATAGTGTATTGGTTTTCTGTCCATGATTTGATGCAGTGGATTTTGTACACATCAGGGATTCAAGACTGCCACATTTTCTGAAGCAGTATCCCAGAACTTCACAAATAGCAAAAGAAAACAGCCTTCCACAGATCAATTAATTATGTGATATCCGAGTGATATCATATCCTACAAATATATGTTAAGTAAATAACGCTTAGAAAGATCCGAAAGAGAATTCAGAGATAGCAAGGGTAAGTAACTATTGCTACCCACTTACGTGTTTTTCAGTCTTATTGAAGACGCCTGGTTAGGGGAACCAATATTTGTGTATGTATAACTTAGAAAGAAGGAAGGAGTGTCCCAGGACTTGGTTAGCTTTTAATTAAAATTATATACATAAATGAGGAAGTGTTTTATGACACTTTTGTTTTCCATCTTCCATTTTTTTTTTTAACCTTGTAGGGAGGAGACGATGTCATGGCTTGTGTTCATGATGATAACGGAAGAGTCCGAATACATCACTTCTATAATGTTGGTCAGTGGGCTAAAGAAATCCAGAGAAATCCTGCTAGAGATGAGGAAGGGGTTTTTGAAAACAATCGTGTAACGTGTCGATTCAAGCGTCCTGTGTATGTTCCCCGAGAAGAAACCATCGTAGATTTGCACTTGAGTTGGTACTACCTGTTTGCTTGGGGTCCAGCAATCCAGGGTAAGTTGATCTCTGTTACCAGCAGAACTGATGTGCCAAGATTGATAAATGTCTTTCAATAACATGATTCTTACTGGACATGCCCTCCCCCACCCCCCTTTTTTTTTTTTTAATGAGCTAAAATTCTGGCAGCATAAGGCTTAAAAATTGATGAAAGAGAACAGGAGTCCAATGTGTCTTGTTTTTTTGGCTATATACCTAGTATCCCCACTTCCCAAAGCTGAATCTAGAAGAACTTCATTAACTAGAAGTTCTTAATTCCTTTGAAGGATATTTGTTGTTTACTTGAATTTCATTTGTTTTATTCAGAAATTTAATTTCAGAATGCGAAGAAATGAGCCTACTCCCTGACAGTGTAATATTGCATGCTTCTGTAGGTTTGAAAATTACCTGTTTCTTTGGTAGAGTTATAGGAAAAAATTGCATCTGACGTTATTTCTTTCTGCCCTTACCTGCTAAAGGTTCTATAACTCGTCACGATATAGACTCTCCACCGGTGTCAGAGCGTGTTGTCAGTATTTACAAGTATGAAGATATTTTCATGCCTTCGGCTGCCTATCAGACCTTCTCTTCTCCATTCTGCTTACTCCTCATTGTTGCACTGACCTTCTACTTGTTGATGGGAACCCCATGACCAATGGAAAATAGCAAGAATTTGGCAGTGGAAGTTTCTCAGGATGGACGGCTATATGGATGGACAGTGCATTTTTCTATTGGAATTTATATCACATCACCATCCTCATCTAGCTGCTTTTGAACATAGTTAGCTTCTCAGAAGAGTGCAATAACCATCTCCTTTGAGTGGCAGAGTGGAGACAAATCATTTAAGAATAATCAGTGAACACATAGGAGAATATTTTCAGTGTGGTGATTACTTGCTTAAAGAAATTGAGACTTTTGTAAAATCAATGTGTGTGTATGTGTGTGTGTTTGGGAGGGGTGCCTGTATGTGTGTTTAGGTGAATTTAGTGATGGACATCTTATCAAATAACAAAATTGCCTTCCAAATTGCTTCAAAAAAGCAAATTTGGGAAAACATTGTAATGCTGTTTGGTACTTCTAGAGCAGAGAGCACAACTCCAAGTGCAGTTCCTGATCTTAAGATCAGGATACCAACACAGCAGTATAAAAGTAGTGGACAGTTCTCCCAATTTCTTTTTTTTTTGTAATATATTTATCAAAGTGTACTTGCTGTGGTACTTTCCAAAACTAAACTTGCATATTCAAGCATTAGCATGATTTTTCTTCCAGCGGAAAGAGGTGATGAACGTCTTTATTGTGTTTCAATAGCCTTTTTGAAAGAAATGGCTACTTCTTTTAAGAGTGAGATATAAAGCAATTTTAACAAGGGGAAGGGAGAATACAGCAATATAAATTCTCCATACATAGAAAAAACAGGTGTAAAGCATGCAGAATATAAAAGTTCCCAACAAGCCATAGGATGTCCTCCTAATAGATTAAATCAGTTTTTCTCTTTTTATGAAAAAACAGTAATTTTGCTGACATGTAAATATATTTTTAAGTAATTGTGCAGTAGTATGAAGTAACCTCTTTTTCTGTGTTGTATGCCACTATATCCTGTTCATGTTAAAGGTGACTGTGGGCAGCTAATGTTATCTTACAAAGAAATATAAATGAGATTATTTGTAAGGAAAGACAGGGATTAATAAGAACAGCAGTATCTTTCATTCATCAAACCACTGCTAAAATGCAGTTATTGTGGAAAAAGATGAGCTAAAAAGGAAACACATAGCTGTTTTTATCAGCAGTAAATAGTAGAAGAGGAATGCTAAATATTACAGAGATGAAAAGTGTCAAAATGCATTTATGAGCCACAGAACATTATAAAAACGTTGAGTGGAGAATTCTTCACTTTGGAATGGAGAATTTCTGTTCTTCACATAATAGGAAGCATATGACACGTTTACATGTAGCAGTCAAATGTGCTTAGGTAAGGTTACTCATTCACTCCCCAACTTACACTAAAATTCTACTTAAGTAGAATTAAAATCTAAATAGTGCCGAAGTTTTACCTAATGTGGTACACTTGAGGACTCTCTAACATAGAATCTGGTAAAGTACTTGTAATGCTTTCTAGTCTCATTGTTGCATGGAGTATAAAATGGTTAACTAGCTTGGCTGGGTTTGCATTGTTATTCACAGATTGATGTTTGTAGACTAAGTTTTTTTAGGCTCAGAATTCTTCAAACCTATGCTTAAGGTATATGAATTAGATTGAAGATGAACTTGTCTTCATAACAAACACTTTATCCTTATTTCAAAAGAAAGATTGATTAATATTTTATATTTTCATTGACGTCTTTAAGGATTTGTTCACTTGAAATTGCTGGGCTAGAGTTGCGGAGAAGGAAGAGAAATTCAGAACGAAGTGAACATTAAAAATGCATACAGTAGCTTTATTTAGTATAAATTACTTCTCTTAGGTTGGTTTACTTACTCATCACCTGATCAAGTAGAGACCACCTAATAAGGTCTGCTTTGGCCCACAACAGCTGCGTAATTTAGCCTTAAGATTGGCTGGAGCAGATAAGCAGAAGCCTGGATAATGAGCTTTACATTCAGCAAATGGGTGAAGTGAAGAAATCATTAGGGTAAATTCTTTGTCCTTTGTGTTAATTTGTAGGCAGCTGAGATACTGCAGTTCTTTCTCAGAACCTGAGGGTTGCTTTAGTTTATGGCTTGGTTACCTGATTACCCGCTAAAGGGCTAATTTAATAATTTAAAGGTGCTGAACTAGGATAGAAACCCAGTTTGGCTCCTCTTTTCTTCTTTAATAGAGCTCTGGATTTAGGATAGCCTGGTTGGACCTGAGCACACAGGTATGTTACAGATGACAATAATAATACCAAGATAAAATTGTGTGACAGCTGTCAATCTGCTTTCTACATATATGGAGTCAGGTGTGTTTAAAATTCAGGATTTAAAGCAAGAGCAAAGTATTTTACATTATTTTTTTATTCCTTTTTTCAATTACTCATCAGTGTGCTGTCTTTTTCTCATCATATTTTTCTCTTGTTGAAGTACTAGCAGAAATGTGCAGTTCTAAAAAAACTTTCACCTGAGCTTCACAGTACTTAATTAGCCTAATAAAGTGTTTCTAATTAAACAGGAGGAAATAAAAGGCCACAGGAAGCAGCAAAACAATCTGTTATCTGGCATTTAAATGGATGGTTGAGTTTAGCACTGAGTTTATCTAAGAGTTCCTCTTCACAGTAGGAAAATCAGAACTATGGAATTCAAGTTGACAAACAAAAGAAGGTATGAGTATCTAGAAATTGCTAGTTGGGATGAAATCTGAGGAGGAAAAGGTTATAAGGCGAATGTGATATGTAAGTTTGTATGCTACTTGGTAAGTCTTAACATTTGAGTGGGCATAGTAACTTGTCATGGAGGGTATTTTGGTTTTCACATGATTTGTATTTTTTTTCTTTTTAATATTGAAAAGTAGTATTTATCCCTGTTATACAAAATTACTATAAAGTAACAGTCTTCAAAGTAATTTTTAAGTGATTATGACATTTCAAATATTTTCTGGTTTATTTTTTTTTCTAACTGACTGGTACCAGGAGAAACTAGAAGAAAAGGCCTGCTTTGGAAAAGGAGGCAGATATTTCCCTCTCCAAATACTTTTTTGTTTCTCTAGTGTGATTACAACTAAATAACTGTTAAAGAACACATTTCCAAAGTGCTTTAATTTTAAGAATTGCTTGCTGCACAGGGACTTAATACAGAGGCATAGAGCTTAGAGAGGGCATATTTAGAGTATGGTGGTGTTTGGAAATTTGACTGTGATTATTAATTAGAAAGATTTTTTTTTTGCATAATTCTTTTTCTTCATTGCTGGTCTCAAATAACTGTGTATTTTTAGGTATAGGTGGATGCTAATTGATTTCCCCCCTTAAAAAAAAAAGCACCTAGCTGATTTGATAATGTCATTGAATACAGAGTGATGCTGCCTTCTGTTATTATAAAGGAAATATTCTTATAAAGGAAATTTGAAAGACAACATATTGATGAGAAAAGTTTGAACTCCCTCTGTGGCCTTCCTGTCTATCTTGACTGGTTTTGCAATACTTGGATAGCAAGAAAATAAACACTTGTGGCCTCCCTAATCTGAAGGAATCCCCAGTTTGGGTTAAATAATGTTAAAGCTGTGTTTGGCACTGGGTTTCTCAATCTTCAACGCAGGGATTAGAGAATGACTGGTGTGGTGTACATCAGCATGCCACTCAGGCAGTGGTCTTGAAGCTCACTTGGGGCACCATATCCTGGGTCTGAAACAAAAAAGGAGCCCTGCAACTGCCTCCGTGTACTAAATATCTACTTAGTTATTTCTCAGTTACTGCTATAACTCATATAACTGCTGTAAATTTAAGGGAAGACACAGGTCTTCCTTTTTTTGTTTGGTCTTCTCCTTACTTTCTCATCTGTCATATACATCAGACATTGACATAAAAGAGTTTTTTTTTTTTTTTGTTTTAGAGAGTAGACCTCTGTCAGTGCTTTCATGTTTTTTCAGGGTCAATAGTAAGTTTGCACCCTCTGGTACTCTAGAGGCAGAATTAAAGTTTATATGAGAATTATGTAACTTTAATAGCATTTAAATGGCATTTTGTGACTTTGTGGTTTCATTGGTTTGCCACACTGTTGTGTAGCAGGTGTATTTCCCCCCACCCTCCTCTTGTTTTAACATCTCCAAATAATTTCCCTAAAGTAAAGTATTTGGTAATAGCTTTACAAGAAGGAAATATGTATTTCAGAGAATTACAAAAGGTCTGATATCAGTTATTTTCAGAGGTAACTATTGTAAGCGTTAGCGTTTTACACAAAATATGACTTTGCATAGAGCCTTACATTGATGATAAAATCAGAAATACATTGAAATATTACAGTGTTTCTGTGCTTCATGGAGCTGTGGATGTGCATAGCTTACGTGAATTGGTATGAACCCTTTCAACCCTGACTCCAGAGCATGTAGTGACACTGGCAAAGCAGTTTGCTTGAATGCTGAACAGTGAGGCACTGGTGACTCCGAACAGAACTGGTGACTTGGAACAGAAGACTGGAGAGACTGGTAGCAAGGACGAATGACAAGGAAGGGCTAATGGTTTTGGCATACTTTCTGTTTTTGTATAAGTTTACATGTGGCAGTGCCCGTCTGGCACCCTTTATCCAAGCAAATATTACTTGATGTCATGGAAAGGGAGTCTGAATGAATGAAATTTTGGCTTTTAGGCAGGTCCCAGCTGTGTAAGGGCTGATGTGGACAACTGATCAAACTATGCCACAAGATGTCCTCTGCTGTTAAGCCTCAAGGTAAGAGCTGGAGGCTTGATCTGGCCTTCAGAGGTACAAAAACCCATCAAGACCCCAGAGGCAGTAGTGGCAGTCGGCTGCAGCAAGGAGTACCTGCTCAGTTTGTAGAATGGCCAGTGAGCAGGTACTCCCTGCTGGCTGCAGTCTGAGTATCAAAGGATGGGGGCTCTAAATCTTACCTTAGCAGCTTTGAACATTAGCTCCTCTAATTAAAATTTCATTATCAGTATTTCTGTAGCAGTGTGTTTGGGCAGCTCTCCCTCAACCTGCCCAGGATAGCTATGGCTCTAACTGGAAGATTTTAAAGAAAATGTCAAGTCCCCGTGTACAAAAACTAATAAAAAAGAAAATAATTTTTTTAACCATATGCCAGCTTTTTAAATTTCTTTTTTCGTATCTATTTATTTATATGCAATTTGTATGTTGAGGTATCTGATTTTTGCAAATACAGAGTAAGATCTAGGTAAGCCTTCCTTTTCTAAATAATTTTTTATTAATATGAAATAATCACTTTAATAACTTTTTTTCCTATTTTTGCAGTAGGTTTGATAAAATTACATATGCTTAAACATGGTTATTTAACTAATTTGGGCTCAGATAGTGAGGCAAAAGCAGTGCAATTTTGAAATGTCAGAGAGGATGTGTGCAGCTTGTGGAGTTATAGGTGTGAAAATGCAGACTTAAAAGACATTACTTGCTTTGAAAATCTGTGTTCTGACTTGGCAATAGCAATGAATCTGCTGTAAAGAAAGGGGCAGATTTTTTTCCTTGGATTACTAAGTATTTTGAATAGCACTCATAGACTTACAGACTATTTCAGGTTGGCAGGGACCCATAAGGATCTTGGAGCCCAACAAACGCGCTGCTCCTCACAGGACTGCCTGAAACTAACCCATGTGACTGGGAGCATCATCCAGATGCTCCTTGAACGTCCCTGCAGAGCCTGTTCCAGTGGCCGGCCACCCTCTCAGAGAAGAACCTTTACCTAAGGTCCCATCTGAACTTCCCCTGACGCGGTTCCATAGGCATTCACAACTGTTGCTTTCGCCCTCTTTCTGTGTTTCTTACCTAAATAGGAATGCTCTTCCAAACCAATGTGAGGCTGGAATAAGTGCAGGACTTCACAACCTGTATCTTCGAACAGCTGCTGCTCCACATAGGCTCGTTCTAATCTGTAATTAGAGGCTATTTAGGAATGTCCTTACAAGATGAACTTTTATGTGGCATTCTTAAGAAATTTTCTGTAAAGGTGTTGTACTTTTATATAGATGAGAGCATTACAGGATTACCAGTGCTTTTCTGAGCTGTTTCTAAATGATTCTGAAATTCATATTTGCGTTTTTAGAGAAGTAATTGGATTTTTCAGAAGTGCTGAGCAGCTGCAAATCTTTTATGGCTCCAATGCTTACTCAGGGAAGCAAACATTTTATGGTGACTAGTGATTTAGCTTCGTGTCTCTCTCTTAGTTTTGATGTCATTCAACTCAATTTCTTAAGGTGATATTGGTAGAAGACTAAATAAATGAAAAATTTGCTTAGGTTTTGTGCCAAGGAATAAAAATATTCCTGCTGACTTTCCACAACAGTGATCTGTAAGGTTTAGATTAATGAAAAATGTTCTTCACAGAATTAATGTTTAGGCAATGTGATTTTGCTGAAGATATTTGTGTGTGCGTGTAAAGTCTGAGAAGTATACAAGATTATACAAGAGAGTCTAAAAACAAAAAGCTAGATTCTGCTCTGGAGACAAGAGAAAACACAGAACTCTACGTGTTCCCTGGTTGCTAGCTGATTTTGGGGAGATAGAATGATCCAGGAAAATATTTATAAACCTGAGATATTATGTGTGTGGGGATTATGTTTGCAGTTCTTATACATACAGCTTCTTTGACTTTCTTCAGTACAAAAATTATCCTCACAGTCTTAGACTTATTACAGTGTTATTTTCACTTTTTTTTCCTCTGAACAAGCTGAAACAAGGATAAGTTCAATAAGTCAAAAGAATGTTGTCGTATCGAGTATTAGGGTAATAGGAAAGTAAGCACAGATGCCACAGTTAAACCTAGGAGGAAAAAAAAATCTTGTTATGTAACTCCAGAATATGGTCTGTTGCTTCTGAAATACTTGGCTGCTCGCATATAAAGCAATGGGTTCTTTTTCAGTTTTTTACCTTTGGTGATACAAAGCGAATGATAAATACTGAAATATAAAAAAACTACCACAATAGATTTTTTTTTTAAAGCTGGAATTATCATTCAAGTCTTGATAAAGTGATTCAAAGATGAAATTCCAAACCTATTAACTCATTAGAAAAATGAAATAGTGGGACCTTGACATTTGTGTGTGATGTCCCCAGCCTTTATTTTATGCAGATATATTTTATTAGCATATTGAGTTCTGTTTAGGTTAAAACAGATGCCTAGTATGCCTTGGTATTTCTGATTTATATGTCCTGAGGTCTGGTTTGCTTTACCCTCTGCAAATAAGCAGGCTGTCAGAACTGTGTGAACTCTTGCCACTTGTTTTGTATTACATGAAGTGTAATGGTTTGACCTGAAATGTCATCTCTACCTTTTGACTTTGTTCAGCGTTCTCAAGACTAATATACAGATAAAACATACAAATAAGCAACTTGTAACTATAGTGTTAAGTGGTGTTCTGCATTCTTTATGCCAGGCTTCGTTCTGTATGCCAATACCCAGCAGCCATGTGAAGTCAATGAGCATTTGGTTGGGTAGGAGTGCAGAACGGGGGTTTTGTAGTCCAGAAGAATGTGCCAAATTTCTTTGTATTTATGCTCTAGTCTTTTCAGCGAAAATAACACTGGGTGAATAGATAATGAAATTACAGTGACCTACGGGACTACTTTACAATCAGTGCATGCCCTAAAATATTGCTTTGTAACATCTGTTTTATACTAAATGTTGGTGTTCAAGTGAGCCTTGTTAGCTATTTGACAGTGACAGACAACAATATTTATAAAACTGTTGCAATAAATGCCTTTTTAGTCTAAGAAAATGTGTGGTATGGCATTTATAAAGGGGGGAAAGAAGTCTCTATGAGGATAAAGAAGTCTCTGCTGCTGCCTGCATTAATAATTAATTCCCATGCCATGGGCTTGAATTTATTAGCCTGACTAATTCCATTTAAGTCAGTGAGGCTGGTCACAGTAGCAAATTAACAGACGTGAGAAGACCACCTTTTTTTTTTTCACCATGCAAATCACAACGTGATCATCTCTATTTTAGCCAAGTATTAACCCAATTGTCCCTTGCTATAAGTACGTAGAATTTAGAGATTCCTATGGTGACCTCTGTGCTGTGCTTTTGTAACCTATTTGATACAAATATGATCAAGTTGCAATATTACAAATTTGGGTGTTCTTTATCTACTGTCCTCACTGCCCTGGTTCCGTGGCCAGAGTGGCTTCTGAAGCAGCCAGAACAGGCTTTTGCAGAAAAGAAGGAAATGAAATTATATTAGAGATTGGCAACAGAGAGGAGGAAGTGCCATGATACTCAGCAAGCAAAAGCAGCTGTAGAAGTCTCTCAAACAGGGATGTTTTGATTTCTGAGATCTCTCAGGTTTGAGCAGGTATTTTATCTCCTTACTGGTGGGCTGAGAAGAAGAGGTGGCTCAGGGCAACAAGAAATGTATTGCTTTTACACTGTGTGGTCTGTTTGTTGTGTTTGTTGTGTTATTGCAAGCCTGTAGCTGCAGGAAAGGACAGCTCTGGTGTGTGTCAGCTACTTATGCACTGTCCAAGCCATCATGATCAGTAGAGGCTTTACATATACCAAATACACTTAAGTAGATTTAAATTATATTCTGTTTGTCTTGCACTGTATGACTGCTGACAGGTCGGTGAGGAATTTGTCACAAACCTGATGCATCCAAAACATTCCTCTGTTACTCAGATCTCTCTATGTCCACCTCTTGTTCTGTGTACGCAGCTGTCACGTGGGATAACCCTTCAAGATAGTGCTCTGGATTTAGTCCATCCACAGGTCCTACTGGTGCTGTTTTGCATGCCTCTTCCAGTGACTCCACTTTTTTGTGTTGGTGCTACTGACTGCTCTGCCTTACAACCATACATTTCATTCCCCTTGTTAACTGAACAAGATTCACAGCCTTCTGTGTGCATCCTTCAAGCATAGCTCTGCTGATAATTTTGTATACTTTAACTGAGATGTTGAACAAAGTTGGTTCTGCAATAAAGTCAGGCACTGCTGGAATCACTGGGTACAATCAGCAATGGTGTTCCTAAGGATTGGTTTTCATTTTATTTTCACCAATATTTTGTAGATGACATTTAATTTGGAGCCTTCTCATTTTAGCAGTTGAGCTGCATAAAAGACTAATTTTTTCTTTAGTCCAAAATGCAAATGGTATATGCACGTGACCTAAAGATGCAAAGTTTATATCTTAATGATTAACTTTAAAGATAACATTTTTTTCTTTGCTCCTGCTACTAGTGAAACTATGGTAGTTTACCTTGAGTACTTTTCATTGATCTGAAGACAGTATTACTTTGTCATTAAATTGAGGTGAGTTAATGAAGTGACATTAACCTCAACGGAAATGTTCCCAAATGTTCCATAACGCAGGTTAAAACAAAGTGTCTCATGCAGGGAGTTATTTTCTAAATACGCAGGCCAGTGCTGACACCTTGTGGCTTTGTTCCTGACTTATTTCATAGCTCCATGTGGTTATTTTGGGTGTAAATAATGATTAACTTGCAGCTGCTGGAGACAATGCTGGCATTGTCTATCTCCTCTGCTTTGTGGCCGCCGCAGTGCCCAGTATTTTGGTATCGTGTAAGACAGCTTGGAACTTTGGTCTGTGTTGACTGCACATCGAGTGAATAAAGAGCTAGGCGTGTCTCTGACCTCTTGAACAGGACTCAAAGGTGTCAGAGTTCAGAGCACAAAAATCATGGGTGCTAGTGCAGAAGCACACAGAAAGTACAAGTTTCTCTTTCACTAATTAATACTTGATTTAATACTTCCCTCTACACAGGAGAGCAGCAAAGGCTGTCAATACTTACCACATGTACTTTTAGGCGCATACATATATTCTCCACTGATGCAAAAGCATTCCTCTGCTGCCCTCTTCACCTCTGAAGAATTACTAATAGGAAAAATACAATCAAAGAGACTGTTGTGGAATTTGTGGCAGTATAGGAGCCTGAGGTGTGCTACTTACCTTTGACTATAAAAATGCCTAAATCACAATATATCAGTGCAATTTATACCTAAATGGGTATCTAATCTAAAATCTCTTACCATTTCAAACCTTAGATAAAATCAGCTGTTAAGCTGCTATTTGAAATCTGTTGTGGAATTAAGCTTTAGAGGCTGGGGTGTGTCTTGTGAAGATCACACATCCTCCCTCAGCTGTCAAAGAGATTCAGAGATTGTTTTCTGATGTTTATGGGTCATGTCCCTGTCCTTGAGTGTTCCTGTTGTGGTAATACATGAATTAGAAATCTTTATTGCATTGTTGGGGTTTTTTCCCCTTTCTAATACATTTAGTTTTTTATAACAGATAGTGAAAAACATAATTGGAAAGGAAAGGTCTTAAATAGTAGGGACCAGATCCTTGGCTTATGTAAATCAAGTCGAGGAGGTGACAATAATTTCTGTTCCTGAAGAACAGGAGTTCTGTTTCTGTTCCTGAGTCTGTCAAGAAAAATCAAAGGAGTAAGGATGTGCCTATGAAGATTTGATTGGCTGGTATTTCTGTTAAGCTAACAGAAGGATTGGAACTCTCTGCTCGCCCCCTGGGTAAATCTTAACTGACACTTGCTAATTGAATTTTAATGCAATAAAGGCATTGTAATGAGCCATTAGAGCTTGGCTTCTGAACTAAAGAGAAAAGTTCAGGTAGCAATGCATTCTTGTTACCTATTTCAGCACCCTGCCAGGAGGCAGCTCTATCTGATCAAAAGGTTGTGAGTGACAGTATCAGTTTAAGGTTCAATAAAAACTTCTCATACGGACAACTGCTTGTAATGCCTCACCACCATCAGGATCAAACAAAGTGCCTGTAGGTTTTTAAGTGCTTTCACTGCATAAAATTAAAGCATTTTGTTGAACCTACACGTGATCTATTCAGCAAAGGGGAAACAAGGAGCTGCAGGAGCTCAGAGGAACCTTTACAAGTGTGAGCTTTTGTGTAACTGGCAGGAAAGGCTTTGCAGGGACAAGTCAGGACTGCCATGCAAAACCTCAAAAAACTGGCTTGGGCCCAGCCCCACCTACAGCTTCAGTATGCAACATAGTCACAGGAAGTGCGTGGAAAAACCTCTACCTTTCACCCTTAGTATGATGGTAGGGATAGGTCTCATCTAGCCATTGTCTTTGTATTGCTCTGCATTTAAAAGCTAGGTTATGAATAGCTATATTCCCACTTTACAAGTTACAGACAATTGTGCTCAGGATAATTTCAGCTTTTTAACATCTCCATTCTGCAAGAAATGTTCCACCAAAGTCCTGGTGGACTCCGATCTAACATGAAGTTACTTAAGGCTAAATGTGCACGTAAATTCGAAAAAAATACAGGAATTTGATTTTTTTTTTCTTTTTTAAAAATATCTGTGCACTTTTTATACATTCAGTGGCATGTGACCTCTTTATTATGATGTAGAGGATATGCTCCATCTCCTTGACAAGAAAGAGGAAGATCCCTCTGAGGGTTTAATGGCAGCATTACCAATAGGGTTGTGTTAAGCTGTGGAAGGAAAACTGAGTAGCACAGTGCCAGTACTGAGCTACTTCAAATGTCATGGATTTCAGCCCTTGCAAAACTTGCTCAGACGACGTGTATTTATTACAGATGCATTTAGACCACCTGTAAAATGTTAGCTGTTGCCCTCATGCCTGGACTCAGGGGTCTGGTGTACGCCAGCTGCAGGAAATCAGCTCCTCTCTAGATTATTTGCAAATAGCATTTGATGCTACGCAGCGTCATAAATGTCAGGTCTAAAAAACCAGACAGAACAACTACCTCTTCAGTGTGCCTGATCGGCAGTAAAAGAGCGGATGCTTCCTTGTTAAATAAGTTGGTGCCAGAACATGTTCAGACAAGACAAAATTCTCCAGCTGGTTTAACCAGTCTTGCTCTCCCACCATTCAATGACACTCCAAATCTCCGAATTTGTTCCGCTCCCCGAGACTAGAACAGCAGTAGGGAGAGGAGAGTGTTTAGCGAGGCAGGACGGGGCTGCACTCCCGGGATGGGGATGAGGTTGTGCCGTAAGCTGCTGCTCCATGCTCCAGCCCTTGGCCGCCTCCTTCACAAACGTCGCGAAGGAGCTGGGCAGCCTCGGCCCGCGCTCGGCGGTGACCGGGCGGGGTCAGGGCCCCGGGACAGCCCCGCAGGTCCCGCCGAGGGCAGGGGCACGGCCGCCGGCTGTCCCGGAGCAGAACTACATTTCCCAGCACGCTTCCCGGCCGGCACCGCCCCTTTCCCGCCGGGCTGGGCGCACGCCCGGAGCCGCGCGGCGGCGGCACTACAGCCCGGGCCCCCTGCGCGCCCTCGGGCACGACCGCCCCGGCCCCGCTCC
>VZTI01005698.1:812212-846322 GCA_013397865.1 Struthidea cinerea | reverse complement strand
GGGCGCGGCCATGCCGCGGCTGCCGCTGGGCGGCCCGGGCGGGGCGGCGGGGATGTCGCTGCCGCGGCTGGAGAAGACGATCAAGCAGGCCTTCTACAACACCGGGGCGCTGCTGTTCGCGGGGCTGTGCTGCGGCGCCGCCGTGCTCGTGTACTTCATCCTGGAGGCGTTCCTGCGGCCGCTGCTCTGGGCCGTGCTCTGCGGCACCTTCCTGCACCCCTTCAAGACCTCGCTGACGGCGCTGGGGCGGCGCTGGCTCGGCCGCCTGCACCGCTCCCGCACCCCGGTGCTGCTGGCCGCCCTCCTCCTGCCCATCTGCTTCGCCAACTACGGCGTGGAGGCGCTGGGCGAGCAGGTGCTGCGGCGGCGGCGGCTCCTGCTGCTGCTGGGCGCCGGGGGGCCGCTGCTCTACGGGCTCTACTGCCTGGGCAGCTCCCTGGGCGTGCAGGTGCTGCTGGCACAGGCCGCCCGCATCATCTGCCAGGGGCTCGACTACTTCAGCAGCCAGTGGGTGAGTGACTGAGCGAGTGTCGGTGTTCCGCGGCCGCGCTTTAGTCATGCCCCGCTTCTGGAGATGCTGTTAAGTGAGAGGTGATTCGGTTGAGTTCTTGTGCAAACATCGAGGCTTGTTGAGCTCTAAGGTGTGTTTTAAAGTGTTGTGAAATAGCAGCACAGCTCCACAAGTGACCCGAGGTGGGGGAAGGCACCTTAAGGCTTGTTTCTCAGTGTATTGTGTAGGGTTTTCTTCTTTGAGTATCAAACAGTGCAAACTCAATTTGAACTTTAAAAAGTAAAGCTGTTTAACTTATGTTACTGATGGTAACAAAGCCTGAGAAGACTACTTTTCACTGTCTTCTGTTCAGTAGGTAAGATAGTTAAAACTTCTGGCAGAAGAACTCTTTTACACTTCTTTAGTTAAAACTGAAAATACAAAAAGTACTACATATCAGAAGCAGATGGATATGTGGAAGACCAGAAGATTGGCAAGTTGTACTCTTGTTAAATACTGATGTGCAACTGGCGTACTCAGATCTCTTACTGTCAAAGACTTTTCAAAAGCTGCTCTGTTGTTTTAAACAAACAAAAGTACGCCCTTTCCCTGGGTAACAGTGTTCCTGAATGGACTGACAGAGAATATTTTGACGCACTGCCTCTAGTGTGAATAGAATAGACAGGAGAATGTGTTTAGTCTCTTGAAAGTAAACAGTGGAGGAAAAGATTTTCTTGACTTTATTTGGTGCTGGAAGATGTCAGAGGACGTGTTTCTGGTCTGTTTTGTCCTCAGAAGTATAATCAGGACTGAGTAGACAGGGATACATTCTCACTTTATAAAGAGGCGAGACACTACCATGTTCACTTTCAGCCGAGTAGTGGCAGAACTAAAGCGTGACCTGGTACTGGTGGGAAGCTTTGACTTGTTGCCATACAATTTACTTGATAAGCTTAAGACTTTCTTTTGCACTGACCTCTCTGTTTTATTTTTAATGAATTGATGATATTGCTACACTAACTGACCTGGCTAAGTCCAGGCTTTTATTAAAATTTTGTTAATTAAGCCATACTTACACTGCGCAAATACAAGGGTACTGAAGGAAGCTGCACTTTCTTAACCTCATAACTATGGTTGTAATGCACTGCTGGATATCTGTGCATGCTCAGTACAACTTTGTTTAGCAGTCTCTGATCCTTCTGGTTGGCACTGGTGTTTCTGATTTAACTCTTGTGTTCATTGAACTGCTGTGATATTTTAACTGCACAAAAGATAGTAAGCTTCCAGAACTCTTCAGACTTGAGTTCTTGGGAAGATTTTGGGTCTGTGTCAAGGTAACTGATCACAGACTTCCTTAAGCAAACCATTTGCTTTATAAGCAAGCTGTCTGTCTCTCTTTCTGGGGCCTTACAGGAGAAAAAAACTGTGGGCTTTCCTTTGTACATAACTGCAACTCGGTCTGGCATCATCTGTACACTTTGCAGTGTTTTCCTAGTCCAGTTTTTTGAATTTTGCAGTTACTTGATGCACATTATCTCAGCGCTGTAGCAGGATAATTTAATTTTATCCATGCTGCTGAGGAGCCCTGAGCTGGATCAGTTAATAGTGTCAGCTTTAACTTCAGTTAAGCACTTTAAAGCCCTTTAATTGCCATGTTATGTTGCAGGACTGTTTGCGTGCATGTGTTCTGCTTGTTAGCTGCACAGGAATTCTGGATATTATGGGTCAGTTTCTCCATCATACTGTTCTTCTCTGGGCTCTGAATCCTCCATGGTTCCTTTTGTATGCACGATTGTCTTCTCCCTTTCTGATTCCCTCTTCTGTACTAGAGAAGTGAGTGGATGCCTATCATTAGAACTGTGGGGATTTGGAATACTAATTTGGTATTCTGTAACTAAAGGTATTTTTATGATATCTATTAGGCCACAATACTGAGACAGAAATTTTCCTCTTAAGTTCCAGAAAAAAAAGAAAGTTCTTCAAATGCAGCAATTACGTGTGACAATGACATGGTAAGGTGTATCTTGGCACCAGTATGTTAAAGAGCTTTCTTGTCCTGCTGTCCTCAAATTTGGCAAAGCCATTCATGGCGTTGATGAGTGAAGATTCAGAAGTGCCTGTGTTCCTGTCCAGGGTTCTTAAGTCTCACTTGCAATTCAGGAATTTGCAGCCCTAGGTACCTCCATCACTGGATTGTTTGATAGCTGATTGCAAAACACTGCATTTGAAGAACAAGTTCAAGATCTTAGGTTAGTCTACAATCATTGTGCTTTGACGGTCTCCTTTTCTTTCCCTTCAGGCTTTATAATCTTTGAAGAAGCTTGCTCAAGAAATGTGGTTGCTGCTGGGCCTTAAATCTAGGGGCTGGTTAAAAATTCCAGAGTTCCTTGTTCTGACTCTAGCCTTCTCTGGGTTATTTGCAGAATTCTTATGCAGAGGGCCCTGCAAAAACTGCAGTTTCGTATACAAGGGAAGGGGAATATTTTTCTCTATCTTTTTTTCTTGGCAAGGATGGGAGTTTGTCCTGTAGAGGAGTGAATATAGCCCTAGACACTTTTGTGCTGCAGAAATTTCACTAGTTTTGTCAGAAGTATGCCTGTGTCCAGCACTGTATCTAAAAACCAAATCCTTTTGCTTTGTGGCAGGAGTTCAAACTACTTTGGGCTGACATTTTACCCTTAGGTTAATATACATCTAAGGCCAGCTATTTGTTACATTTTCTTCTTTTTTTAGAAGAAGAATTCACATGCTAGTATTTATTTGGAAAATGGATAGTTTGTAGATCCCAGCAGATGTGAAGAATTATACAGCTGCTCTATGTTGGCTCTGACGTTCATCTCAGTAAATTAAATTTGATGTAATCATAATGAGCAGAATTCTCTGTAATGAACTTGATTACAGGGCTGTCAAAATCTTTCTCTGCTGGCCAGTCTTTCTTCCTTGGTTTGTCACAAGTTATTGGTCAGGCTCACAGCTATGTACTCACATGCATGTGTCACTATATTTTTATATCTCTGACTGTACTAGGTACAGCTCGTGTTGTTTTGGGAGTTTCTACGCAGTTAGAGGACTTAATCAATCTTAACCTTACCAGGGTGCTGGGCAAATTTGGAAACACCATTTCCGTGACTGCTGTGTTGGAATATTGTCAGAGTATGTGTTAGCTGTTTTGGCCAGTGGACTGTCTGCTCCCCATCAGGGATTCTGTGAAAGACATCTACCAGGAAAGCCTCCGTTTGTGTTGGCACTAAATGTCAGCAGTCCCCCAAGTAGCCCTTGCAGACTGAAATTCTCCAAGTGGGCTTCCTGGCAAATGCTTTGTGTCCCATGGTCTGAGACGTTTGGCTTCCACAGTCCTATTGAATATCACCTGTGGGGGCAAAAAAGCATCTACGTTTTGTCAAGTTCACCTGATGGGGCAATTCCCCTTCTAGTAAAGGGAAGGGCACTGTTCTGATTTTTGATGTGCACACGATTTCTATTTTCTTGAGGGTTTAGGATAGGTGGGCTTTTTCTCCTTCCTTTGTTCTTAAAGCAGGCTTTCAGATTTCTAAAACTTGCCCCCCATAACCCCCCCCCCCCAAAAACAAAACCCAAACCAAAAAAACACCTGTAAAAGCTCTTAAGTATTCTTTCTGCTGTTTATAATCCTTCATTATTATGGCATCTTGGCTTAAAAATCATACAGTGCTTATAAATCATACAACCAAGTACTGACTGTAAACTCATCTTACCAAATTCACAGTTTTTTGGTTTGTTTTCACAACTTTGCTTGGTGGGGATAAACTGTGTAGAGACCACATGTGGCCTATTTAAAAACAAGATGGAGAGAGGCAGGAAAAGTCTGGGATGTTGATAGTGTTTTCTTTTCTACTGTTGTTTTTCCCTTCCACACCCACCCTCAGTTTTGGAAGAGCCTGCGGTGAGGTACCTTTCTTGGACAGGCTGAGGAGCTTGTTCTGATTTATACGCAGGAACTACAGCCTTGAAGCTGGCACTAGCCTAAAGCCTAATGATATATGCTACATAATATTAGTTATTTATTGGTATTTATACGTATTGGTTGAACACAATGATGTTTCTTTTTCTACCACCTCTGAAAGGTATGATTATTATGGAACTGTCCAGCCAAATTTTAGCTGTGCTCTATATAGTAAAAGAAGAAGGTGAAGAAATTGTGTGTTGAGGAGCCATCTCTTGAAAAAGTGTCACCATGAAGTATGTCAGAGGAGTGGTGCTCTGTCTGCAGGGTAGGAATTTGCTTTGCTCTTTTTGCAAAAGAATCTTGATAAGTTTGATTTCTGAATAGCATTTTTATTGCGAATTTCTCGTAAGTAGTTTTTGTATCAAGACAGGAAAAGTGAGCTAAAGGAGAAGTGTTCTCAACATCCATTGTTGCAGTTTTCTGGATATCTTATATTTAATGTTTTTTTTCTTAAATTCAGTGTAGGAAATGTTGCAGGACACGTTGAAAATAATTCTTAACCCATGTGTGGCAGCGTTGATTTTGATGGTCAGTTTCCCCCCACGCCAGGGTTCTAGTTATAAGTTCATACTTTCATAAGTTCCCTTCAAAAAGAGGTGATCTCACTAAACACTGTGTTTCTTTTTCGTGTGGTTTAGTAGTCTGTATGTTTTAATGCCAGAAATGTCAACATGGAGATACGTCACGTTTGGGGGTTCTAGAAGAAGCAGAATGGGTGCACTGTTCTAGTCCTTTGAACTTGGGACAAGGAATAACTTACTTGTGTTCACTTAGGAACCTGCTTTAGGTAAGTGAAGGCTTCCTTAGTGAAGGGAGGAGGCGGTGAGGTGAACAATAGTCTTATAATAATGTGTGGTTAGTTGAAGTTTGGGTATTTTCGTACATGTTTGACAAAGGCTGGCTCCATGCTAAAGGACAGGCAGTTACATGTTCTTACTCTGCCAGACTCTGCACATCATGGGAAGTTTGTGTACTAGGGAAAATGCACTAATGCTACATTAAATTAATTTTGGTTCTGGAAACTGGAGTCAAAATGACATTTTTATAATTTGTCACCTGCCTCCTCATTATCTTTTGTGTTGTTTAGAAAACCATTTTCAAATGAACAGGCAAGTAGAGAAAACGCTGTGATATTTTTGAAGGCAAACACAGTTTGGCTTTTACCAGTGCATTTAATGCCTTGTGTCACTTCGTTTTTCAAGTCCAACACTCTTCTGCTCAGCTTTTGTGGTAGGTTTGTCTTTCTTTGTCAGTCTGCATCACTGCTGAGGAGGAAGATGTAGAAATAGTGAACTGGTGTCGTAAGATCACTTCCTTCAACCATCTCTGCTCTGCAGCACTGTTTTAAAAGGTTGCAAAAGTGCCGTGTTAATGCTTTGTCAATATTTTTAATGATTTTCTATTTTAAGAAAAACTGATGAAAATCACTATTCCCAAACGAAAATTTTGTTTTAAGATATTAAAGGGAAGTGATGAGGTAGTTCAGCCTTTTTTTTTTTTGTTCAAAACACTGAAACAAACTGGAAAATAGAAAGCAATTTGAATTAGATCTGTAGTTTCATCAAACAGTTTTAATTTTAAAGCTCAGTTAACATCCCCCTAACAAACCAAAACATAAACAGAACTCTGAAAAACCTTGCTATATGATTTCCAAGTGGAAGAGAGCAGCCTGGGAAAAAACATCATTTCAAAATGGCCAAGGGAGAGGGTAGAGCTACAACTAAAAAAGGAAGGAATTCAAACACTCCATTTTGTAGGTACTGACTTGCTAAAAACTGAAAAATGTTGGCAGAGCAGTATATCAAAAGAAGTAACTCTTGGTTCATCTTCTCGGTGTTCACTGTCGTGTTTACTTGTGGGGTGGTTCATAGAATCACAGAATATCCTGAGTTGGAAGGGACCTAGAATGATCACTGAAGTCCCACTCCTGGCCCTGCACAGGACCACCCCAAGAATCACACACCATGTGCCTGAGAAGGTGGGAGGTGGGAAATGTGTTTGCTGCTGGATGTTGAGTTGTTGGGGCAACATTCCAAGGAAGACTAAATCATTCCAACAGCTTTGCTATCTTCTACAGTGGGAAGCTGTTCTTGCTTATCCCACTTCTGACTTGTGCTTTGGTTGCCCTGTTGTTGGTGCCTGTTATATTTCTGTGAGCCTGTTTTGCTATGACTGAATTACAGGTAGTTTTTTTTATGAGCTTAAGGAGCTCGAGCTGGCTGGATGAATGTCGAAGCTGTTGTGCAGAGGAGGGGGGACTGCCCAGCTGGCAGTAGGAGACAATGAATTGCCACTTTCAGTAGCAGTGAGTTATTGAATGCACTCATCTGCAAAACCTTCCCCTTAGAGGTTAACTTGTTGATTGGAAAGAGGAAGGGAACCGTGTAAATAAAGAATTTTACTCTCCAGTATAAATGGGTATAAACATTGTCAAAAGTTGAGTAGTAAGAGTTTGCTCTTGAAAAATGAGGCCAAAGCCAAAAGAGTGGCTCAGATTTTCAAATCCTTCAACTCTAACAAGAAGGGGAAACAAACTTTCAGTAATGCTGGTGATAGTTCATGCTGATGAATCCTAGAGTTTCCAAAACTGAAACTTCAAAGAAAAATCACTGAAGCAGATGCTTGAATTTAACATAAAAGCTGCATCTTTCTATGGTGTAATTTTGTCTCCAGTTGGCAATTTAAAGAGAACTGAAGCCCTTCATAGTTGCCTTAGATGTCTCAAAATCTGCCTCTTAAATTTACCACTTCAACACAGAAATGGATGTTAAAATCCAAGAAGTTACACTGCAGTCTTAGAGCTATTTATTCAGAGAAGCAGGCAGTTTTACATGTCTGAAGGCAAAGCAACACTTTGTTCAGTTTGTGAGAGATGCTACAAAATGCAGAGGAGATGTGAAAAATGAGGTTTTTGCTGTCTGTTAAGACAACAAAGATAGGTGAGGGAAGGAAGAAGGGCAGCTTGCAGGATTAAACTATCCCAAAGTTCCAATATATGGAAGTTGTGGATGTCTGTAAATAATAATTGTGATTGAGTAGTGATTTAAAATCTCAGAGTACATGGTAAAAGTTAGGCATCTGCAACTGACTTCAGCTTGATAAATAGTTTATGATAGCTAATGCATTCTGCAAAACCTGAAGTGTATATGTATTAGTTACCTGGTTAGCTGTACACTCTTATAAATCAAATTTATAGGCATTTTGGCTTGGCATGGAATCTTACCCATTACAGTTTCAGTGCAAGAATTGCAGTAGTTTAATTTTAGTGAAAGTAGGCAGTATCTTTCATTCTTTGTTTCAATTATGTCAGTTCTTGAGAATGACATAGAATAGTCATTTATAGAGGCTATTAATATTCTCCATGCTTTTCCAGCCAAAACCTTTGGAGACCATCCAGAAAAACAGTGGGAAGGATTATGTAACATGCTTTTAAAGGGTTAAGAAAAAAAAAAAGTATGCTACTGCCAAGTTAGTATGGGATGAAATCCTAGTCCATGTCAATTTAAGTTAATTTGCTTTGTCAGCTGCTTTCAGCTCTGAATTGTTGGAAGTAGGCTACCCTAATTCCTGTGCAGTGTAGGGTTCTTGCAGTGTAGGGATGTGCTTGGCCATAATGTTAACCAGTGAAGAGCTGATTATTCCGCGGTGCCGCTGAAATTGAGCTTCTTGCGCCAGTCAAGTTGCATCAGTCAGTTGACTACATAGTTCTTCTTACGGGGCTTCAGAAAGGTTATTGTTTGGTCTCTGAAACAGGGTGACTGGTTTATTTTAAAGTAAGCTATTTCTCTCTATTCAGTGGAAATAAGAAATACTTTTACTTGGGTCGTTTGCTGAGATTTTAGGAATGAGAACTGATTAATTATTTTAACTTACAACACAAAAAAATAATAAATACCTAAACCCTATAATGTTCAGCTACATGCATGGCTAAAAGCAGTGCAATGTGTTTTGCTGTGTTGGCTGTTAGACACAGGCTTACACCCTGTTAGTCTCCTACTTTTGGCTTGTTTTTAAACAGAAAGTTTAAATTACTGAACATACTGAGTCTCCTGCTTGTAATTTATCATTACATTTCAAAGCTAAAGAGAAAATTGGCTTGGAACTGGAACATTTATCATACAAAGATGCTGTGTGGCTGATGTTAGGGAGTAGGATAGTATCCTTATGATGAGTTATCTCTTGCAATTACAGCTGTGCTGTGAAGTGCCTTATGAGCGAATTTACGTTTCAAACCTATGTTGTTAAAGGAGTGCTACTGTGCATTTCTGGTAAAAATTCGTGTTTGTTTGTTTATGACTTCACTCTTGATGTCCATGGGTTGTGTTAGTTTTGCGTCCCCACCTGGCCATAAGCATTATGCAGCTTTGTTGATGCAAAACTAGGGATGAGTGAAAAGTTGGAGTGATCTGCTTCGATGAGAAATAGTAGTGTGCAAAGGTTATACCTTTGTTTACATATCTTAAGTGATTTAAAATTACCTTGCACATGCAATCGTTCCCTCTGAAGTTATCAGGGACCATCACTCACTGCTTGTCTGCTCAGTTCAGTACAGCTAAGATTTCCTCTCCACCAATTAGATACGTGGCTGTAGTCACACAAACCTGCTTTTCACAGGGACTGTTGCCTCTTCAGCATGAGTTGTATAGTGCAGAGTAAAGAGGTGAAAACTCTTCTGGTGTGTTCTGCCTAATTACTTGTTCCATGTCTCTTCCTGTGCGTTGTTTCTTCTTACAGTGATGTCTGATTCAGCAAATGCTCTTAATAGAAATTCTGTTAAATGTCATTGAGATTTATGGATTTATAACTGTGAATTTGTAGGTATACTTAACTGGTAGTGGATAGGGAATGTTTGTTGAATTTGAGCCAGAGATGCGTTTAGTTATTTAAGAATGCAACACTGAGTTTTAATTTTTACAGGTTTTCATAGTTCTTTTATTTCATATCTTCTCCTGAGTAGCAACTTTTCACCTCCTGTTGCATCTTCTGGTTTCTGGTTCCTTCTTCTTTCTTTTCAGCATTTTCAGGCTCAAATTCATCATCTCAAGATTCTTAACTCCAAATCTGTATTGTTATTTATCTGATGAGTGGAGTAGTAGAAGGCAGGTGGAAGCAGCAAACCCAAGTTGTCACTGATACCTTCCTGTCTCCTTGTTTTTTTTAGTTAAAAAAGTAAAAAAATTGCATGTCACATGTCTTATAAAGGCATCTCTGTTTTGTGGACCAACACCACTGAGAAACAGCAGTTTTTGTTGTGCTTCCTAATGGCTTCTTTGGCTTAAGCCCCCTTTTGTCTCTTTGGACTGAAACACAGGAGCTGGCAAATTGCTCCATGCTGGAATGAGTGCTGCTGTGCTGGCCAGCTCTGTCTCCATGTGGCCACATAGGTGCTGCTGATGAACTCATGTAATTAATTGAAATGTCGGCTGCTTAAGGACTTAGAATTTTTCTTAAGGACTTCAGTTCTCTCTCTGTGGCAATTATGGGTGTGTGCGTGAGTGTACACGCATACATGAGTACAGTAGAGCTCTCTTTTGATGTATGCCTACATACCTGTGTGTATCTTTTTCTTAAAGATCTGGACATTGGTAGTTGGTTACCTGCTGGTGGTTTCATTCAAGTGGAATATAAGCACTGAACGTTACTTAAAAGCAGTCTCTGTTCCTGTCTGGATTATGCTGCTCTTTCACTTAGGTGAGTAACAAGAAGTTGTTATTCTGATAACTTGGGTTCTGTCAACGAAGTTCCTCACTTGCTCTTCTGCTACATCTGTAAAAGAGAGTCTTACCTGAAATGCAAACTGTTTTTTGTCTGCTCAGTAATTCTGGCTGCATGTGTCCAGAAGAGAGCACTGGAGTAGGGAATGGGAAGGCATCAAGGTGCTGAGCAGTCCTCATGCCTAGTTTGTACTTCCCATGGTTTTCCCTTTGATTCACAGAATAGGTACTTCTTGACAGTGAGGAAGGGCTGGGGTCACATGAGCCTGGCTTTAGACTTTCACTTGTGATATTTTATTGAAAGCCTGCCATTAACCAAGGCTGAAGCTGTAAAATGCATTTAATAGTAGTAATAGAAGCAAAAAAAAAAAATTCTATCAGTAGTCAACAATCATGTCAGAATGATATCACCAGTATAAAATACATTTGCCAGTAATCTATATAATCTGTTTATATAAGATTATAGTAATCTTTGAGACTTAAATTACACATTTAATATAATAGATTATCATCTTATGTTTTCATATCAGAGTTTATGGTGGAAGTATCATGCCATTGATAGAACACTACCATGATAGAAGGTTTCACAGTGTACTTCATGATTTACTTTACTTTAGCAGCAGGTTTCAGGGGTTGTTCTGACCATGTGGGGATGATTCCCTGAGGTTTAAGCTATATGTAGTGGCTTTGCATTTGCTTAAATTTTGACAGTTTTGTATCTGCTGGAAGTACAGGCTGAATAGGCAAAATCCAAGAAAAATCCTATTCTGTGGAAATCTAATGTAAATACACGTTTTTGAGGGGAACATGACTTTCCTCTGATACCTAAAATGTTTTAATTTTGTGTGTATTTTCATGTGAATTTGAATGTTGTTTTTAAAATTGTTCTCTATATTAACATGACGTTACTGAAGTTAGGAACAGTAACAACTTGGTTTGTTCATTGAGAAACTTGTTCATGTTTGTTTTCTGTTCTTCCTTTTCTTTAATGCAGAAAGCCTATTTGTTTTATGACTTCTTAGTTTTTTGGCTGATACGCTGACTTTCTTGGTTTTGCTAAATGTATAGTTTATTAATGGTGTCATTTTTCTTGTAAAAAAAAAATCCCAACACTGTATCTTTCAGCTTCTGTGGCAGGTTCCTGGAGAATTCCTGTGTTTCTGGTTATAGTTGTTCTGATGACAGTAGGCATGTTGCATGAACAGCAGAATGGAAAGGAGTCTTCTGGTAAGGAAAAGTCACTGTTCCTTTTGTTGTTAGAGGCAAAAATTCACTGAAGTCACATGAAATAATCTGGACTGTATCGCTGTAAATTCAGTAGCATATGGATTGCCAGAATTTACTATAGGATGTTTAGTGTGTTTCAAAGTGGTTTACTCATGCTGAAGTGAATCTTGGATTCTTTACAGGAAATGATTGCAATGGACTGATGTTTCTTTTCCTTGTCAAAGTAGCAACTCATTTTGAAGCCAAATTCCTTGAGTTTATAGATTTCAATATGTAGTTCTAGGCATGAAGGTAGCCCAGAACATTTGAAATCAGGGGCTAATTTTGAAAGAAATTAGCAATACAGGTTTAGTAGCTCCTATAATACTAAGTATCAGAGAAACCGAGACAACTCCATCCGGCAAGTTTCCTATATCCAGTCATTTGTTTTTAAAATAGTTTCTTAAAAATATGTTTTGTGTTTAGATTTTGAGAAGAATAGGTTTTCCCTATTGCAAGCCAGTTTTGAAAAAAGCAAAGGCATCATGTGTTCCTGATGAAGGAAACTTTTTTCCTGTCTTGCAGTTTTAGTTGGTTGATTAACTGGTATAACATTTTTTTAAATAATCAGACTGCCAGCAACTGTGAATGTCTTGGTTGGTAGCATTATCAAGAAAAGCACTAAGCAAATAACTGGTTTTGAGTTTTGGCTGCAGGTGTATTGTAATACTAAAATTAATAGCACTCGTTCCTGTTTGATCATATTGATTACATATAATACATACTAAAAGCTGACAGTGTCTAGCCATATAATTTCTGCTGCCTGACAGCTCCAGTGGGTATCTAACACCACATAAAATATTTTAATGCTTACGCTTTTTGTTACTTACATGCATGTGTATATTTTTACAGGGGCAGAGCTTCCTGGTCAGATGATTTCCATTGCTGCTTCAACAATTGCCATGGCAATTTCAATGACAGAAGATGAGTCCAATAATGAACATTCCTCCCAACCCTCAGGTGACTGAATACTCTGTAAGAAACATTTGAATTTGCTTTAAAGGCATGAAACTGGAGGGAATTCAGAAAAAATTTCAAAATAGTCTGTAACCTCTTCATTCTGTCCAGAATAGTGTCCAAATTGTGGATCAGGTTTATCTGTTTAAAAAAAATGTCAAGAAGATGCTAGTATAAAAGCTATCTAGCAAAGGATAGTTTATGTGGCTGTCTGTACATTTGGAAGGCCTGACTAGGATTTGTTACGGTTTTGGGTTTTTTTTTTAGAATGAAGGTGTGATTTTTTTTTTTCTCTTATTTTCATAGCCTTTTGATTTGTTGGCAGTTACATGTTATATAACAGGATTTCTGGACCAGATACAGACAGACTGGAGGAATTTTTGTGTGCATTGCAATGGAAAAAAACCCCACCACTTTAACTATGGCGTACTCAAAGTCCTTCCTATAGTGAGTTTACTTAACTTTGTAGCTTGAGTCACGTGATACTTCCATTTCGAATAACACAACTGGCTTAAAAGAGTTGAAGGAAAGTGTTTTGCTGTGCATCACTGATTTTGAACCTTACCATCATTTCTTTGGGTAGGTCTTGGATGAAATGTGATACTAGAAAATTAAGCTATTATTGAGATCTCTGGAAATTGAAAAGTTTCGTCCATTTCCTGCAGGTCGACCAAAAAGATCATTCAACTTGACAGAATGTGACCTTTCCAAACTTAATTTTTAAATCTAAAAAAGGACAGCTTAGGCAACTTACTCTTACCTTTTTTTCCTACATTTTACATGAGTAACATCAATATAAACATAGAAGGCTATGGAAATATGTCCTGAAATTTGAGATCAGAGCATCATAGTGACAGTTCTCTTGTATTTCTGTGTCTAATCTTTAATTTTTTAAATTAGATTTTTTTTTTAGTTGAATTTTGAGATCTGGAAAAGCAACAGATGCCCACAAATGGGCTGTATGGGTTGTGCTATTTTGTTGCTTTTTTTTTTTAACTTACCAATTCTTATTTTTCCACTTCTTTAAGACAGTTTCCCATCTGTTTTCAAGAAGAGAAAACTATGGCAGTTTTTAAAAAGTGTCTTTTACCTGTCTTTTATGGTTTTTTTGACTTATTTTCTTGAAACAGTAAACCAGATGAGGTTTTTTTTGTCTTGTGAATTCTGTTTTTGTTTTCCGTCACAGCAGAAAAAGAACAAATACGGAGTTTTCTTTTAACTCCTAGCAACAGTTAAAATAATTTTCCAACAATCTGGCAAAAATTAGTTTTCTGTTCTGTGATATGTTAAGCATAATTTTGGCCATCTTTGGTTTGGATCTTTTGTGGATGGTGATGAAACATTATTCATGTACAGCAAAAGGTTTTATGTACAGGCTTAAGGACCTACATCTTCTTTGGTTTTCCAAAAAAACCAAACTGTATTAAATCCTTTACAGAACAATCAGGCTTTAATTTGTTTATTAAAAGACCATCAAGGGATATAAGCTTTGTTGATTATATATTTTTTTTGTGAACACTCATGTTTTTCCATATTTTATTGTTCAATACTGGTATTCAGTACTGGGGATGAGGAGTTGAATGATACCGATTCAGGTGGTCTAAGTGGTCCTTCCTGGTCTTCCAAGAGTTTCCAGTGTATACAGCAAAGAAGAAGTCTGCAATTTCTGAAGCAGATACCACTGCAGTACTTTGTAGGCAAGATTCTGTTGTCTTGTTGGCTTTGGGTATGATAGATACTGAAATCCTTAAATGTAGTCATGACTCTTAGGCTCCCTTTTGGCCTCACTTCTTTGTTTCCTTAGGAAAAAAGCATAAGAAATATTTTTCTCTTGAAATTACAGGAAGATGTGGTTCTTCATGAAGGGCTACCTTTATACCTTTAAGGGGTACCTTGTTCTGAAGACTTCTTCATTAATAGCAATAAAAATCACTGTTTTCCTAACTGATGCCCTGCACAGAGGTACAGACACCTGCCTTTCTGTGTATGTTACTGTTTCGATAATTCAAAATTCTGTGACAGCAAGAAATTGATGTGACAGAGAGCATATTGTGTAATGAAGAGAATGGGTCTTAATAAGACTGGCTGGAAAATTAGCTTTTTTTGTTGTTGTTCAGAGAAGTAGCATACATTCTGATTTTGGTAGAATTCTTTACTAAGTATTGTGCTAGCTGTTCAGACTGTCATACTTCCATTAGTTGGAGGATAGAAAGGTGTTTCTCAGGTTTCATCTCAAAATATCATGAAGCACTCTAAATGGGATTTTACAGAACCTGAAGTTACTCAAAATCACTGTACTGACAGTTCTTTTTTTCCTATTTGTGTTGACAAGGCACTCATGCCTTGGTTTGCAGAGCATATCTTGCCAGCAGAAGGTGACTTTTTTCATTTGCAATTTTGGTAGTTTTCTGGGTGGATCAGCTTTGTGAACTGCCTTACGAGAGTCATCTAAGTGGCAGTTCTGATGCAGGCCTGTGTTTGTCATGAGGAGAATACTGGGTCATTGGTAGTAACAATTTAGTTTTGCTAAAAGTCCTGCAGAACAGCATTCTGAAAAAGCTTTCTTGGCTTGGGATCCCCTAGGAGGTTTTTTCCTTTTTTTCCTCTTTTTTTTTTTTCTTTTTTTTTAGCCCCCTCAGCCCTCTCCCATGTGATTTGCATTCTGTATACAGTCTGCTTAGAGGGAAACTGTAAGAAATAAGGCTATTTAATTGTTACTGCTCTTAACATTACTGTTGCTGTTATTTAATTAAAGCTTTCTTCATTGCAAAAATATGTCAATCAATTTTTTCATTACAAAAGAAGGAATGTTCCTTTTTTATTTCATAAAGATTACTCTACTAAGGAGTTTTTGGGCAAAAAATGTTGAATAACTTTAATCTTAAGCATAGATCTCAGCTTATAATTCTGTTTTTGCTTTTAGTGCTTCCTTCTGTTTGATAAATGTTTGAGTTTCTGCTTGTTGTCTTGTTACTTCTTATGTTGATTATATTAATTTTGGAGCAAAACAGTAAGAAGTGTTGAATATATTGAAGGGGAAAATTCTTTATAACGGGTATACTGCTTTCAGATCTGTGTTCCTTTAGTGCAGCCATTTGTTTCTGTTAGTACTCTTCTGCTTTATTAAATATAGAATGAGAAGTACAGGAGAATCATAGACCCTCTTCTGTATGACAAAAATATTTTGTCTTTTCAGGAAAATTTCTGTTTGCGGGTAACTTTTGCTTTCCCCTTATGAAAAATTGTGTCTTTTTTCTCCAAAATGTAGTTTGTATAGTTGGGCTGGCTGTCAGCCCATTGAGATACACACTGATTTGCCAAGAACCTCCCCACCTGAAGCTTTTGCTGTGCTTAGCTGCTTGCAAAATTCCTTCTTTCAGGTTGCGTGTCGTAATTCCTTCATGAATATTCTGAAGTTCCACCAGATACATAACCAGCAACCAGCTGATGCTTCTGTCATCATCCCAGTGTCAGTCCCAGTTGGGTGAACCAGTTGATTTGTATTGTTGTCTTAGTGTGGTGGGGGATGTGTTCATCAGCTGTACAAGTAGTTCCGCTTACCTGTAGAGCACCAGTGCAGATTTCTGCAACAAAAGAGGAGTGATCATCCGCTGTGTGAGGATGCAGTTTGTCACTTACTGTATGACAAACAAGCCTTGCCTTTTTGAACATTTTAGCTGTCATGCTTTAGGCTAGAAATGGCTTTAGTGACACACTGCAGCTAAAAACACATGTGGAACATGAGTTGTTTGACTGCTGTGCATGTAGTATGTTGTAGTACAGCTTTTACACCGGTTTTCTTCATGGGAGAGGATGTGTCTGTGACACAAGTCCAGTGAAAGAGTTGTGCTCGTTGTTTACCAACTGTGGTATGTACCGGCATAATAAATTGCCTTTTATTCTTCAGCACAGAGTAACTTCTCAGGTTTTCCTGTGTGCGTGTTCCTCCCCTGTGGCTGCAAGCTTTTCTCAGGTAGTGGTGTGTGGGAAATGAGTGCATTTCGACATCAGCACAGAGTCTCAGTGAAAGTGAGATACTGGTAACACCAGTTAATACTGGTGTTTTCAGGGAGAGATTTTACATCGAGTGGCTGAAGATGGATTTGGTGTCATCCAGCAACTGGAAGATTAAGTAGATAAATAAATTGCCATATTCTGCATCCAAGAATTTTAATTTGAACATAATATTTGTGCATGAAATGACTATTGTTTATGTGTAGGGTCTTTAACATATCAGTTTACATTTTTGAATTTAATTTCTTGTTTGCTAACTTATGAGTGAGAGACTGACAAAATCTGTTATCCACTAACTTGTGCTTGATGTTACTAATGTTTGTTACACAGAGCAAGGAATTTAGGATGACAGTGTGAGTGCTATGTTTGTGTTGTGAGTGTTCAGGAAGAGTAGTAGTAAGACAGTTGTAAGATACAAGCTTTCTCTTTAATGTATACTCTATATATTTTGTTGTGTTTAAATGAGCTTTGAGCAAATCTAAGTTTCCTTTTGAGTACTTGAAGGGAAGTCAAAGATTTATTTTAAGACTTTGGATTTCTTTTAGAAGTTAATTATATTTTGCGTTTTTCATGGTGTTACGGTTCTTTGACAAAATACATATGGCTTGTAGTTTACCTGCAGTGACTGGAGCCCCCTTAGAAGCTGTAGCAACTTCTCTTCTCTCCTCCTCTCAGCACTGCTTGGCATGGTGTTGCAGGATGGGGGAGAGCTTACACAGCCCTATTCTAGCTTTTCAAAATGCAGATCAGTTTCAGTCTTTCAGAGATATTACAGAAAAAACCCCAACAGCAAAACAAACAACAGAAACACAGCCTTCTGCTGCTGTCCCTCACTTCACCCCCACCCTCCAGAAAAGAAAAAGGTAATTGGGAATAGGGAACAGATTCTGTTTTGTGGTGAATATTAACGTGATAATTTCTATTTCTTTGTTTGCTTGTGTTTGTTTTAGGAGCAACAGAAGGTGATCAGCCTCCACCTCCACGTGCTTCATTGTCTTCCACCTCCTCCTCTTCATCATCTTCTGGGAACAGACAAAGACCTGAGATTGGTTCTTTTCTTAGAAAAAAGAAAACTAGTGATATTTACTTTGTTGCTCTTGTGTGGGCCATTGTCATTGTTCAGATCTGGCTAAATTTTTGGATTGTGCAGCTATTGCCAGTGCCTTTTGCAGGTAATAATCCAGTTACTAGAAATGTTTGGCATCATGTTCAATAAAGCAGGAGGAAAGGCTTGTAGGCTTGTATGAGTTTTAAATAAAAACTTTTTGAAGACTTGACAAGATGAACTGTAGCTTCAAAAAGGAAGATTGGTGTGCGCTGTCTGTTACCATGTACTGGACAACTCTGTTAAATTGCTTTGTCTATTGACTGTTGTAGTTAGCTGAAATAATGTTGTGCCATACCTTACATAGTAAGAGTACTTCTGGTTTAGAGCAGTTAGTTTTTCTTCCTCTTGATGTCAATTCCTTCATATTTTTGCATCAATAAAGGAAGAATATTTTAGCTGTTTTTCAGTAGTCAAGTAGAGCTCATGTTAACTTTTAATTTCTGTAAAAAATGGGTTGCTAGGCTCTGTGGACAAGTCACAAGATAAATTCGGTTCCAGTTTTAGCTCTGAGGTTAATTAGCTTTGGTGCTTCACATCTGCATACATCTGCATGCAAGAACCGGAGTAGTTATGATAGCTATCAAAAGACATTATTTTAAAACTGGATGCCACTTTTTCCTGTACTCTTTCGGGGGAGTGAAAAGGGAAGATGGGAACTCTAGGAGTATGTGTGAGCTACTATGAATTGGAAGGCATTTCTTCCCATCCCCCTACTGTAAACAAAATGAGTTTTCTAGTTTGCTTGGATTTTCTCTAAACTTCAGTTAAAATGCTATTTTTTAGCGTTTTAAAATGCATTTAACACTTAAATGTAGCTATTTTCTTTTTTACTAGGTGTGGTAGGTTGGCCTCAGCTAGTGGTCAAGTACCCACAAAACCAGTCACTCTTCCAGTCTTTTAATGTGGGCTTATCCATGAGCTGCATTCCCTTTAGGGAAGTGTGGGCTCGGCATTCTTGTTATCCCTAGGTCACAGTCCCTTCAAGAGGTGTACCTGCTCCAGCATGGATCCCCCTTAGGCCATGGTCCCTCTGAGTGTGCGTCTGCTCCACTGTGGAGCACTTCTGCTTTCCTGGCCTTTTCGATAACCTCTGTTCATCCTTCTGTTCCTTCTTCCTCTCTAGTCACTTGTTCTTGCTGTGTTCCTTCCACTTTTCCCTGCCAAGTGCTTTCTGCCCTTTCTTAGATACATTTTCACTGAGGTACCACACCTGTGCCTGATGGGCTCAGCTTTACCCAGTGATGGATCTGTTGTGGAGCCACCTGGAACTGTGTCTGGCACAAGACAGCCCCTGGTCTCTTCCCATGGAGGCCACCCCAGAGGCCACCCTGCCACCAAAACCCTGAGGTCTGCACACAGTACACAAAGCTACTGTAAACCATCTAGTTGTCCATCTGGAAATAGTGACTTGGGGTCATGGTTACAGATTTGAAGGGCTGTGAGTTCCAAGGCATGGAGAAAGGAACAGCTGCACCTTGGCTGTGGCACTACAGCAACAGCTAAAGGGCAATGTGATGGCAAGACATATAAATAGCTGAATGCAGGGTAGGAGCAGAGAGGAGTTTGACCTTTGTTTCCTTCCAGTGTAGTTACTACTGAAGAAACTTCCCAGTTTTGGTGTCTGGGCGTCATGGGAAATGGCAATCACAAGTGAAAAAGGAATAAGAAAATAAATTTTAAACTTACTAGAAGCAGAGCTTATGTGGTTAGTTCATTGAAAAGTCAAGGAGTAACTTAAGCACTGTTCAGAAACACCTATGTGGGAGGAAAAAGGGAAGCAGCAGCAGTTCTGCAGTTAGCAGTGAGTGGTTTTAAGATTGAGCCACACAAATCTAGATTAAAGTGCACATCTATAAATGAAACAGATGAACACTGCTCCTGACAGTTATTAGGTCTAAAATAACTACCCAAACAATAAACTCATGCCAAAAGAGAAATTACTTTTGGAAGTATTTGTGACTTTTTGCCTTAGCAGTGACACTGGGCCATGAAGTGCTTTTTTGTGGCATATAACTGAATCATCACAAAAATATTACAAATCGGCAGTATAATGATGAACAGAGCCAAATTTAGAACAGTGGATTACATTAAATGTCAGAAGGTGAGTGATGATAATCTGCATGGCTATAAGAGATGTAATAGTAAAAGTACAAGAAAAATAGGAAGGCTAGTAAAGCAAGTTTCCTTGCAACTGTGCAAGTTTAAGGAGACTAATAACTTGAGGCACTTCTGAGACCTTAAAGAGGATGCTTCTAGTATGTAAAGGAACCCCAGAAAACTCTCTAAAACTTTAAATAGAAAGGTGTTAATTTCACCAGAGTTCCTTCTATTGGTAAAGAGGACTCATACAAAGCAGTGTTTAGTTTATTAGAAACATCTTGGTACCATTAACATTTTTCCTTGAATGCATTTGTACTTCAATTGGAATGAAATGGTCTTTTAAAATTGCTTAGTGTAGAGGGTGGGAAAATGATACCATAATTATACCATAAAGTGAAAAGGTGAAAGAGCTGCTATGAATTGAAAAGCGAAGCAATGAACCCCATTGTGGAACACTTGGCAGCATTTTGTTACAGTGATGTGAGCCTGGAAATCCTGGTATTGTCTCTTTTTAAGGTCTTTCATTTGCTTCCTTGCTTGTTCTGTTGTATCTTTTTTTTTTTTTTTAAATTGTCTTCAGGTAGTTTTCTGCTTCCTGCAGATGTTTGGAACTTGTTGTTCTGCAGCCTTTTTCTTGTTTTGCTCACTGCTTTCTAGTAACAGTCCTGTAGCTTCTTCTCTCTTGTCTGTTTTTAACCTAATATAATTACAGCCATTTGATTGACTGTAGCACCTCCTGACACCACCTTTGCAATGAACGTACACTCATTTATTGCAAAAGATACTGTTTAAACACTTAAATAATGGTGGAAGGTTAAAATGCCATTTGAGGTATATTGTTCAACTTGAAAAATGCAAGCTTGCCTGGCTTTGCTGAGCAGCAGTTTGTGTATTGACCGTGACCTGCATTTCATCATACAGAACTTCAGCCTTTAAGTTCTGTGCTGGCACTTGCACTGTATTTTCTCCTTTTCTGTATGTTTGCCACTCATTTTATTGGAGAAATTATTGGATTATTCTGTTTCTTCAAGAGAATAAATCCCGTATTTGCCACATGGTGGTGCCAGAGGGTAAGTGAACTAAATGTCAGGAAATTGTTGCACTCTCCAAAACAAGAACAAGAACATAAACTATTATGTGTGTGGCTTGCAGAGAATAGGCTCTTGTGGAACTTGGATAAATGCCCTGTAAGCAGTAAAAGTTAACCTTTTTGGCTATGTATGTCATTTTACACGTCTCCGAGTAGAAACATGATGTGAATTTTTGATGATGAAGTAGTGTACTGCCAACTGTTGTGGAGCTCATGTGTGGCAGTAAGTTATCCATCTGGTTTGGAGAATAGTTACAATAAGAAAAAAAGATTTATTAAAAGTAAAGTTACATGTAGTGATAAGGAGTTCAGTATCCCGTGTTGCCAAGATAAAATGCTAATCTCAAATAGCTTTTTTGACGTTTAAAAGCAAAATCTATCAGTAGTATTTCAATAGAAGATTTAAATGGATGCTTCTTAACTGTGAAATTCTGCAGGATGTACTTTCAGTTCTTAAAGGAAAGATAGGCCTTCTAAGCTTTAACAGCTTAGAAGGCCTAAAACTTCAGAATTTAGGCTGAAAACTTTCTTTTATGTGTAATGTGCTGTTAAGTTCTGGTTGTGGAACTTCATGTGGAGTCATTTGGCATGGTGTGTGTGTGAATATGGCAGAAATCGACTGTACTGGAATCATGGAGCGGCATTTTCTTATCCCAGGCCTTGCTTGAGTCTGTTAGCTGCATTATTGGGTAGTGTGTAGCCACTTTGCTTCTACTGTCATCTCAGTTCCATGTGGATAAGCACAGCTGTAAAGCTAGACAGGAAATTAGTACTAAAATCACTGGAAAATTCCAAAAGTGGTTTCTAATGGGAAATAAAACTCAAGAGTCTTTTCCTTTCTTTTTCATCGGTCTTCCAGAATAGAATAGATAAGTCTTGTGGTGCTCCTCTGAAATCTCTGATACTTAATTTCCTTCTTGTGGTTACAGTTTGGGCACTTAAGAAATTTGTGGTTCATTTTGGAGTTTTGAACTTCATGGCAAACCACTGCAAAAGTTGGTGGCAACTTGTTGAAAATTTTGTGAAGGAACGTCAGGAAGCTCTTGCTCCGCGGCCCATCAGAGGACTCGGAAGTGTTATGCTAAAGCTTGACAGTAAGGTATTTCTACTTACTTCCCTAAGCAACTTGAAAGTTTGTTTTATTCTCTGTTCTCCGTATTCTGAGATGCTTTAATTCCAAGATGAATGTCTGTCACTAATGAATATGTCTTTCATGTAAAACTGTATCTGTTTTATGGTGTATTTTAAATTATGTCTCTTCTATCACTGTTCACACTTAAGTACACATTTAAATTTAAATGTTAAATGGTTGCATGCAAACCTTGACAGAAGTAACTTTTAAAATGTTGAATCAGCTTTATAAGATTCCTTACTCTGAGTAAGGCAAACTTCTCATGCTTTAGTCACCTTACCTGGTTACAAAGATTTTTTATTTAAACCTAATGAGCTTTAGTCTGAAGGATAAGATGTTCCTACTTCTTATGTGAAAATTTAATTAAAAAGCAGCCCACTGCGTTCTGTAAGTATGACCCAAGTTAGTTCAGACACATTTGTCTATACTGTGTGGAAGCAAAGTTGTTGCACTCAGTAGTATGGTGGTACAGCAATGAGTCTTCCCTCTCTAAGTGAAGAAATATATGGGATAAAGTATTTGGGAAATGCCATAGAATAAGGCTTCTGTGTTCCCCTCCCTTCTCTCCCACGCAAAATATGCCTGGATTTGAATTGCAAATTGCAGAGTTGGAAAGCTCCATAAAATTTATAAAGTTTCTTTCATTAAGAATTGAAGTTTTCACGTAAATGGATGGATTATTTTGTTTGTAATAGCTATGGCAGTGTGTAAGAATGTGCTTTCTCTAACTGTGTTGTTGAAGTGTTCTCTGCTCTGGAAAAAGCCATTATCTTAGGGCTTCTATAACTGAAGAGCTGTACCCTGTAAGTCCATTTGTCAGAGCATCTGTGCCTTGGTAGATTGGTCTTGCAGTTTATAGCTCTGAATTCCTGCAGGAGAGGGAGGAGCTTAAGCCTGGATCTAATGGGTGAATGGATGACAAAAGGTCAACAAAAGCTTTGAAATGCCTGTAGGAAACAGTAATGATTTCACTGGGTTCATTGAAGAAGAATTTGAAAAAGGAAAAGCCTTTCAAAGTACAGCTATGAACACAATAAAGTGGTTTTCCAAAAGTAATGGAAATTACATGTTGGGATAAAAGCTTACATTCTACAAAGCTTTTCATAAAAAGGTTTTGTTCTGTAAGTAGGAAGACTCTGTAGATGCAATGTTGAATGTATTTTTATTTCACGAGTTGTCAAGTTTGGTATCCTTATATTGCATAGCTGTATGATACAGTATCCTTCCTAATTCCAGCAAGTCTTTTCTCCTTAAAGAAGGTAGGGCTTTAATGTGCAGCAGAACCTCTCGCTCTTCAGCTTAAATGTACTTAAGGTCAGTTTATTTACATGTTGTTTTTGTCTAACAGATAGAACAGTGTTGACACAACTCATTTCTCCATCTCCCTTTGCCCCTCCATTTCTTAGATGACAGCTGTATATTCCTACTGAGTCTGCGCTGTGCATTAAAGTAATTTGAGCTCTCCCAGCCATTACAAGAAGGGCACTTGATCATCTGCATGATTCTGTTGTCCTCATTTGTGTCTATTTTAATTCTGTTTCAGCTGGCATTTATCATGGGTGGCTGGGATTATATGTAGTCTTCCAATGCTTATCACACTAATACTTCCATATCTTTTAAGTTCTACTGGCTATGCTTATTCTGTGTATTGTAGGATGATGGATGCATGGTATATCAGAATTTGGGAAGCAGTGCCATAGAATATTGTCTGTTGTGTTTCTTGTAGGGACAGGGAAACAAGAGTGAAAATGACATCCTTGCTAGATTTTGTTTTAGCTTCAGTAGGTGCTGTTGAAGAGGAAGTAAAAAATATGCAAACGCAAAATAGAAATCTGGGGAGTAAATTGTTACAGCTTACCTGTTACTGGTGTGTGTGAGAAACTAAGACCTAGGGATCATTTCCTTTGCAATTAGATGTTTGACTTTTTAATATTCTATTTGTAGTTTCTTTTCATGGGAGCTGAATCTGCTTAGGGTTTTTGTTTTGGTTGGTTTTTTGTTTGTGTGCTAAGTTAATTGGAAACTGAACCTTAGCATCAGGAGGCTCTTAGCTAAGTACAACAAGCCATTGACAAGGTCTGTTTCACACAGATGCTTAGTGGTACTGCTTGGGCTGGCAAACATGGTACGCCCACTTAGGAAGTAGTTCCAGATTTGAGTGAAATGTAGTGAGAATGAGGAAGACATCTTAGAGTGGCGTGTCTTTCTCCCAAGCAAATTTTAGGAGGCTAGTGTAGATAGTGTGGAAAATAACCCATTGTGAGAAATGAGTGAGTACTGCTCACACATGCAAATCTGAGCTTTAGTGATTATATCTGTAACAAAAGCATCAAGAACTGCTTCGCTTCTTTCGCAATTCTCATTTACCCCTGATTATCTCAGAAGTGCAGAGAAATTTGAAATGAAGAGAAATTCTGATCAAGAGAAAAGAAAGGGCATTGCTTTTCATTTTTTTTGTAAGCAGTAGGTCGGTCTCTGTCTGAATGTGCCTCCTTTAAATATTGACTATGAAAATAGGATGTCGTTACTTATTCTTTAGTCCCTGTCTGTGCATTTTCCTCATTGGTGTCAACAGACAGGTGTGAGAGACTTCCTGGAGGAGAGTAGGGAGGTTTCTGTTGTCAGCCACCAAACCATCTTAAACTTAATAGATATGGTATCTTGTGTGTTCTTATCAACAAAAAAGAATTAATAACTCGCTTTACTGATAATTTTTTATTTTAAAGGAGACTGTTGTCTTTCAATATGGTGACTGCAGTTGGATTATAGAATTTGTGAGGGAGTTCAGCAGCACTGGCAGTAGCTCAGCTGCATGCAATAGACTTTTACTCGTTGGAATGTACTAGTATTTTTTACATTCATGCTTTCTAGTGTACTTGAGTGGATCATGTAGCTGTTATATGCTTTTTCTTGGTATAGTGCACTAGAATTTTATATGTGGATTGTTTACATTGTTTGGACTTCGGATAAAGTCAACTTTTATTTCTTCTGGTACCACGCTTAGCATATAGTTTAGCCAAGCACAGAAAACAAGCAGAATCTCTGCCAGTACTTACGTTATTTTAGAAAATACTTTCATAGACATGCAAGATCTTAGATGAATAGTTTTCCAATAAAATACTGGAAAAGTGGCTATAGCCTTATTAATTTTGGATGACTTGAGGATTAGAATTAAGCTGTAGCCTATTTTCAAATGCGGGTCGATCACATTTGTAGAACTACTTTAACATCAGTATTGGTAAACTAGTAGGCAGGTAGAGCCTCCCAGGTATTGTCTTAAACAATAACAAAAAATATTGTTATTTTTGACATAAAATGTTGTTTCCTAGTTACTGTATTTATCATGCAATTCCCAGAGGCGGAAATTACGGAAAAATACCAAAGACTTCCTTTCACATTCTGCTAAAATCATAGGGCTCTTTTGTTGTATTTTGTACGGAATTGCAAAGTGGAGAAATACAGCCATGAGATCTACATTTTTTCCAAAATGAACCACGTGTACAGATAGTAGGTTTTAAAGTGCAGAAGTAAAGTTAAAAGCATGTCATTGAATCAGAAAACAACTTTCCCTTTTTTCACAGATAAGTTATTCCATAGGTGAAGAGGTAAAGTAGAAACAAATTCTACAGTGTCAGTTTGAGGCTTTTGAAGCTTTGTAATGGATTTCTCTGACTGTGACTCTTTCCATGAGTAGTAAAAGCTAGTAAACGTGGGTGCTTTGTGACATATTTTATTTTCATGTTTCCTAATGTTCATGTTTCTTTGTAAATCTGCTTCTAACTTAATCAACGTTATTAATGAGATTTTTATAAATTTGAAATATTCTTACCTTCTGTTTCCATTGGGAGCTAATATAATTTCGGGCAACTGGCGAACACGCTAGATTTAATGACAATTCAATGATCTTGTTTTCAGAGAGAAACAAAACTTTACTTATGTGATCTTAATGTCTAACACAGATGAATAACAACATTAAAGCTCTTCACTGTTGTGATTATGCTAATAATTGATTACTAATGGTTAGAATTAAGAGTATAGTCCTACATGAACTAGATCTTAAAATGGGTGTACTTTAGCATGTGGATGAGCATCAGAAAAGAAGAATGGCTTTAGTGCAAAAGGAGAAATTGACTGTTGAGAAGTGCAAGGAGAATTATATGAATCTGTACACGTATATAATCTACAATTTGCTGTTGTGTGTATGTCAGACTTAATTATGTATTTGATGTTGTGCCGTTGAATATGAATGCTTTAATATGAATGTGGTACCAAAAAAACCATATAAAATCTGTTCAACAGTAATTGACATAATAGGAGTGTTTTGAAATGCATAGAATAGGAGTGTTTGAATGCCTGAATGGGAGTATTAATGCCATAAACAAATATCTCTTGTTAAGAGTTGGTGTTTTGCTGAAATGCCCTTCTTGGAGTACTTTTACAAGTCCTGCTCTGAAATCTGATGGTAGCTCTCAGTATAATTAAACTGGAATTGCCCAGATTGTGCTTATAGCTCTGTTAATACCATTAAAGTTGTTCGTATTTGTTATATCCCTCTTTGTTTCAAAAGTGCATGTTGATAGTAAAACCCAGGTTCTTGCTTTAGAAGTTGTTATGATCTTTTCTTCCTATTGCAATTTACCTTTGTGTCTAGAACAATTTCATTTTCATTCTGTGGATGACTTTGCCTGCCTCTCATTGCTTTTTTTCCCCTGTTACTGCATTTTTCAATAATTTTCCACTGTGTTGTGTTTTTTTCCCTTTTCTTCCATCTCCCCCTGCCACTGACAAGCTGTGGCACTGGCTTAATAAGAAGGTAAATAAACAGAAAAATTATGATTCCAACTAATGGATTCTGTGGTTTTGGGGAGTTTGATTTTTTTATAATTATTTTTTTTATTTTGCAGCATGAACGCTCCTTAACATGCCTTGCTTCATAGATTTGTCTCTCAAATGCCTCTTTTCCAGCTCTTGGTATAAGCTACTGAAGGTCATATAGTTCTGTCTGATCTCTTCTACTCCAGTGAATGCACATAGTTAAGTGTTTTGTACAGCAGAGTATTGCATTAGCCTTTCAAGGGGTAGTTTGATTTATGGGTACTTTTATTTAAGAACAGTTGATCTTCACCTGGTCCCCACTTGTGCACCTGACAAAACTGGTTCTCTCCAGTCTAGAGAGCTGCTCTCTGCTCAGAGAAAGCATCAATTAATTGAATTAACGTGGGAGTGGCGAGGGTGTGAAACACAGTTATAAAGCTTGCAAATAGTGCATGGACTGGGTTCAGTGAGTGCTGTCCATCTCTTACTTCTGAAGTGTCAAACGTGCCTGTGTACACAGGTGTAGTATGTAGTGTACCAGGAGTGAATACATACAAAATGAGGCTTTGCGTGGCCTCAGAACTGCTGAATCTTAACATGAGTGAAGGGAAAAGAAAGGCTAGTAAAAAAAAAAAAAATTAGGTAGTTGGTATAGCTAAAATCTTTTTTTTCCTATTGAGTAGCTTTTAAAAGTGTGTGGTGTTTTGTAAGGAACGTTATTCCCAGTTCCCATGGTTCATTTTAGCCAACTAGGTTTAACTATTGTTCTTTGGGGAACTGTCATCCCAAGAGAAGTTACAGCTGCTTTGGCTTCATGTGTGACTGAAATCTGAACAGCAGCTAAATTCAGTGATATCTGTCTGTGACTTGAGCAGTGGCATTGCTTCAGCCAAGTACAGAGCTGGGGAGGGATGCCTACAGCAGGCACCATATAGAAAACATGTAACAACAAAAAAACCTCAGGGTTTACAGGTGAAAATCTAGTATGTGATAAAATAGATATAAAATGTTCTTGTAAACAAGGAAGTGAGGCTGCACAGCTGATATCTGCCATGAATGGCTGATGGGGAATAATGCTAATAGTGACACGTGTAGTTCTAGGCTGAGCAGGTACAATGAATTTAGAAAGTTTGATCTTCAGTATTAGTAAGTGAACACAGCGATGTATGTTGAGAAGGCTTTCTGTGTTTCTGAAAAAGAGGAAAGAGTTGCTTGCTTCATGGTTCAGTTATAATTGTCCATGAAGAGGGGCATTTTTAATGTTCTTTTGCCCTTGACTGTATTTCTCTTGTTTTAAAATTACGTTTTTATTTCCCAACTTTGAAATGTTTGTCTTATATGAGTGACTTGTGGTTAGTAAATATGTGCAACCATAACTCTTCATACATTTTTTTTATTAGATAATTGCTTTGTTAGCAGAGTTCAAGTGAAGAGCTGAGTTTGGTGAGCCACAAGAGAAAGTGTGGTCTCAACTGCTTTTTTTCTGGCTCTGAATTTGTCATTTTCTTTAAAAATTCATGTGTGTAGATATGATTTTTTTCCTTAATATTGGTAGGTTCCAAAAACAATTTAACTGTAATAGCTTTAAATGCTAAAATGTCTGGATTTTATTTTTCGTTTAGAAATTTGCATTATTTGGCAAAACCCTGTGGATATAGTTTCTTAACAGAGTGGGGTTCTTTTAGTTCTTTGGAGTTATTTTTGAAAACTGTTGGTTTATTTTACGGTTTCATAAGTAGAAATCCTGAAAGTCCTATAGTATTACATACAGTGTTGACTTCTGTGCATGAACATACAGTAATAATATTATAATCAATGAAAAATAAGTGAAAAAAAAGTGCAATCAGTGGGTTCATTTTGTTGTGTGTGGTGTTTTGGTGATTTTTTTAAAAAATTAAAAAAAATATGTCATACTCTACCAGAGGTAAGGAAAGGAGGGGATTTGTAGTACAGAACATTGGTTGCAGTTGAAAAGTGATTGTTTTTGTGCCTTTCTCATTTTTGCCTGTCTTTGAAGGGAATTACTTCAGGGAACACCAAGATAAATTTCCGATAATCCAGCAGGAAATTAAAAATCATATGGATATGGCATAGTTTGAAACGATGGTTGATTGTGACTGTTAGTGATAAACCTTGGCTTTTTGATTCCTGTTCATGGTATATGTAGCTCAAAGTATAGAATAGATTCAGTCAGTCTAGCATAATTTGTTCTTAATAACATTCTCTGTGGCAGGAGTCTTTAGGAGGAATTGCTAAATTCTGCTGCTGCTCTTGGAGGGACACTGGTGTAAGTAGATTTGAGACCTCACATACACTGTTTTCTACCTTTTCTAGCTTAACTACTCAGCTGATTCATTTCAGCATAACCTTGGGATGTGTTCTGGTTACAGACTTCCCCTTATTCTCTGCAGATGATATTAAGGAGATGATGTCTTCAAATATTAACTGAACTTAAGGGAAATGACAAGTCTAAGGAATGTCTTGGGAAAAAAATCCTCATAAATAGTGGAGTTGTTTATAGAAAATAATAAAAGTTCTTGTTGGTAATTTTATGTAGATTCAATTGAAAATGAAGTGGATGCCTAGGCATGCTTCACTGTTTGGGTATTGTAGTAAATCAAACATACTAGAAAAACTACTGCTCTGAAGGCTGTGCAGTATGCAACATGCAAATACTAATTCATAGGTGATGTATCATACTGCATAACATGGAGAACCTGTCTAGAAGGCAGGATTTCTCATTTTTAGGTATGGACTGTAGTTCTTTTACAGCTTAGTGTAATATGGCTTGTGTCATCATCCAAAAGTTGAAAGAGGAAGTACTTGCAAATTATTGAGGAGCTTTCTAATAGAGTGTAATTCAATCATAAAAAACCTTTTTACAGTGAGCTAAATTAAAAAAAAAACAACCTTGATAATTTTGTTTCAAAACTTTGACAATTAAGGATAGTTTTTTTTGTACAGTAACATTTCAGTTTGGTTTTATGAGTGTGACCTTCTGTAGCTTAGGAGCCTGGCTTTCCTTTACCTTTGCATAATTTCAGATGTTGTGGCAGCCTCAGCTTTCCTCTGTTGACTAACCTTTAGCTTAGAAGCTTGGAACCAAATATAAAACTTCATGACCTCTGGCTAATGAGTAGCGTTTAGTCAGTACATGTTTGTCTCTGTGTGCATGCCCATGGTTTACAGGAAGGGTGTAAAGGGAGGCCTGGCAGGGTTGGGGTGAGAATGAAGTCTGGACCTGATTCGGTGATAAATACGACCACACAGGCATTTAACAGTGTAGCTTTCCTGCAGTGAGTAGCTTACCTGCTCCTATGCATTGTTTAGCATGAGTGTGCAAAGGTGAGGGTTTGCTACGGAAGTATTGTGGGTTAGTGTAGGGAAATGAAGTGTGTTTTAATAGAAAAAAAAAAAAGTAAATATAGCCTGAAGTGAATGCTGTCCATCTGCTTTTACTTCTACGATACTCAGTCCAATTCAGTCTTCTCCTGTGATACGTCTGTACCACTTTATAACTTGGATCCCCTTTAGTCTGTGTTGAGAGATGTAATTGCGGTGCCTGTCGGCTTGCCAATGCTGGCTTTCATCGAGCTTCCTTGGGCTGCCTGCCTGAGTAAATAGAGACAAGGTGGCTTGCTTGGCTGAGGCTGCTGCTGGTACCAGTACATCATCAGTGCTGCCACGACTTTGCTAACTAGATTAAAGGTAATCCAGGATTTGCATGTGCTGTAGCTGCACTTTAATGGCAGTCCAGGCATGTTTGAACCCAGAGTACAAGTGTCGGGGAAAGATACCTTGTCTGTCATGTGCCATCTTGGAGAGAGTCGTCATCCTGGTCTTTTGGAGTTTGACCTTCCAGTAGTTGCTACATGGCAAAACATCTAACGTATTCAGCCTTAGCTGCACTGAAATTTCACCTCTTGGATACCCCTCACGCAGTCATTGAGCCTAGCATTTTTGGAAATCTCTGACAGTACTTCCAATTACATGGATTTAGTGAATCTGATTAAGGTGCTATATGTAAGACTACTGGATTTCTTTTATCTCTGACTTAGAAAGTAAATAGCAGTTTGAACTTTGTCTGAAATGACAAGGGCAGCTTTAATTTTTAATAGCTTCATTTTGAAGTCCATGCTGTAGACTTTTCTTCCCCTGCCCATCCAATGGTGGTTTTTTGGTGATATTTTTGATTTCTGTCCTTTAAAAGAGGGACTTTTATTTCTTGCTTCTCTTGCATAATCAGTAGATGTACATGAGGCTTGGAAGGGCACAGCAAATCCTGTTTCAGTCTTATTTCCAAAGAGGTAACCCCTATATATACCATATATATGCCCTATGTAGGGGCTACTCAAAGTCTTTCAGAGAGCTGCAGTACTACTACAGGCAGGTCACCTCCTTCCAGCACTGGCAAGGCATTTCTGATGGCTGAAATACTTCAGCAATGCTGAAAACTGTTAAAACTATGTAAGACAAAAGATTTTTCACATTCTCTCATGTTCTCTGAGTTCCTTTCTGCAGTTCTTAATGTAGTGCAGATCTTGTTACAAAAACTTGCTGGCTCAACACCTTGTTACTTCTAAAAGTATTTTACTTTCTTTTCGTTTTTGTCATCATTTTGAACAACACAGTTCTAAAATGCTGAATATAATCCTTGAGTTAATTTAAATCAAACAAGGAGCTGGTTGTAAAAACCTGAAGTTTAAAAATAATTGCATGATGTACATTAACTACCAGATGAACACACACACAAAAAATACTTTTTTCAAATAGGAGATCTAACTTCAGTGTTGACCAATTCAGTCATCACACAGCAGTCTGAGAAGTTCGTTGTTCCAGGGTCGATTTCATGTGTAGGGATAGGGTAAATAATGAAGAAAGAACTAATGTAAACCATCAGCATGCATATTAGTAGTTTCATAAGATCTCTAACTAAAATGTTACCAACTTAATTGTTGAATATATAACTTGTACTCGAAAGTACTTTTGCTTACTACACATTGGCTTTGACCTCAGTTCTCTTAAATCACAAATTTTACAGTTGTGCTGTTGCTTTTTGCTGTAGTAATGCTAAATGGAGTAGAAGTAGACCTGGTATTTGAACTATGGGAGCTAGAAAAATGTATTTGGTCATATTTGCATGTGCTTTCACAGCTTTTTATGTAAACAGTCAATTTGTGTGTGAGACAAAGCTCGGCTTGCACTGTTCCAGAGCACTCTGCAAAGTCATGTGACTGAGCAGTTTCCTTGTTTCGAATGACATTATCAGAATTTCTCTACTTGAATGTGGTATCACCATTTGCTTATGGACATATATAGAATGGGCCTTTTTGTAAACTGACAGAACAACAAACATGCCTGTTTCCTGTATCAGTCAGTTTAGCTGATGCATGCTTAATGCTGAGCATCCTCCTGAGACTGGAAGTGGATAGAAATAGTTGGTGGTGAATTATTGGCCTGATATTCAATAATGTAGAACCCCACCTGTCCCATTTAAGTTCAGAAGGTGATGAGGCAGCTTTAAAAGTTTTATTACTTGCAAAAATACCTCATTTGTAATTTAGATGGCTCTTAGCTATTCAAATCTGAAAGTTAGTGTTGTGCTTTACAGTATACCTTGGTAGCTTTGCAATCCTGTGCGGACAGTATCTGTAAGTTTCCAAGTTGCTGAAGGACAGGAAACAAAGACAAATTCTTGGGTTCTAGCTGACATGAATGTCTTTTTTAGGTACTTCTCTAGGTCTAGTAAGTAACTGTTGAATTATTGCTTGCTTTGCAGAGAGCTTGCCATGTTGTGTGGTAATGTGTACATGTTTTTTGCAAAATCACATGTCACACCATGACCTTAATCATGCTAACATCGCTTGTTAATTGTTCATTTCCAAGCTTGGGCATAAATGCTGTTTGATTAGAGCCTGATTTTGTACTGTGATTGTAAATAAAAATAACAATACTGTCGCACAGCATATAGCATTGCTTTCATTAAAGATTGATTTATATGCTATAATTTGTTTTTTTCTTTTTTTTTCTGCACAGATTATCGTGTGGTTGGAGAAAATGCTAGATAAAATAATCAGCATTTTCATAATATTTTTGCTAGTGATAGGAACCCTTCTGCTAGCTCTTCTCCTTACGGCAAAGGTACAGTGTGCTAACAAATTTAATCATAGAGCTCATTTTCATTGCTGATGAAGGTCATTGATATTTATACAAGATTGTATAGCTTAAAGAATTTTTCTGAATGTTTGAGAACTAAATTCTCTGTAGTTGGACTTGTCACCATTCCAAGACTATAAAATATATAAAATACACCAAAATCTCAATATTTATATTTCTTTGCATTTTTGTGGTTTTTTACATATATGACAAGGCTAATATATAGACATTTGGAAATGCAAAATTTATTTTAGTAAAAGAATTACTAGCTTATGCGTTACAGGAACAGATTTGTTTTGCATCCTGTCAACACTTTCCTTGTCAACAGGAGAACTACTTAGAATTTTTTCTTTTTAATTTAACTTGCATCAGAAACATTTGCAAAATGCTTAAGGTGTGTTTGTAAATTTTTTGGTGTAATTGCCTGTAATAACCTCATGGTATCCTTTTCTGAGTTAAATGTGCTGAGATTCATGATCAGATATTCTCTGAAATTGATTTTTGGTTTGTGGTTGGGTGTGGGTTTGTTGTTTTTTTTTTTTCTTCACCAGAAGAGGTCAGTCATGTACTTTTTTTCCCTTTTTCCCTAATGGAGCTGTGTTGATACCTGAAATGGTCAATGGAGATTGAATGTTTGACTTGAATACAGTTACGGAACAAAGATCAATGGGTTATGATGTCAATCTCCTTTTTCCAAAATGTAGCATATATAATGTTGAGTACTTAAAATTGAAAACCTTAGAAGTTGTGCAAACATTCCTGCCTAAAGCTTCCTTATATTCATAAAAGGACTTTTAAGATATTTATAAAAGGTGTATTTTATCATTCTTACTGAAGAATTTATTTGGGCAGGCACTTCATAGCATGACTGGTCATGTTAGAGTTAAGTATTCATTAATTTTTACGCTTCTTTGATCTGTGGCTTAAAAATTTATATTTGAAACTGTGCTTTGTATTTTACTGCTTCCCTTGACAGCACTGCTGTTACTGTTAAATTTTTTTCCACTGATGTGATAAGGTTTAAATTTCCATTTGCTGTTACTAGTGACCAGAATTGTCAAAATAGAGTGATGATTATTGTATTGACTATGTTTTTCTTGGGTTAATGGAACTTCTTTCTTCATAGTGGGTTGTTTGCACTGGAAGAATTATTTTTTAAATGTACAAACTGGTCACTTCCCCCTCCTCCTCTTCCCCCACTACCCCATCCTCTTCCTCCCCACACCCCCCCCCCCCCCAAAAAAAAAAAAAAAAAAAAATTTTTTTTACACTGAGAAGAACAT
>VZTI01005698.1:758049-812197 GCA_013397865.1 Struthidea cinerea | reverse complement strand
AAAAAAAAAGAAAAATGTCTTTCTGAATGTAGGACGAGCTGTAGTTTGCACTACATGACACTTCTCCTCTCTGTCTTTAATTTAGGTACATCAAGAGAGCGTTCACATGATTCAAGTCACAAGCAGCTTGATCAATGAGACAGTAGCCAGTCACCCAGAATGGGCAAAGTAAGAATGCTGAAGTTAAGAGAATAGTATAGGGTGGATGAACAAACTTCCAGGTGCTCTTATGAATAGTTTTCAATTTGAAAAATTCCCTAGGTGAACAGAAGTGTGGGTGGCTCTCGCAGGCAGATGTAAAACCTAAACTCTCAGACAGCAGGGATGTTTATGCATCACTCTGGAGGACTGTCAATGTGATATTTCATTTGAGGACTGGTTGGATTATGGTGGTGAAGGACGGCTGTATGAACTTTTCTAGCTACAGTTGTGGAGAAGAAACTTATATAGTGCAGAGAAAAAAGAGATCAGTATTTTTTCCCTTTTTCCTATGAAAGAAAAGTGCTGGCAAAGAATGCTCTCTATAAAGTTTCAAGACAGAGCTAAATTATTTTTTCAGTGTGGAGAGATCGATGCAGAATGCCTTTGAGGGCATAGGAGTTGAAGACACTGTTTCTGGAGTGAACTGAAAAAGAATTCAAGGGTGGCAAGAATGGTGGATGGGGAGAGTTTGCTTTGAATCAGTTGGGAAGGGCCATTCCTATTAAGGGAGATGTGTATAGTGTGCGCAGTGGAAAGTTTGTAAGGTTTAGTCTGTGTAATGATTAAAGTAAGCACCAAGGCAAATGTTAAGGGAGAGAGAAGGTTTTGAGAGAAATGCGTCTAGAGAAAAACAAGGGCACGCTGGTGAGTAAAGGAGTGGTTGCATGAACATCTGAGGGAGAATAGGTGAGACTGAAAAGTGTGATTTTAGGGGGGGCTTGAAGTGGCTTTCGTTCTGCTTCAGCTAAACAGACTTTGGGCAAAGGTGAAATACCAATTTAATGCCAGGGAAGAAAGATCTCTCCAGAATAAGAATGGTTGACTTTTTCAAGGGCACATTCTAAACAAAAGTGAGGGTGGTTGAAGAAGATTGAAAGAAAGCACATTCTGTATTGTAAGAGCAAAACAATTTTTCAAAAACAGAACTAAAAGGATGAAGTTAATAACCACTGTAGTAATACCTGCTTTAGCACTCAAGTAATCACAATCATGAGAACAGAAAGCCCTTAAAGTGGTTTTACTCCTTCATGGCATCTCTTTTGGCCTTTCTATTTTGCCATAAGATAGAAATAAGTGGGACTAATGAAAATGGAAATTTGACTGTCAGAAGCTTATTTACGTAATGAAACTACTGGAGTACTAGTTGAATAATTAGCAGAATTGTAGTGTAAGTTTTTGCTTTCAGTGCTTGCTTCCAAATTTGAAGTATCCAGAACACTATATTTTAATTCATGAAGAGTAAGAGTATCTCTTGCCAAATCCATGAAGCTTCACCAGCTTTCAGAGCTTGATGGTCATATTATGTTTAGAGGTGAGTGACTGAAATATCTTGAAATTCCAGTCTGGAACATTTCTGAAGCTTTATACAGACAGAAGAGCTTCCATGTTGATCTTCAGTCAGGTGAACAAGTATAGCAGTTTTATTTCTTGAGTGCTTTCATTTTGTTTTGGAAGGGCTCCAACAAGTGCCATTGAAATCAAGATGTAAAAAGACAGTCAAAGCAGAGATTGTGTGCCCTGTATTCACAAGTGATGAAATGCTGGCAACTCAGTAGGGTACGTTACTTGAAAGTGATGTGAGTCCCTGAAGAAATTCACAAGCAGGTAGTTTGGTGAGGACTTAGAAATAACTGATGTCCAAACCCTTTTTCAGCTGGTTGCTTTTTCATGGAAACTATGTTAACAATTTACATTCAGCTCGTAATTCAGGAGGTTGTGTTTGCAGCTAGATGAGACTGCTTCGTACAGTATTTTCAGAAAACTCTGGGGAAAAAAAAAACGTAGTGTGAATAGCACACACACAGATTGAAGAGATCTCTTTTGAAAAAGTTGAGGTATCAATTAAGTTTTTAAGTTTTTTTTTTTAAGTCAGGAACTTTGGAGGATTTTAAATGCAATGACATGCCCTAGATTTAATTGTGCTTTGCTTATGGGAAAATCTATTCCTTGAAATGTAGGAGGAAACATTTGAGTTATAGTAAGTTTATATGTGTTTAATCGTAATGATTTGTTGTTGTTTCAAAAATGTTAATTAGCCATGTGTTTTGGGTGTAATGAAGTGCGTGTAATACATAGTGGTTAACTTTGTTTTCATTCTTTAAAAACCCCCCCAGCTGGCTCCCAGAAGCCCAGGTCATTCAGAAGGCACTCAATTCCGCAGCGAACAATGTATACCAGTATGGCCGAGAATGGATCACACACAAGGTAGGAGTGGGCTCTCAAAAAACTCCAGTTCTTTAATTTCTTGTTTTTCATAAGAGTGAAAAGAAATAAAAATATATTTGTCAGTAGTTCTTTTCCATGTGCTTAACCATTTTGTTGACAGATCTGTTCTTTCTGCTCTCTGGTTTGTGACTTTTTAAGGAAGAGTGGGAGTGATTTCAGTAGTCTTTTCTGCTCAGAGGATAGTTTATTTTTAAGAGCCAAAGAAACTGTCATCATTCTAATGATTCCCAGTGAAGATGTATCAAATGAAACTGTGTATTTTTTTTTTTTTAACTGGCTTTAGCTGTCCTATTATAGACAGTGTAGACTTTCATTGCGACCACCACCCTTCCCTCTCCCCTGTGTCCTAATTTCTGTGTGGGCTGGGTGTGGTACACTGGACATTTTTTTAATCATAATTTATGTAGTTAAGCTAACTTTCTTCAGAAGAATTTGCCAAGATACTTATTTATATATTTTGGTATCTAGCACACATCTCAAATTACTTGAAATACTTATTCTAAAGATATGATCAAGGGTTTTGGATTAAACATTCTAGAGACAACATTGGTTTTTCAGTGCAGAAGGAAGTCCTTCTTGCAGCAGAATGTTTTTTAACAAAGTCTTTGTATTGTAAACCATGTTGTCTGACGTGTGTATTTCATATTGATACTATTTTTTTCTAATAATTTGGGCTTGAGATATGCCTTTACAGACACTCTTATGTGATTCATCAAGCTTGAAGTTCATCAGTAGATGGCTGCTTTGTTCTGGCCTGTGTAATAAAAGATTTTTATGTGTTTTAGCTCCATAAGATTTTAGGAGAAAAAGTAAATAACACTGCTGTGATTGAGAAACAAGTGCTGGAGCTCTGGGACAGGCTTTATCACTCTTGGTTTGTGAAGGTAGGTAACTTATTTAAATGGTATTTATATAAACTATCTCTTAATACTCTGAGATAATTATGCTAAGTATGCATTTCTGAGGAAGGGATTAGCATAAAGTTGGAAGGTTGAGTAAAGGTCAGTAAAAAGAAGTTAAAAATGTCCAGTGTGTAAGACAGATCACAGTCACAGTTTGAGTACAGCCAGAGCTGTGTCCCACATTTAAGTAGCTAAGTGTGTTTTTATGTGTGCCATTTAATTTACAGTTTTCTCACTTTTTATACTTAGTATTTCATAGTTAAGCACTTTCTGCTGAATTTTTGTGTTGCTGAGGTGTTGGGAAAAGGGAACTGGTCTTCTGCATGATTTGTGTAACTTCTATTAATTTGAAATTGTGAGAAGGCAATTGTCCTCTTGTTAGGTTTCTTACAATGCACTTTTGCAGCCATCTTATAATGGATTCTGTACACTGAATCTTGAAAAGTTCAAGAGTTAAATCATTTTTATGCTGCCAGTGCTGTTTGCCTTTTAAAGGAAAAAGCAATTCATTAGTCATTGCACAATGGAAATAACAAATTCAGAAGTCATATTCCTGAATGTTTCTGTATATTTAAATGATTGTGATTATATTAACACTTTTCTCTATGCAGTTATTTTTCAAGTACCTCTGAAGTTCTGAGAAGATCTCTGCATTAAAGAAGTAACATTCTCAGTATAGAACTAGGTGAACAGATGATAGGTCTTCATACAGTTTACAAATACAGAAGGCCTATTGGAGGGAGATTTTTGGCTACTTGTGTGGTTCTGCCCTAAATAAATGCCCGTTCAGAAGAAAGGTCTCTGTGTTGGCGGTGGATTGTTAATGAAGATTGCTAATTGTGTAACGGTGCATCTAGAGAGAATTGGTAATAAGCAGAAAACGTAGTGCTCTTGGATAAATCAGTGCAGGGACCTCACTGGGAATGTTACTTGCCATGTATGGCAAAAAAAAGATAGTGCCATTTTTTGAATGCAGGCTGGTAAGGCTAAAAGTGTTGAGAAAATTTTAACAAGTAGTGGAATGCTTATTATAAAAATCAGAGTTAAGAACTTGAGAAGTCTCCTATGAAAGACTAGGATGTTGTAGTCAGCAGGTTTGCTTAAGCTTGGTTGCAGAGATTTGTGGCACCCTTCTCTGAAACGCTTGTCACAGTCCCAGACTGAGTCAAATAGCCTCATTCAGGATGGTAATTAGGTATGATTCACTGCACAATAGGCAACTTCATAATTAGGGAGGAGCCACTTAAGGAGTTCGCTGTTGTTTTTATGGCCATGTCCTGTTGTCTTGTTGTGTTGCAGTTACAAAGGTGTGTAGTCAGAAGAAATCCTCCATGCATCCAGTTCAGCTTTTAGGTTTCGTGTGATTGAACATTACCTGTGGAGAGGTGGAAACTAATAGTAGAGAAAAATACTTGCTTTGACTTCTGCTTGCATTTTTCTTTATGGGCTATACTGGGAAAACTTGTATGTTGCAAACAGTAAATCGTGCAGGCAATAACTGAAATCATTACCTCTTTCTGGTATGCTTTCATTAAAAGCAAAATAGATACCATTGTGTCAGTCAAGCAGTAAAGGTAATTTGTAACAGAGTTGAATCAGTACAATATACAGAGATGTAATTAAATGGGATAATTAGCTATAGTTTTCTGTCAGAGTTTAATTTTTCCAGTGTACAGAGTACTTCCAGGTATTTTTGGGGATACCAGTTAAAGCAGTTCTCACTATTTAGATGCATGTTGGATCTATTCCTCCTTAAGAAAACATCAGTGTAAATCATTAGCTTTTGACTTTCTCATTTCTCTGAATTTTATTTGAATGTCTATTTTCTTTGTCTCCTTTTAAGAATGTAACACATTCTGGAAGACACAAAGGACACAAGTGGCACATAAACCGTCAAAACAGCTGGCTTGGAGATATTCTGGACTGGCAAGATGTTGCATCATTTGTTCATGATAACATTGAAACATTTCTCTCGGTACGTTATCTTTGCACTTACTACAAAATTGGTCTAATTTTTAACTGATAGCAGTTTCTGCTTGGAGTACCACTAAGGTTATGGATTCAAGTACACGGAAAATTAGGGAAACACTGTTAGTGTTACTTACAATTACCTAAGCAATTATTGTAAACCTATTTAAGATATAACTGGAAAACAAACAGAAATGTTTGTGATAAAGAAGCCCTTGTGATTTCAGCATCTTCGTGGATACCAGCTTCCCAGCTGTCTTCCTGAGGCAGATTGTTACCTGTGTCACCTGCAAGCTGATTTTCAATGCATTATTTTATGTAGTTTTTTCTCTTTAAAGAAGAAACCAGGTGGTTTAGGTTATAACCAAAGAAGCTATTGACTAAGAGGTTATGAAAATAAAACCAAGCAATAAAAGCAGGGGGTCATCTTTTTTTTTTTTTTTTTGCCACAAATTATTATTATTTTTTGGGTTGAAAGAAGCTTATTTTTCTCTTTTATGAAAGTTTTGTGGAGAATGAAGTAAATATTTTACACAGTGTGAATTCCTGAGTAAAGACCTTTTACCTTATGAGGAGAAAATGAGGAAGCATTGAAAGCAATCCAAACTGAAGTGTTTCACTAAAAAATCATGTTAAGTCCAAAATGTTTAATATACAGAGTCAATCCCCAATACAGTTCATCTTTGACTTGAGCTGTTGTCATTACGAGAAGTATCTTCAATTTTGGAAGACTTATTATTTGTACCTAACTGGCACCATAGCAGCTCTGTGGATGCAATTAAAGCTAGTATTTGCCTCCAGGCAGTTCTTGGTTTAGACTGATAGGCATGTGTGCTTTTTCTGTCCTCCCAACTGCTGCTTAAATTGTTACAGCTTCTACTAGAGCAGACGATGTGAGACAAGAAAAAGTTCAGAGAAACTTTATTGCAGTAAACCTTTTTTCAGTTAATAATGAAATTTGGTTAATGCTTTCTCAAAGTTGGCCATGCGTGCTTGAGGCAGAGGATTTAAAAATGCACAGCACATCATGATTTAAAATCAATGTGGAGTTTCCTTCTAGGCAAGAGGAACAGAAGGAGGAGAAACTACATGATAAGAGCGTGTCATTTGCAGCATTGCTGCATAGTGCTCAGAAACCATGATGTAAAGTGTGCTTCAGTAATCTAAGCAGGCTAGAGAGAGGGGAAGAAAAGTGTAAACAGAATAAATATTTAAGAATGAAAAACATTAATATTAAAATTTTCATCTACCTAACATGCTTGCTTTACTTCTGAAAACTGGTTTAGAAGTTCAAGGAAAAAAGTGCCAACAATTGACTTGCTTTCCTGTTTATTTCCAGGAACTCATTACTCATCAGCTGTGGGGAAACACCTGTCTTTTTTCTCCATATACTCATGTCCTTAATGACAGACTGTAAAACAGTCAGCTTAGTATAAAGCTCTAAATCCTGATTTCACATCCTTACTGGGCAGCATTTTCTTTCCTGGCTTGCTCATCTACAGTACCTTACATAAATATTACTCATACTAATATTTTAAATTAAAATTGATGAAAATGTGATCTCTGTGCTTGTTTAGGTCATTAAAACATGGAGATTATGAAAATAAGAAAAGTTTCTGCTTAAGTCTGATATTTTTAAGCAAGTTTCTTACCTAGCCTAAGATACAAAGCAACCTTGCTGTATTCAGGATTTATGTTCTTATCACAGCGTGAAGATCTTTCTCCTGGCATTTTGAAGCAGAAGAATGGGTTATTAGAATGGCATACTGAATTGGGAAGGGTTAATATTTTAAATTATATGGGTGCTTTTGGGAGTGTGTGTTCTGGGGATTTAATTTTTTTTTTTGCTTAGATTCTTTGGTTTGGATTTTTTGCTTGTTTGCTGTTTTCATATTTTATGAACCTTTGAGTGGGATTTAGACCAGATTAGATGGGGCTTGGAGCAACCTGGCCTAAGGAAAGGTGACACTGTCTATGGCAGGGGGATTGGGACCAGATTATCTTTAAGGTCCCTTCCAACAACTTTTTTGATTGTGTTGTTTATGGGGAGAGTGAGGTTGAACACTTGAAATCAATGCTAGCTTGCAGTTCTTAAGACTATGGCAAGACACGGTACAGTCCTAAAGCTATGTTGACAGTTTTTTAAACACACAGATAATTTAAAGACAATGAGATAGCTGTAAAGAAGAGTGTAAAGAAGTGGATATGCAGCTCTAATGAGATTTCCTCCACTTTTGGAAAAGAATAAATGTGTATGATTACACTGCTTGCATGTAACAAATATTTATGCATAGATTGAGTTTACCAAAAAATAAATGTCCTTCTAGCCCCTTGGCTTTCTGAAGTATTTCAGAATAGAACAGATGACAGTTTTCTCTGAAAATACAGCTATTTGACAGTGTCGTATTAGAGCCACAAGCAGATAAGCTCTTTTCCATCAATGGAAATCATAGGAAGTGTTCTTCCTTCTTAATAAGTGAAAGAGGGCTTGCTTTAAGAAAAACATTAAAGGAAGACAGATGCTAGTGTTTCACTTCAGGCTTTTCCCGTAGCAGAAGGATTTTTCATTTTAGAGTTGAAAGCATGTAATTAAATCACTGATGTAGGTGTGCTGGGGGATTGCTGCTGTTCATTTAATTTGTAACAACACGCATCGATTCAAAATTTTGAGTATCGGGTAAGGCTTGGAAGACTTCTGTCTTCCAATGTGCTGTTCATTACAGCAGTTATGCTTAGCTGTAGTTTGATGTAGACAGACCTTAATTATTTTAAAGTAATTTACTATATAAACATGTAAATTGCCTGAAGATTTAATATGAAGTAAGCTTTTCCAAATCATCAGTTAGCTTTTTTCTGAAAAGCTTTGGTGTTAGCAACACTGCTACCTTTTTCCAATATTAAACAGTAGTGTTTAAAACCAGTATAATATAATCAGTGATGTGTTTCTGAAGTGGGGCTTATTTCACCTCATTCTTTGCAAAGAGAGTAAGAGTGGATCCTCACTTATGCCTTGTATTTTGCACCCCATGCTTCACTCTAAGGTAGTTTATCAGATGGATTAAATAGGCAGCACGTAGCTGGACTATTAAGATTTAATTTCTTAAAAATAAAAAAGATTCATTCTTTCCTCACTCATCTGCTTTTCCATTCATACCCTTTTTCTCCATTTCTTGTATGCTTGTAGCATTGAGAAAGTGAATCGCTGCTGGCTAACAGTGAATGATGTGTCAGAGCTCCCTTGATGTTATAGGAGACATTGCTAATGTCTTCTTAATTTGATCTTTTGGCTCCTTGCACAAGAATACTCATCATTCCACCAGCAGGCGGTATCTCATTCAGAGATCTCCCAGACAGGAAGACAAAAGACCTTCCACAGAGATGTACACAGCTTAGTTCGATTTCTCTTTCCGTGCCTTTAGCATGACTGATCTGTGTGTTTTAAATCAAGTCAGCTTCTCAAATATTTCACTGAGTTACTACATATCCTAATATTTTCTCTGGCTCCAGTAATTTCTTCAAGTAATCTCATAAATTTATAGCTAATTCGGTCAATTTTGTAGTAATATATCAATTAGCATGGGTTTGGGGGCTTTTTTTACATCTTTGTGTCTAGTTTATTCCCTCTATATGTCTGTTTATCTTTAGAATCAAGTTAGGCACATAAATTTATCTGGCTTCCAGAAGTTTGCTGACTTGAAGTTCTCAGCAAATTACTGTTTTGGTCAAGTGCCTTTTAACCTTCATTTTCAGGTGTTGAGCAGTTTAAAAGTGGCCAAGAGGACACCCTAGATGCCTGAGAACATTGTGTACAATTTTGCTTTCTTGCCTGTTACAAATTGGAAAGGCACACTAACTGATGCTGATGGTGTCACAGCACAGTGTGATGTTTAAGGGAGTGCTGAATTCTGTACAGCTTCATAGCTCTTTTAAACACTGATCCCTTATGGCTGCTTACAGAGCAATGGTTTGGGGAAAGAGGTGTGGTTTTCAGTTATTTAGTGATAAAAAAGTAACTAAACGTACTGTAATATTGCATAAATATTCGCACTTGTTGTGTTTTGGAGAACTCAGCTGGCAAGGTGTTAACAATTCTTTATGTGTAGTAGGTGAACTCATCTACTCAGCTGCAGTAGGCTCTGGGAATCAAACAGCATTATGAACTCTTAGGTGCAGCTGCATGTAATTTGATTTTGTGAGTGGTAGGGAAGTATTTGAGCACGTTCTGATACTGTATTCAGTAATGATTAACGTTTGCTATGTCTGTCTTCTCACCCTAGCTATGAAAAGCTTGTATCTTGAAATTTTAATGATACATATGCATAACGAGGAATTATTCTGTAGTTGGAGACGAGTCATAAAAGATGCAGTTGCTTTCATAAGACATACCAAAGCTATAGAAAGGCACTATCTGCACTTACTCTAAAGCAAATGCTGGTGATAACTAAGTCAATAGTTCAAATCAGTGACTCCACCAAACAGGGATGTTCATGTAGGAGAACCATTCCTGATGTTAATCGAACAACCTGATACCTACGTTGAAACTACCTGCAGTTGTATACTCCTGGTTATCGGCCCTCAGGCTAAAGCTTCTACGGAAAGTGTTCAATAAATCCTGCCTGTACCGGAGAAAAATCCTATTTTGAAGTCAACTGCTACAGTCCCACCAATTGTGCTTTTCTCTGGCATGCGGAACAAGCTCGTCTCCTTGTGAATTCTCACTGGTGTCAGCTCAGCTTATGTGTTGCAAGTGAGGGTCTTAACAATTGCTGTGATTTCTATTTAGAAGACTGCTAAATCAGGCTAGTTTTACTCTCTAGAGGAAAACTTCATTAGACCAATTTTCATTACCAACACACTTCATGCTAATGGTTTGCTTTACAGTCTCCTAGTTTTATCATTATATATTCAAAGTAGTCAGTCCTTAACAATCATGTCCTACATGAGCTGTAAGGATAAAATACCATCATGATGGTGCTGTGTAGTTGGCACCAGTAGAGGCTGTCCTTAATGGTCTGAGTCACAGGAGTCTAAATGAGCTGACTCAAGAGCTCTTAGGTGTGGAAAGCTGGAACTTAATGGACATCATCTTCCCTCAAATTAAGGAGCTTGTCCTTTCATAAAGTGTTTTTATTCCAGACAACTCCCACCCCTTGACGTCTGCCCTGGACTATCTGCTGTCATACTTGGGAGAAGTATTAATTTTCCACGTCATGACAGATGCCTTGGCCTGTTGTTTGCCTTTTGGGGTGTTTTTCCCCTTTCTTAGTTCCTACCTCATTTTCTTGAAGGAAAAGCAGTCTTCCTAGCTCGTGCATCTTCAATGCCTTCTTACTCAAAGCACTGCTCCTGTTTCAGGGGCCTTTGTTTTCAACCTGTGTCCTTATTTTTAAGGCCTTTGCTGCTGTTCTGTGATTAAACTCCACATTATAACAGAAGACCTGTGGCACAGAAGCTCCTGTTCACACACACCAAGTTCTAGTAACAGGCTTAAATATCTGGGAGGGGAACCTTGCATACAATTTAAGGCATTCTGTTAGCAATGATAGCACTATCTTTACTCAATACCAAGGAAGGCCTCTGCTTTGACTACAAACCATTCTCTCAGAATTCACTGTCCTCTGTGTTTACAGTCCTCATAACATAATGTGCACATAATGATGTTACCTGGGGGCTGTGTGAACTTACAGCACTGCTGCACCCCCAGAGTGAATTTGTAATCCATAGAAGAAGCAAAGGAACAGGTACCAGTGGGAGAACATTTTTCAGCAGTGTCCTCTTCACTTCTAACCTCACTTGAATTCTCAAGAGAGACTAATAAAATCTGTACAAAAGATGAGCTTTGACATTCATAATTCCCATTGAATAGTAGGAAGCATGAACTAAGTAGGTCTTTCTGTTTTTAATTCCCTGTCATTTCCCCCAGCACTTACTCCCTCTCAAGTTCATGCTTAATAAATTAAATTTGATATGATTCACTCCGTTCCAAAGGACAGGTGATCACATGGCTTACACTCCTTTGTCTGCCCTACAAATGCTGCCTACTAGGGAAGGGTTTTTTTGGTTTTAGGGGGTTTTTGGTTGGTTGATTTTGTTTCAATTCAGTCTAATTTCCGTTTGTTAAACCAAGACTTAAGAGTTGCTAGTTTTGAAGTCTTCATTTACAGCTTTGAACCCAAAGGGCTTTTGTGTCAGTGCTTTCACAGTTTTCCAGTTACATTAGTTAATCTGAAAGAAGATTTTTTTGTGATCTTGCTTCTTTTATTTGTTAGAATCACTTTGGCTAATACATTCTTACTGTATTCCTTCTGGATGAAGTATGTGTTTGAAACTGGTGTGCATTGCATTTAGGATGCCTCCATGTGCCTCCTTTTGATGCATCAAAACTAGTCTTTACTATATGTAACCATAAGCAATCAGTTCCCCAACCCACTACAAATTTTTATAAATTATCTAATATTGTTTGATTTATTTTTCATAGTTACTTGACTAACTGGTTCATCCTTACTCAGAATCACAACTTTTGCATTTCTCTGCAGATACTATTAAAAACATGCATTTCATTACCATGGAAGCTTTTAAAAACAAATTTATTGAAGTAGTACTTTTAGTATTTGATTTGAAGCTTCAGATTCATTTCTACCTTGTGATATTACTCCTTGTTCTTTGTGCCTTAACATTTCTGCTTTTGAAAAGGTGAATATTTTCTCTCAAGGCAAGATTTGCTTGACAGCAGTGTTAATGACCATAAACAAGTGTCACCACGTCTGTTTTTTTTTGCAATTTTGTATAATGAAATAATTTTGAATATTGGGAGAAAAATTCCAAAACATTGTAATCAACTACATAGAAACTTACCTTTGGTAAAGTAGACATTTTCACTTGATACAACCTGCTGTAGTGTAGGTATCAGGGAAGATGATTTTTTTAAAAAAAGTAATTTTTGTATAGCTTGATGGAGATAAAACACTCAGTAAGTAATTCTCTTGCTAATAGCATCCAATGCCTGACTTTGTCTTCACTTCTCCCTCGTTTTTCAGATCCTGGAGTCTCTGTGGATAGTGATGAGTCGCAATGTGAGCCTCTTGTTTACCACGGTTACAACATTAGTGACAATCCTCTTCCACAGTGGCACAGCTCTTCTCAATTTCGTGCTTTCAGTGGTAAGTGGTGTGTCATTGGTTCACATGGTCTGTTTTACTGGAAAAGCCTAATTGCACACGTAACAATGAAAACTCAAACCTAAAGCATTGGAAACATCTTCTAAACTTACCTAATACTAAAAGTCTTTAAGATTTTGCAAACTCTGTCTGGGGGTATTCTAGACAGAGGGTAAGAGTTGTGTAACTTTTACGTTAGGAGGTAGTAAGTCTTCCTGTCATTCTATTAGTGGAAAATTCTTGTTTCAGGCCTTGAAGATACTAAACTGTAACTTGTGATATCCTGCATAACTGCTGAAGTCTTATGGCGTGTCCTCATAAGCACATCCCTGTACAAGTCATTGCTTTCAGAAGATGGAAGAAACTGTTACAGGGGAATCAGCAGTTTGTTCTCTAGTTGTCTTCCATAGAAAAAAGATTGTATGAGAGTATTTTATTTCTTCCTTAGTCCACAACTTCACCCAAGATGGCACATTTAAAACTGTGTCTGAAAAGTTAGCATACAAAAATTGCAAACTTGGGTACTAATTGCCAGTGATTTCAAGACACTCAGGCTCAGGCACAAAATTTATCTTTAGATGCCTGATGACTTATATCAAGTTCATTGCATGCTGTTGCTGTGATGCATGATCTGACTTTTTGACTGCCAGCAGGGTCCTGCCTCTTGCTGGGGCACTGTGCAGTCACCTGGTTTAGCAGAGGTAGTTGGGATCTTGCTGTGTTGGAATTCTTTTAAAGATTAGATGTTTGGACTGTACTCTTATTTTTTCATTTTTCAGGTTTTCTAGCTGCTATAGAAAAGTTTTTACTAGTTTGGAGAGGCACGAACTAACTTAAATTTTCCAACAAGATAATACTCAAAGTGGTTAGTTTTTCTGTTGATTACAATTCAGTCCAGTATAGTCATCTCCAACAGAAATTAAAATACTGAATTTTATTTTGATAAAAGGTTTAAAAATTTGTACTTTAAAACCTGGAAATAATGGGCACTTTGTTCAGAACCTCCATTTTGAAAAACACGTCTTCCATCAAAACGTTCAGTAGGAATGTCAATCCATGTAGCACGTCCATCCACGATCCAGTAAGACTCTTCAGATCCTCAACAGGCTTTTGAAAACTGATTATTAGTTACGGAAGTGTCACTTGTATTTCACTTCTGAATACAAGTTCCTATCTGCACACATGTGCACGTGGATGTATGTATATGCTTTTGTGTGGGTGTATAAATACGCACATATGTTTACTCACACGTGCACATGCTCGCTCACTCACTCTGCTTGTATTCTGTTAGAAAGATTGGAAGAGAAAAAGCTCCATTTGGCTGATGGGCATCTACAGTCCTTCAGGGAATGGGTAGATTTTGTAAAACACACAACTAAACAAACAACCAGAAAACCCAAAACAAGCAAAAAACTCCCAACAAACAAAAACCCCGAAGCTTTACAGCAGAAAATTGAGTATGAAAAGCAGATACAAAAATATTTACTGAATCACTGGACCTGATGCACAAGCAATTAGGTTGTGTGTTTCTTGATACCTGTGGAAATGCTGAATTATCATTTTGGAAGAGAGTGTTTACCCAGAGCTTTCTCCTTGAATTCAGTCTATCCCTCCTCAAATTAGAGTATTTAATGTTTTCAGCTACAGAACGAATTCTACAGCATGAAATAGTAATTGATCAATTGTTTAACTATAGAAAGGTCTTACTGTTTTGTATTTGGTAAATTGTTCCTGGTAGTCATTGGCAGGATCTTGAATTGTTGCTTAGGAAACAATTTAGGTATCTCAGATATCCTGTAAAAGTGGTCTGAAAACTTACAGCCTCCAGTTGCTCTAAGATAGCACATATGTTTTGCTGCTGAATGTAGTATTGAGGCTATTCTACTTGTTGGAAGAGTCAACAAGCCATTTGATAATATATTATTATATAATAATATATTATTATATATATTTGATAATATATTATTGTATTTGATAATATATTGTAATATATTATCATTTGATAATATATTATTATATTCAGTGACTACAGCTTCTTTTTGCATTTCTACACCTATTGTGCTAAAGGAAATACATTAATTTCCTAAAAGGCAGATATTCCAAAATTCAGTTAATTTTGTATGGTGCTGTGGTTACATCCATCTTCTTTTAGCAGATACTGAGTAGGGTTTATACTTTTTCCTAGCTTGTAGTTCAGCTTAACAGCATTTTATTCCACTGCTGTTCATTCCCGGCCATCACTTTGGCTTTTACACTTCAGATGGCTATGTCTGTCTTCCATCTCCTTAAGAAGGCAAGTTTCTTCTCTGGACACTAGAGAAGAACAGTCAGGATAAGCAGATATTGTACTTACTGTACGTAGAGCAATGTGCTGCTCTCTGTGTTGAAAACTGCACGTGCAAGAAGGATCTGTAGGCTGAGCTCAGTGGAAGGAAGGCACAACATCATCTGGGTGCCTGCTTCAGTATTGAGTTTTCTAGTGAAATCAGGAAATATTACAGTATCTTAGGAGAAATGGCAGAGCCCATCAAGGAAGAAAAATAACCATGAGTGCAGAATTACAAAGGGTGTTAGAATGTGATTCAAGTTTTAAGATTCTCTCATTTGAAACTGTAACAAAACATAGCTTATGCTGCTACTGGCACTAGACTGTTTTGCATTAAAGAAAAGCTTAATTATTTTTATTATTTTTTAATCTCAAAATGAATGTTAACAGCATGCTGTTTAAATCTGCTAATACGACTTGTTTTATTAGCCAGATTGGTTTATCACCCAAGGCAGAAGCTAAACACCTGGGAAGATGGAATATAGCCTAAACCAATATATGACATTTTGGACAGGGGTCATTATAGGTGAATAGTTAAATGTGACTTTCCAGTTAAAGTCTGGGAGGGTAGAGTAGGGGGAAAATGGTAGTAGCATTTTACTGAGTATAGAGAAATTAGGAACAGAGACATATGGATGTCATTCTTGAGATCAGTAATGAAATACTGCCATGCTGTTTGCATTTTGTTTTCTGAGCATCTTCAGAGAGAGTGAAGGAAAAGAGCACGAGGTGTCTGCAAACTGGATAAAATGCTTGAAAGTAAGAGACTTACAGAGGTCAGGCTGTTTGGCTCATAATAAAAGATTAAGATATGGTTTATTCTATTCCAACAAGTAGGTTGGAAAAAAGGAAGGAATTCTTTCTAATCTTGGGAAGAAAGAAAAGCTATCTGAGACTTGTAGATGAAGCAAATACAAGCCATAGTTTACATTCGGAGCATACAAAATGGATTTTTCTTGTTCGAGGTATTCTGTTTCAAGATGGACACAGTTCTGTGATATATGCTTACCCAAGAAGTTGCTGAGCCCACTGACAGGAAAATAAGAGAAACACAGTTGACTGCCACATAGAGGAAGCTAATCCAATCTGATTGTAATTTTTTTGTCTTTTAACTGAAACAACGGAACTGCCATCACTTCTGCTGAGACTCATCATCAAACTCACAGAAGGAATATTCACTTAGGATTGCCAGCGTAACATAAAATTTATGGTGGTGAATTTTTGTGTGATTCGTATCTGATACCCAGCTGCATAATGACTCTTGAGATGGCCCAAATTTATTTGGCAGTTTTGTTTGCTTGTTTTGAGAATAGATGTAACTATTCAGCAATTTTTTGATCTGTTAAACATGCTGAAAAAGAACCAAAAAGCCCCACAACTAGAATGTTTATCAGCATTCTAGTTGTTTGGTCTAGATGTGACTTTGGGAAGAGGCTGAACAGCGGCAGAAGTTTTAAAATGTCTGGCTGTGAATGTTAAATCCTTTGTGGAGCAGGGGAGAAAATTATTCTTTCAGCTCTGTGTGTTTTTCTAAATCCAGGCTTGTGGAAGAGTATCTTATTCCTTTCCAGTAAAATTCAGTATCTGAAGCATAGCTGCATATAATTCTGTAAGGTATTTATTACCTTTTAATTTAAAACTTCAATTTGTTTTGCAGGTGATTTTTCTGACCACGCTGTTCTACCTGTTGAGCTCCAGTGATGAGTATTACAAGCCAGTAAAGTGGGTGATAAGCCTGACACCTTTGTCTCAGCCAGGTCCCTCCTCAAATATAGTTGGCCAATCTGTGGAGGAAGCAATAAGGTACATGGCTGATTTCTTGCCCTTTCTTTAAAATTGTTTTTTAAATTTGATGTTCAACTGCAAATAGTTAACAATTGCAACAGCTTGTGTTTCAAAGATGAGCTGCAAATCTCAAAGATTTCAAGAACCTAGCATCGATGATTTCTTTTCCCCTTCAATTGTTAATAGAGCAATTTGATTGGACTTGGCTAAAAAATTTTCAGAGATCTGTGCAGCCATGTATACTAGTGTTTAGTAAAACTGCTACACCCATGACACCCTAACTCATCAGGAGGCAGTGTTTGCAGTTGTGTTGCCAATAACAGCTGGGGCAGCTCAGTAGGAGCAGATTCATGCAGCAAAACAGTAGAAATGGAGGAACTGACATCCGTGCTGCGCACATTTCAAAAGTACTTCATTTGAAGTATTTTGTCTAATATTGGAGAATAAGTACCCAATTGTACTGGAATGTATTAGATATGCTTCTGGAGTATATTTTCCAGTTCAATTTCATCTGAAAGAAACCTAGTTCATGATCTCCATAAACCAAATTACATCAAAGGGAACAACAGGGGAGTGCTCTCCTTATCACACTTGGAACACTGCTGTACTGCACCTACAGAGTACATTCATGGTGTTTAATGCTTAGTCACCAATCTTGTGTGTCAGCTCTAAACTACTTCAGTAATTGAAGAAGAATTTTTTATGTTTTTAGATATGGTTCACAAAGATTACACAGTAAAGCTATTTTTGGGATGGTGCAGTAATGTTCATTCATTACAGATGAATGAAATCACCAGCTTTCACCTGTTAGCAGCTTGAAACACTAACATGCTGGTAATGTAATAAACTAGATTATATATAATGTGTTTAAATCATGGTGTACTTTTACAAAGAGTTGATGGTCTGGGCAAAGTGAACAGACTAAATTCTGTATAGCCATTGCCTCTTACACCACTGCTTTCTGTGTCATCTTGGGCATACGTACAATACATGACTAAGCTTTAAACCAGGGAGGTATTAAAGTGCTTTCCAAACTTACTGCCAAGTGATTGCCATTTTAACAATGGGAAGGTTAAAAATGTTGTGTAGGATCTTGAACAAAGTGCTAACTGCTGTAGTCATTTGAAATGAAGGGGCAAGTCAGGCAGAAAGCAACAGATTTGGAATTCTGCCAAAAAGTTAATAGCCCTTCACTTGAGTGACTGCTGTTAAGTTTTCATTGATCACATGGTTAGTATCTCGGTTCTATCTTTTCTGAATAGTGTGAGCAGATTTAGAAACTCATACTTGTCTCACAAATTGTTCTCTTTAGCCCATGGTAGAGGGGAACAGTGTGAAAAACTAGGATATGGTTTATGTGGACATGGATACTATGTGAGGAGGATTGTATTAAATGCAATTATAAATGCAATTACAAGTTTACAGGTATGTGACTAAGGTGACCCAAGGTATTTCTCAGAATTAGAATGGAGGAAAGAAAGAAAGAAAATAATTTTAGAAAAGCCATAGGAAAATGAGTAGGAAAGAGCCAGCATGCATCAGTAACTGCAAATATGATGAGCAAAAGCCAGTGTTTGGAGAATCTGGAGAATGTGGAATGTGAGTAGCTTGTCATACACAAGGGACCTCAGTCTGTGTATTCACTAAGGTGGCCTGAATCAGTCATTCATATTTGTTTGGAGTAGCCTGTACTTGGTGCCTTATTTGAATTCTTTGGAATGAATCTTCTGAGATTTTCAGAAGTTCCTCACTTCTCAGTTGTACCTAAGGATTTATCCTAATGCTTCTTGGTTAGCTTGCATTCCACTCCAAACTTACTGTGATCTTCGGTATGTAAGTATGGCGAGTACAGTAACAATTTCTCATGAGTTTATGCATGCCCAGTCTGTTGCCATATGAAAAACAATTGCTACTTCAAGCCTGTTCTTTTATCACAAAGTAGCAACTACTCTTTCCTTTTGGAGAGGAGTTGTTGCTGCAGGGCTAGGAACCTAAAAATGCCTTCTTCACCTCATCTGTAAATGGCATGCAAAATGGATGTTAGTGCTTGGTGGTAGGATGGAAGAGACTCCATTTGTGTTATAAATTTTGTCAAATAATGAAACATCTGTAGTTGCTTTCATCGTTAGACTATGACAGCATTACACAACTTGAATTCACCCTCAAAATATCCATGCTTTCAAGTTGACCAAAAAGATTAAGTTAATAAATCTCAAAAGTCACCAGCTGTGTTCCAGCTCCCACCACTCTTCAGCAGGACACAACACATGCACAAAGCTAAGACAGCATCTAACTAGTCCTGTCCAGAGGGCAGGGATCCTCCTAGCAAGAGATAAATCTAATCTCTCTGTTGCTCATAAACTAAATGACGTAAAAATAATCATCCTCCAAGTTGTCAGTCACTTCTGTTGCTCTTTTACTTAAGATGTGTTTGTGGAAAGCACTAGGAAACTTGGACGTAATCAAGGATGTGTTCCCTTGTGTGCTTCGCCATTTATTTCAGAGGAAAAGAGCAAGGGGGAAAGCAGAGGAGAGCACTTGGCAACTCATTTCTGTAGCTCAAGAGATCCCTTAATTTAAAGGTGTTACCCAGTGAGCTCTTAAACAAACCAAGACCTTTTCCCATTTCAATTTCTCTCATCGGAACTGTGCTGTGTTTCTTTATTTTATGGACTATAAGTAGCTATACATTTTATAAATATTTTTCTAACTCCCTTGATGATGAATTTGCAAATACAGTGACAGTTCTCTGTTCACACAAATAGATTTATGTGCTATATAGGGGTAAGAGCATCTTTCCAGGCTGCTTTGAGCCAAGTGTTGAATCTCACTGTTTCTGTCAGAATACCTCAGATTATATATTTGAACTTGAGTAGTGGGGAGAAACTAGATGCAGCTGTGGTGAAGCTGTAGGAGTTTTGAAGAAGCTGAGTGTAATCCAAGAACTGCCTGCTGCAAACCATGGGATGAATTGCCCTCCTGGCCTTTGATAGGAAATTCATTCATCCAGGACGCCAGGGAGGCAGAATGCCAGCAGCGTGTGTAAGGTGGTGGAATCAAGCAGGGATTTGACAAAACATCATGCCATGCCTGAGCCAAGAGCTTGTTTGGCAAACCTAGTGGTACAAAGGCAGAGCCATGAAAGACAGAAGATGGCTTGGATGCACCAGCCAGCACAGCTCCACCAAGGACAAGTTGTGCTGGGAAAAGCATGCGCCTTGCTTTGAGGAGGTGACTGTCCTAGTGGGACCAGGGGAGAGCAGTGACTGCCACTTGCTCTAACTTCAGCAAGTCTCATGGCAGCCTTCAGTAACCAGCTGGGTGAGCATGGACAGGAGAAGGGGATGGCTGTAGGAGCACTGCTGGGTGCTCAGCAGGACAAATTCCTGTGGGGATGCTGCTGGTGGTGGAGAAACAACTGTGGGGATGTTACTGGTGGTGATGTGACTCAGGGCAGTGGTGGGGCTGATGCTGGTGGTGGTCTGGAGTGAGGGCTTGGGTGAACAGTGGGAGAGTCACCTGCATGGTGGTGGGTGTCCCTTCCCATCTGGGGAAGGCAGGACAGCTGATGGGAATGTCCCTTGCCACGTGGGGAAGGCAGCAGCTTGATGGAAGGAAGGTCCTCCTCTCCCCAGTCCTTCAGCCCTCAGTGCTGAAGAGATGACACCTCTTCATGAAGGGCAGTGTCACTTCATGAAGAGGAAGGGGCCACACAACCCTTGACAGTCAACAAAAGAACTGTTTTCTAGGTCTCTCTCAGGACTGGAGGGCAAAGGGCAACCCAAGGGATGGTCTGCTGCTAGTTTGATCTTTTCCCATGTTGTGAATGTAAGCTTTCCATGAATGTGAATGTAAGCTGGGCATTTGCCTTTGCCCCAGATACCTGCCTTTGACTGAGTTTTCCCAGTTCTCACAGGCAATGCTGCCTGCTTCCCAGCAGCTGACCAGATGGGAACCTGCAGTGTTTGGACTATAGAACAAACACAGATTTGCAGATTGATCATAAACCAGTTTTCCCAATTTTCAGTAACTTCATTACGAAAATGCTCCTATGATTTTTAGACTAAACACTTGTGTGTGCTTTGTAGTCATATATTGCATTTGCTTCTGCTCATTGTTTGCATCCTGCGGAAGGCAGAATTTAATCTACAGGGAAGACGAAAGGTCAGTAGTTGTATGATGATTCCCTAAAATGCAGTAAAAAACCTGGGAGGTAGATCACTACCAATGGCATATGTGACCAAAGCGATTTCTGACTGGTGTATGAAGTACTGGTTCTCTTTCAAATCAACCAACTAATTCAAAATTCCATGCTGGAATTTCATGGGCCTGTAAATGAGGTGGGAAATAAAAATTTAGGGAAGTTATAATAATCCTAAATACTGCTAATGCCTCAGCAGTAAAAGAGCTTCTGTTTTCTAGTAGTTTTGGTCCTTCATGCCCATTGGTTTATGTGTTTCCCCTTTTCTTTGGTTTGCAAGGTCTTTCTCAGTCTGATTCTAACTTTCTTGGTGTGGCCACATTTCATTACTCTTTTTTTCTTCTTGATAAATTCATAAATTCTTCATTTGTCCTTTGCATTTCATCCCTCCACGGTTCTGTCCTATTTTTTTGTTGGTTGGTTGGGGTTGTTTGTTTGTTTTTTCCCCCTGTTTTCCATATTACATAAGTGGGTATCAGGACAAAAATGTGATGAATTACAAAGGTAATATTTCATCATGTGCAAGAGTCTCCCTTGACTGACAGTGGTGGTTAGTTGCCTGTGAATATAGTAAATACATGATTTACTTTCACTGAAACCACTTAAAGTCAGCCAGAGGAATGAGTGAAGAAAGGGGAACAGGGAGGGGACTGGTGACTGTGGCAGAAGGGTTATGCCAAAGTAGGTTCAGCTGCAGGAATTCTTTTGGCACCACTCTTATCAGGTTCAGGAAGATGACTTGTTTTAGAAACATGAGGACCCCTTGGACCAGTTTACTGTATTTAGATAATTTTAGTTCTCAATAGTAGTTAGTGAAATTTTTTGTTGTAACTATAATTAATAATGTAGTACTTGGAAGGTTGAGGGGAATCATTATCTGCCCATAACAGTGTGAGATTTGCTTTGTTCAGAAGGGTAGTTCATGAGTCGCCTACTTCACTGCCTAAGTAGGAAAATTATATTCTTTACCCCTGAAATAGGGAGGGGGTGCTCTTGTCTGGATTTTGACTTTTGTTTTGTTTTTGTCCTGAATGGATGAAGCAGTAATTCTCCAGCTCACAGGTTTCCAAGTAGTAGCATGCACACCTTTGCCTGAACCATTTTCCTTTCCCCGAGCAGCATGTCGTTCTCTTCCTGAATGCACCATACCCTTCTTCCCCGAAGCTCCCATTCTGCTTGCTCTGGTGGAGATATTGCACATTACTAAGTTGCATGTTCTCACGGCCTCAGTGCAATTTAGTGTGTGCGATACTTTCACATGAGTGCATGCACACGGGTATGGCTGTGGCTTAAAGTTACTGCAGCTTTCGGTTTTGGTGGGGCCTAATTACGTTGTGAAATGGTCTTAAACCCAGATCAGTATTTTGAGTGATGCCTTGAAACGTGTTAGTGGAAGTTTGTTCTGTAATGCCGGGAAGATGAGTACTGTTTGTTTTCAATCTGAGAAAGGTTATCATGATTTCCTTCATTTTCTTCATTTGCTGTGCACACCTCAAATTTGATCAAATTTTTCATTGGTTATAGAAAAGTTACTTAAAATAGTATGTATTTCTAAAGAGGAAATTGTTACCCTTAGCTGAAATTGGTTGGAAATTCAAAAGAAGGATTTGATACGAAAAAACCTATAGTGTCTTGATGGGTGAAATAGGTTCTTAATGAAATTTCAACTTTTATTTATTAGCATCTAAAGAGATCTGAAATGAGCTAGCATGCAAACAAATGAACAAACAAACAAACAAGCAAAATCCCAGCTGTTTGAACATCTAATTGGTTGGCTGTGGCATCCTGGCAGTGATTATGGAGAAAATGAGACAATGATACAATTCCCACAGAAAACAATAATCTTCCAGCATGTTAAGCTAATGCTTAGAGAAAGCAAAATGTGTGATCTTGTTTATTTTACTGCAACATTAATAATTTCTTTCAGATTAATTTTTCAAAGATAACTGTTAACTGATTATGTTTTGACAGAATTTTTGCATGCAATGAATGTTCTTTAGTAGCAGTTCTCTCTTGCTGAAATCTTTTGTCACACGAATGCATTTAATAGGACCTTACTGAAATCTTTCAAGCTTTACCTAAAGGTGTATGTTATGAGATGGGAATAGAATTGAAAAATATTCTGTCTTAATGATTCTGTCTTAATCATGAAGTCAATGGCACCTGGCTTGTATCAGGAATAGTGTGGCCAGCAGGACCAGGGCAGTGATTGTCTGCATGTACTCGGTCCTGGTGAGGCCACACCTTGAGTGCTGTGTCCAGTTCTGGGGCCCTCAATGCAAGAAAGTCATTGAGGCTCTGGAGCGTGTCCAGAGTAGGGCAACGGAGCTGGTGAAAGGTCTGGAGCACAAGGCTTACGATGAGCAGCTGAGGGAGCTGGGGGTGTTTAACCTGGAGGAAAGGAGGCTCAGAGAGGACCTCATCACTCTTTGCAACTCCTGAAAGGAGGGTGGAGCCAGGTGGGGATCGGTCTCTTCTCCGAGGTGACAAGCGACAGGATGAGAGGAAATGGCCTCAAGTGGCACCAGGGGAGGTTTAAGTTGGACATCAGGAAGAATTTCTTCACAGAAAGGTTTGTCAAGCATTGGAATGGACTCTCCAGGGAAGTGGTGAAATCACTGTTCCTAGAAGCATTCAGGAAACAGGCAGATGTGCCACTTAGTGCTGTGGTTTAGTTTACAAGGTAGTGATTGGTCAAAGGTTGGACTTGATGATCTTGGAAGTCTTTTCCAACCTAAATGATTGTATGATTCTGTAATGAAATAATTTTCTAGTCTAAAACTGGGAATAACAGATGTATTTTGTGTTTCATTACATCGAAGAAAGGAAAGCTTCAGTAGAATTATTGGAAAAAAAATACAATATGGTCTGCAAATCTACAAGAGATGCTACAATGTTTCAGTGCATATGTGGAACCAAACTGACAGTAACCATAACCTGATCATCCTAGTGGGATAGATAGTAGTATTTTAAGCTGCCTGTTTTAGAAGCAATAAACATGACTTACTCACAGTACTTATTTAGTCTTAAATAGTCTCATATTTGCAAAAAGAACCACCATAGGATTTGTCTTTACCTGTATTTCCTTTTATATAGAAAATACTTGTTCTTAAACACAACTGTCTGTGTATTGCTTTATGTACACATGATTTCAATCAGTTATTCAAAGAGTATTTCAAAGAAAAACAGACCTTCAAAGAAAATTTCAGAAAATAATTTATTTGCTCATTCTTAGTCTTTACTCCAAAATTTACTTGAAACTATGAAAAAATGTTCATTATTATACACATATAATTTGGGTGAAGTATGTCACACAGTCTGTAAATTTAATCTGAATTTTGCAGTTTACTACCCCTAATTCACAAGATTATCTAAGTGCGTAAACCTGATGCTGAAACAGACAATTGTGTTCTCTCTGCCCTGCAGGCTGGTATCAAACGCACTGAGAGGCTGCTACAGACTCCTTGCTTTATGTGAGACAGGGCTGATATTTTGCCATTGGCTTCTTTCATATTCCAGATGGCATGTTCTGTATGTTCTAACAGCAGTTTGTCTTAGTGCATATTTCTAGTGTGTAATTCTCTGGCTGTCCAGTGTTTTTTAAGACTGTAGATTTCTGTAAACGTGGAGGATGTAGGTTAGTGTGTGTGTGTGTGTGTGTGTGTGGGAGCACTTTTAAAGACATAAAAAGATTTCCTTTTTATGTGTTTAAAAGATTTCCCTGCAATCTTTAAGAATAATGTAGATTTCCCTGCAATCTTTAAGAATAATGTAACTACATTGCATCTTACATATTAGTCCCTTAATTCTGTGTTGCACTTAGGCTTTTGTATGTATAAACAAATTTTCTTTTACTACAGCACCAACTTTTTAAAAGTTAGTTGTATGTCAGAACCTATTTGAATGAAAGTTTAGTTGGTAATAACATGAACTGTATCAGTAAAGAGAGTGATAGTTTACGTCTGGAATTTAGGTCAGCCAGTTAGTTTTTCTCTTTGCTTCTAAGGCTAACTGGAAGGCATGGAAAGGCAAGGGTTGCTGAAACACTTATTAAATACATAGGGAAAAGATCTTCCATCAGGTATTTCTAAGAATAAAAGTATACTACTAGAATTAGTTTTAGTATAATGTTGCAGGGTTCTATGCTTGCATATCTAATAATTCTTTATGTGTGTATTTAATGTTGCAGTAGTTGCAGTATATGTTATTATAACCTTGATTAGATTTCTGCTATCTAAAATACAGATCTGTTGTAGTGTAAGAAGACAGCATGAAGTCTTATATAAAACTTCAGGATTTCCTGATATCTCAAAGATTTAACCTCACAGCTTTAGCTTTTCACTTTTTTTTTGAGCTGTAAGGTCAATCCATTATTTATTGTCTCCACCAACATAAGCAATGAAAATGCTCCCTTCTTTATGCTTGTGTTTCATAATTTTATTATCCGAATAGTCTGAAGAGTTTGGGAGTTTCTTAATGTAAGACTGCAGTGGATCTCAAGCAGTATTGACTCCAGCTAGATGTTGCTCTCATTCATGAATTTTTCAAGCTAAAATGGGAATCTGAAGAATTTACATCCTTACAAGTGGTGTGGAGAATAATAAATGTTAGTGCCAGTGCATGCTAACAGCTAACTAAGGCTGAAGGGAAGAGAGAATGCATATCTGAACAGCAAAATATTAAAGGCCAAGGAAATGAGAAACTATCCTCTAAAAAGGTGAAGTTTCTATTAAATAAATGAAAGGATCATAAAATTCAGCAGGTAGAAATAGGCCTAAAGCGTGAGGGTGGTGGTGGTGCTGAGTTGGATTCATTTACTCAAAGCTCCACAAAATGCTATTAAACCAAAGTATAATTTTTCATATGCGGCAGGAGCAACAAGCAGTCAGAGGGCTGAGGGATGACAGGGAGTGCTCAGCAACCACAAGGCTGCTGCGGGTTGTTGCAGTGGGGAGGTAAATTGATGCTGTGAAGGTAAGTGGAGGGAGTCACACTGTAAAACCCTTCTTATGGATGAGCTGCAGCAGAATCTCTCAGAAATTACAGTGACTGTAGAAGAGCTTGTAGAAAAAGACCAGATTAAATAAGTAGTTGCAAATTGTTGGGAGTGACTGGTGATAACTCACTGTAGATATCTTAAGAGCAAAATAAAAAAAAAACTGTTCCAGGGAACCCAGAAAGTACTAACTTGTAAGCTGGATATTGGTACTGTAAAGCTTCGTAGGAACTTAAGGACATGCCAGCATGTGGTGAATATGATTTAGTTGCAAAGAATCAGTGGAGTTTTCACAGAAAGAAGTTCTGCCTTACTCCTCATGTTTTTTGAAGTGTGTGCAAGCAGGACCCTTAATAAGTTCATCTATCTGCTGTGTTCTACCAAAATTTAATAAAGGCTTTTTACCGTATCTCTTTCCTGAGACTTCCAAGGACAAGGAGTATTGTCTTTAAACAGGAAGAGGATAGATTTAAATTAGATATAAGGAAGAAATTCTTTACTGTGAGAGTGGTGGGACACTGGACCAGGTTTCCCAGAGAAGGTGTGGATGTGGCAGGATTGTAGACAAACTCAGTTAGAAGAGAGCAGTGTCTGGGAAATAAAGTGACTGATGAAATGTAGTGTAGATGAAAGTGATGCATGCGGGTGAGAGGCAGTCCTAACTTCACACATAAGCTGATTATTGCTGTGCTGACTCTTATCACTTGGGAGCTATATTTTCTAATACACAGGCTAGCGCAGTGCTTGGCAATATTTAAAAAACATCTGCCAGGCATATCAAACATTAAGATTTGCTACCACAGACCTAGACAACAGAAACACGGAGTGTTACTCCCATTGTATGAAACTGTGATTTGCCTATAGCCTGAGTTACTGTGTGCCATTCTGGTTTCTGCATCTCAAAAAGCTAGGAGTGCAACAAGACTGGTTAGAGAAATGAAGGCATGCATCAGTTTTGCTGTGAGGAATGACTGAGTTGGTTAGAACTCTTCAGCCTGGAAAAAAGGATGTTACACAACTGAAGTTTGTAAAATCAGAACCAGTGTGAAAAGGATGACTGAGTTAGACTGCCTGTGGCCCCTTCTAGGATAAAATCTTAGCATCAATGAAAAGTGAGCAGGCTTTTTTTTTTTTGCAAAAAAAATAAAAGTGTTGGTCCATGCCGCAGGCATGGATAAGATCTTGCAAAAGAATGCAAGAGTTGCAGCAACTTGCAGGATTGAACAGGAGGACAAGAAGAGATATTAATTGGAGATTAATTAATAGAAAGCCTGCATGAGGTTCCTAATATCCCCTGAGGTGAAAGTAGAGGTTGGAAGAATGTTCAGGGGGTATCGTTGAATAGATTCGTCCTGTTTCTTTTGTTCCCTTAGCATCTGCTTCTGGACTCTACTGGAGGTGGGATGCTGGCTAGACAGATCTTTGGTCTGAACAAGTTTGCATTTTTATATGTTATGTTCCCAGATCCATTTTAAGGCTAGTTCGGTATTGCACTTAGTAAACATCGTCTATTCATGATAAAAGTCTGGAAATGTTAGCTCTAGGTGATTCAGAAATAACTGGTCCTTTCAAATGTGCTTTTCAGAAGAATAATTGTAAGCTTACAAGTACAGGCTAAAGTAGTAATTAAAAAATTAAGACAAATACAAAGGTATTTTAAAGAAATAATCAGATGTAGAGTTTCTTACAGGTTGTTATTTGTCACAGAAGGTAGACATTTCTCTGTTAGAGAAGAAAGTCTATGTGCTACTGCGTCCTTCAGACTGATTGTCACTCTTTAATGATGTTTTGATGAAGTCGTTGGAGCCTTGTCCTGCCTTGGGAGATGTGTGCAGTATTTGCATCAGTTATACCATCTGGAGGAACTATGCTTTGATACAAGACTGTATCACTTTATCTGATTAGTGTCATTACTAGCCTGCATATGTTGGAGCTGTTTTGTTCAGTTGTATCGTTCATTCATGAGGAGAAATTAATTTCAGCAGCAAAACTGTTGAAATCTTGTCATGGAGTCATCTCTGAAAGTAATTTGCATTTTTATATTGCTCCTGAGATGGTTTTACTCTGTCAAGAAACACTTCCTGCCACTTCTGCTTTATTCATAGCTGGAATCTATCTTAGTACACTTTGCTTACTTTCATGTTTAAGTTGAAACTGAAATATAAAGAGGGTCATTTTTTATCCCTAAAAGAACAGAACCCTTAAAGAGAGTCAAAGAACAGCTTAAGAGGTTTTTTTCAAAAGGACTTCGAGTCATTTTATTCTTCAGTGTTCTCCTGGTGATCACTTGAAATTTGGGGGATCATTGTCTTAAGAAGAATACCTTGGTCTTTTTTAAGATAATAGCTGTCACTGGCAGCATGTCTTTTGCAACAGATCTTGGTGATGTATGAAGAAAGAAAGTTCTTCACACACCACCAAGAGTTCTTTGGTTTTGAAGTCACAGTGACAGTGAGTGTTAGTTTCAGCTGGGGTAAGAACACGGATGTGTTCTTGCCCTCCAGCCAGGAGTGTATTGGTTTCTTTCCTGGTGGGAATACAGCTATTTAAGCCACTACTTAGGAGTTGGCTGGGGAATAGAGACCTGAGCTATTTTTTAGTAAAAACTAACACATCATAAAACCATTGTCAGCTGAATTCATTGTAAAATGTGTCATGGCACATCATGGAGACTGTGCTGGCAGGTAGACAGAGGAAGGGTCATCTGGGACAGAAGTGAATCTTGAGAGCAGGGGAATGGGAGGGCTCCTTTCCTGGGACACTTCTGAGCTAACCTGATCTGAAATAGATTGTGAAACCATGCTGTGAAGTTTTGAATGCATTTCACTTATACTTTGAACTCTCTACTTTTAAAATGTGACGGTTGTATTCTCAAAAGAAACTGAACAGCTGAAATCTCTTAAAGCATCACTTTCAGTTAGTCAGCTCTCTATACAGAAAGGTTTTGCAACAAAGATACAGTACAATCCTTTTAGTGTCTATTAGAGAATATGGGAAATACCAAACATCAGTGGTGTGAGGAAGATGACAAAAGAGTGAAATTGTCTTTTTTTTAACAGTATTTTTGGCTGAGGGTGTTCCTGTTACCAACCTTGCATTTTAATTGGATTGTAAACTGTTGCATGGCTTGTAAAGTGATTTGTAAAGAATTTAGAGAAATGCTATTTCTTGCAAACTTTTCAGGAGATGGATAGCAGTTTTGTCTAGTTTTTGCTCTTACACGCATTCACAAGCCGGAGTTTGTATGCCAGTTCATATAAATTTAGTATAATAACCAGAAAATCCCTCTTCTGAACTTATAATATGCTTACCCTAATCTTTCTGGTAACTCAAATTCTCATTATTTCAGCCCATATGCTGTTCTTTCCTCCAGTTCTCTGGGAACAGAGAGATCTAGAAAATCAAATTAACTCCAAGGTCAAAAAATTTGTGATCTGAGCTGAAGGGCTCTTTTCAGCTGGGGTTGTTGCAGCATTAGGTTGAAATTTTTGAAATCTCATTGTGTCAGTAACAGTGAACAGACTTTACCATCAGGCTCTGTGAAGTGAACTGGAATTCAGGTGGACATACATTTGATATAAACTACAGTAGTAATAAAAGGGAAGCTCCAGATTTTTTATGGCCAATCAGTAAAAGAGAAAAAAAATCCACAAAACCCATAAAATGAAAAGGTGACCCTTTGCCGTGTGGAGTCTACAAGTAAATTCCCTAGCTTAGGGAAAGAACTTAGTAGAAGGAACTTGTACCCAAAAAAAAAAAGTAGGCCAGCTGTGCAGAAGCATTTCACAGAAGTTTCTTCATTTTTAATCTGAATAATGTGAAGCATGACCCATGTCCTCTGATTTTTTTTTTTTAAATTTTACATGCTTTTAAGAACGTAGTAAAATGGAATATGTATGTCTAAGTATGCCTTATGCCAGATTGGCATTAAGTGTTCATAAATTACACATTTGCAGATGTCAGCTCTTGCAGGTAAAGTGGTTCATCCAGATACAGTGCCAAAGTGAGACGTGAGCAGCAACTGCATTTTCTGATTATTGAATCATACAGTTACTCTTGTATATAAAAGGAAGCTGTATGTGTGCCAATAATGTGTTAAGAGATGGAACTTACTTACTGTCACAATTACACCAGGAAGGTCTGCATTTTACAGACGGTAATAAATTCATGCAGCACTGGCACTAGCATACCTCATGATCTTTAAGGTCTGGTATCTCAGGTGCAGACTAGCCTGAAGCAAACTGCTGATAAGATTCTAGTTAGTGTTTTCAGAATTATTTTTTTGCTGCCTTAACCGTGAAGGAAAATAGATACAAATTTCCAGAGACTTTTAAGATACGATTTTTAGTTTTTGTGGCAATTACCAGAAAGCAACAAACATGAATTTTCAGAGACTTTAAAGTTCTCCTGGTCCACACCTGCCACAAAGTAGTATCCCCTGTGCCTTTTTTATGAAGTTTTATGACTTCAGTTGAGGCAGACACAAACCAAGAGGAAGGAAAGGAGAAGAACGAGACTTAAGTGTAGCCTCCTCTGGCTTCCTGCTTGACCGCTTCCCAGCTTCCCAGCACTGTGTGATGCCTTCCCCTCTCAGCTTATTAGCTGTGCGTGTCAGCAGCACGGAGCCAGAGGGATGCTGCACTGTTCTACAGTCTTACAGAGGTGTGCACTGTTTGGCCATTGAAATATATTCCATGTCAGCTTGCAGAATGACATCAGACCAGGACCACCTCTTAGTCCTGGACTAATTTTTCTGTTGTTCTACTAGTTCATCTGACTGACAAGTCCTTGAGCTGAGACTAAGAAAGTAACTTGTTATATAGACACCTTCAACATTTTTCTTCTCTGGCTTGCTGTCTCTCTTTGGGTTACCATAAAAGCACTGTTTTCTCTTCTTTTATAGTCTCTCTGGGAAAATCTGTACTACAGTACAGAAAACACCTTTTGGAAAAAATAAGGAGATACTCAAGGACAGTTAAAAATGTTTTTGACAACTGTGATGTATTTGTGCCACAGTTCCTGTTTGATAAGAAAAAAACTTGCTTGAAGGTTACTGCACAGGTTCTTCTTAGAAAGATATTATGCTCCTATGATATCCTCAGAACCAGTACACCTGGGTTAAATGTCACAGAAAATGCAGAAAAGTAAGACTTTTGAGTAGCTAAAGTATTCAAGTATCTTGAATTTTTAATGCAAACTCGCATTTAGCATTGTTACTGTGGCCTTGGATTTGGGGATTTTCTTGCCTCCTTGGCAAATTTTTTTTATGTCTGAATCTTCTTTTCTTAAATACAAGTGAGTGCATCACTCTTCAAGATCTGTAGATTTTATATATTTTGGTCTGACTTTCCATTTTAATATAATAGAAGTTTATCCAAACTGAGAAGTATTGAGGCTTTTGGTTACTGAGGCCACCACATATTTGTAAATATTCCCTCCCTTTCTTTATGCACCATGTAATTCTTGCCTGTCAAAGTTTAGAGTTGTTACTTCAGGTCATTCTTTAAAGCTTGTTTTTTTTCTGTATTTTCCCTTTCCCTCTTTTGGAGGGAAAAATGGCTGACAACAGTTGTTCCTAGTTAGTCTGTTTAGAGAATCTCACATTTTGAACAGTAGTGTTGATGTGTGAGATTTAATATGCACTCATAACTTCCAGCGAATGAATTTTAAATAAGATCATTTTGATTCTGAAGTCATTTTGAAATCTAAAAGTGATCCCTTAGGTAGGAAACAAGGGCAAAAATATTCATACTGCCTCCAGAAATAAGAATGAGGATAGTGGCCAAAGAAGCAAAAACTGGGAGTCTTGGAATTCTTGCTGGTAGTTCGGAAAAGATTCTACCTAGTAATTTAATATCAGAGAAGGTTTTTTTTCTAGAAGGCTTTATGGACTCAATGGAGGAAGGAAACTGTGCCCTCACAGACTTTAAATCCAGAAAGGGCTGTTTTTCTATGCAGACTGTGTTCCCCTTCAAAGTGCAGTGAAAATCTTCCCACTCATCCTCTGGCTCGAGGATTTCTGTTGTATGTCTTCCTGCCCTCTTTGCCCTCCTGCCAGAGTTCCCAAAACTGCAGAGACACAATCAGTGTAACTAAAAGCATGACTTATAAATGGGAACTTAACATCAGCAAACTTCACATGTATCTTTGCTAAGAGGGTGCGTGGGCCACCACTTCTGCACTGATGTAACTGTTATGACTGTTCCGAGTTGTGAGACTCAGGGGTGGTTTGGTTACTTGGATTCAAGCTAAAATAGTGATTTCGGGAAACTTCACCTCTCAAATATGGGTGAAAATCTGACACAATGCAATAATGAGATTTAGCAGTTTGACATTAAGGGTTTTGTGGCTGTACACCTAAGGCATGGGTTTCCAGTTCAGTTATGGGGTACTCCACACGTGTATATGTCCTACTGCTGTAAAAATGTCTCAGCACTTAGCTGCCTGTTTGCTGTCTCATGAAACTGTGGTCACACTTCAGAGAGGAGAACTTTGGGTGTAGATTCAGCAGGACTGAATTAGATTACCGGATTTACTATTTGGTTTTTAATAATGTAGCCTAGTAAGCAACCTAAAAGCTAGGGGGACCCAATGAAAAAAAGCAGGTATAGAAATGTAAGCAGATAAAGAAAATGAATGAACACCTAGAAGTGGAAAAGAGGAAAGAAAAAGTAGTTTGTGTGTAGAATGGTACTGCTTCTCATAGAAAAAATGTTATTTTTGCTAGAGAATATGGTCTGATACTTGAGCAGTTTCTTTCAAGGAATTTATCCCTGGAACCCATTGTTTTTTGTGTCTAAATGCCTTTAATGACAGATGTGGTGAATATTTATTCTTCTCAGAGGGAACAGATATATAAAGGGTTCAGTGTTACATTTTGAGATGTGTTATTTGTGGCACTGATGGCTTTTCAGTTATTCAAAGTAACTTGTGTGTGTGTCTTCATAGTTCTTGGAATCCTCTTGCTAATAAAAATTAACAGAGTTTCTTTGATCGTTTTAGAGGTGTGTTTGATGCTTCCCTCAAAATGGCTGGGTTCTATGGACTCTACACTTGGCTGACTCACACTATATTTGGGATTAACATAGTCTTCATACCATCTGGTAAGAATTTGAACAATTACAACATTTTTATAAATAATATTACATAATTAGTTATTGTACAAAATCAGAAATATTAAGTGTTGCTGGCAAGCTTAGTCTGGTCTTGGAGAATATGGCTGTGGGTAGGGTGGAGAGAATCAGGTTTTTCACCTGATTGCTTTCTTACCTCTGAGCCTTGCCTTTTTTCTATTTCCACAACACATTCCCTGCCAGCTATTTTACCTCTTCTTTCTGTTTCATTTGCTGGATGTAATTTCTTCTCCCTTGTATTCAGTCCAAGTCTTTTCAGGTTTTAACTTCATTCTGCCTGTCTTGGCTTCTGTTTCTCTCACAGTTGACAGGTGCTGATTTTTCAAGATGCCTGAATGCAGGAAGATGTGGTATCATGGAAATGCACGATAGATATATGCTTCTTATTCTCAGTACTGTTGTCTGACTGTATTACCAGCCTCTGGTTTTCTTTTATTCTTTAATCTTAGTTTTGGAAATGGCTGGACAGTTTCTCAGAGAAAAGTCTTCTCCCTTGTTCCTCTTTTGCCCTTCTTTCTCTAAAAAGAATGATGATAATAATAGTAATTGCAAAATGTTTGCGTACAAGGAAGCATAAGGGGAAGCTATAAAGCAACAAACTCCAATATAATAGGAAATGGCTGTATTATAAAGTGCAACTCCCTTAAAGGCATTGATTGTCACTAGACCTACTTAGACGGCAATCATTATTTTTTTTCTTTTAAATAAAAGGAAAATCTTAAAAGGTTTTGCTTTCTGCTTAACGAGACCAAAAAAAAAGAAAAAAAGAAAAATACCCCACTTAATTGTGCTTTGTATTATGTTTATTCCTGGTGAATTAAATTATAGTGGCAGCAGAACTGTTTGCTTTAGATTACAGCAGGTGTTTGTGTAATGAGAAGGGTGTGTGCCTGTGTGCACATGGTTGCATACAGAAATATGTAAGCCATAAATCTCATGTTTGCCTGCTTTCTCACTATTATGGATGACTGCAGGAGATGCAGTAAGTTAGAGTGAGACTTGGGCTCGTATGCTTCCTTACACAGTTGCTAATTTGAAATTATGTACAAGTTTGAAATGTGCTTGATTGGTTTAACTTCGAGTTTTTCTAAATTGATGCATCTTTTGGAAGTAACTCCTTATGACTGTCAGTTGCTGAAGCTCTTCTGTACAGGGAATGGTGTAATTTTCTTTTTTCCTAAATCACAGCTATAAAACACCAAGAGCCTCATGTGGCACTTCTTCAATGCTTTATTTACAACAGTTGATGGAAGTGGGACTTACTGGTGTGGCAAAAGTGTCAGAATGTAAATATATTTGTGAAATATGTTTCTGTGGTCTTTTTTTCACTTCTGCTTCTATGTGCTCTAGCATTAGCAGCAATCCTTGGAGCAGTGCCATTTCTGGGGACATACTGGGCAGCAGTCCCTGCAGTGCTAGATTTGTGGCTTGTACAAGGACAGGGATGCAAAGCCATTTTGCTCTTGGTTTTTCACCTCTTGCCAACCTATTTTGTAGATACAGCGATTTATTCAGATATATCAGGGTAAGTACATTGAACGCTTTTTAAAATTAGTACTGTAAAAATGATGGACAATCACTGATGCCTTTAATTAAACTCACTTTTCTGAAGCATACAAAACCATATCTTCAAGCACAGGAATAACCTCATTGTAGGAAGTCTTACTGGCTTAAGTGCCTTCATTTTCCCAGGCCTCTTTTCTGTGAACTTTGACACTTTAGAGGTGTTGAACTCATCATCAGCAAAATGAACTGTTTCAGTTGGGGTTGGTAGAATTGGTTTATGTTTTCTATTTATCTAATTATTGACTAAAGGTGTGTAACATTTCCTTTATATCTCCTAATGCCAGATGGTGCTGCAGAGCAGATAAAACCATGAGCTTTTTAGGGACCAAAAAAAATAGTTTTAATTTTTCAGAATGAATTGTGAGAATTTTGAGGATTATTTTGTTCTGTCACCATACTCCAGTGCAAAAATCTATTGAAATTGCAAAACTGGAGATAGGCTTCTACTGAGACAGCAGCCAGTGCTGTTTTCCTATTGTGGGAGGTAGGCACAGATTTCTTGAAAAAACTTGGTAGGTGTTTGGCTGCCCCTTTTGACTTGAAATGCCTCCTGGTTTCAGCTTTGAGCTTGTACACAGGGAAACAAACTCCAAATGGTGGAGACAAAGTCCGTGTTGGCAGTTGTATGTGGGATGCAGCTGAAATGTTCACTGACATTTTGTGCAGCTGAAATATCTCGTGAATCCCTTTATGCAACTTGGAGTGGAAGACAGAGCAGCAGAGTTGAACAGAGCTGGCCCAGACATGGACTGTCGAGTTTCATGTGTACAGGACCTGGTCACAACCATGTACAATATCAATATCAGGGTGCACTTCTCTAGTTACTGCTTCAGTCCTGATCATCAGAAACAATCCTAGTAAACTGTCTGAATCGAGGACTTCATGGTCCAGACTTAGCTATATGCTGGTACTAGACTCTCATTTGTGCTGATTTTTATTACAGGAGAGTTAATGTAGAATAAGGACATAAAGTGGTTCAGTTTTGTGTTGTTAGAAATTCGTATTTTTGTTCACTAAATATAATTACACTGAACAGAGAGTACCTAATGATAATATGCCCAATATTAATACTAATTTTCATACTCAGTGGCTCTAGTTATTTTACATGAATTAAAGCTACCAAGTGAAGTATAATCAAATTACTTTTTTTTTCCCAACAATAAATCATGGGTAAATTTAAGGCTAGTAGCTATTTAAGCAGCCAATAATTCTTCTGCTTACTAGAATACATTTTTTTTTGACTGTAGAGGATGCAAACTGTTTACTGTCTAGAAAATATATGGGGCAGGAATAGATTTTCTGACAGTGGAGGAAAATTGTATTCTTCCCAATAAATTGAACAGTAAGCATCATGCTGTCTTGCAGATTAGATTAAACCTATTTGAAATAGCTATAATTAGGTTATGCAGGGTTTTCTAAATGGATATATTCCTATTTTGTCTGTTGTTTAATTTCGAAAACTAGCCAAAAGAATGTTTAAACTGATGAAAATGCTGGAAATAATTTCTAAACCTTTGAAAACTTCAATTTTAATAGTGTCTATTGTTGGAGAAACATACAACTTTAAGGTCAAGTTTGTCCCCTCAGGGAAGCAATCTGGTCCTGCCAGTAGGTTAAGTTTGATATAGGTGAGGCACGACTGAGGTGTGTGATTTAATAGGTCATGTTTCATGGCCTTGTTCTGCACACAACTGTGATGAAGGCGAAGACTTAAAATTTGGGAGTTGAGTAGAAATCAGGACCACAGTAGAAACCTCAGGAACTGCTGGAGCTCTGAACTGACTAGCTGGTATTTTCTATCTATTACACTCAGAATTTAGAGGAACTTCCTGAGAATTGCATGCTAAGTTTCAACTGTAGTTTTTCTTACACAATTCTGTATCTTATATAATTCCACATTACTTTAGGTATAAAGAATGAAGAATGATGAGGAGGTTTTGTGTAAATATTGTTGGTAGGATTCACATTTTACACCTGAACTGAGACACAGAAAATAAAAATGGCATGGTTTACTTGCTGCCATAAGAGCTCTTATGAAAAAGCTCTGCTTGCCCCAGCTTTCCAGTAAATACTAATATGTTCATTAAAATCCGGTTTTGTTTTTCATCTGAAAACGTTAAAAGCTAATAATAATAAACACTCGGTCTGAGAGGCTTTTTTATAAGAAAATGAGAAGACATGGCTATTTCTTGAAAGACTGTATGCTAACTGTTCTTTGAAGGATGCGCTGCAAGTCGCTATCATCATGTATCGGAATGGCTTTGCTCAGGGGTGCTCACAGTACCTGTGTCGCTAATTGTGTTAAACTTTAACAGTTCTTGACCATAAAGCACGAACAGTCTGTGTAACCAACCATCTTTCCATTCTCAGAATGGAAGTATGTTGCCCATTAAGTCCTTCAGACTTTCTTTAGCAGATGTCTATAAAGCAACTACTCCATTGTGGATATTGCCAGCATTCCATGCTTCAATATTGTTTGATCTGTTGTGCGAGCACAGCACAGAATACAGCTTGGAACCTTCGTGCAGTCATTCACACAGCAGTTTATAGTGTAAATATGGGCAGCTATAGCTAGCCGTGTCATTTCCTAAGCTTAATAAAACTTCATTGTTAATTCACATTTCATAATTGATAATGCTGTGTTTGTTGTTCTTAATTGAATCTTACTGTTCTTGTGGCAGAGGTGGTCACCCTTACCTGACAGGCCTTGCGGTAGCTGGTGGAGCGTATTACCTGGGGCTGGAAGGGGCCATCATAGGACCAATTCTGCTTTGTATACTTGTGGTTGCTTCCAACATATATAGTGCCATGTTGGTGAGTCCAACCAATTCTGTGCCCACTCCATCACAAGCAACGTGGCCACTACAGATTTACCGGTGAGCTGTCAGTGTCTTACTTGTATGAATTATGTTTTCACACGCGTCCGTGTACGTATGCACAGGTGTAGAGAATGTGTGTGTGTGCCAGAGTGTTCTGTAAGAGTGTGCACTCCCATCTGCATGAGTACTGTAGTGTTTGAAGAGGATTCAGCTGTCCCATATTCTAGAAATAAAAAGTATGGTAAAGTAAAACACTGGAACACGTATACTGGAAGTATTTGTCTGATGTCTCTCAGCCTCTTACAGAAGGCTCGTTTAGAAAATTCGCTGATAATACCTTTGTGTCCTATAATTTATATGTTGATGTTGTGTTAGGAGATGATTGAACATCATTTTTAAACTATTATTCATGGATATCTAATAGAGTTCATTGTCCTTAGTAAGGAGCCTGCCCAAAAATACTTCATTTTTATGTTCTAATGTACAATACTGCAAAATATAAACATACCTAGATTTAAAAAAATAATAATAATGATAACATTATATGCCATTATTCCATTAAAAGTATGGTCCTTAGTAATGTCATTATGGACATTACAAAATGTGGGATGTAAAAATGTATCTTTAAACTGTACAGTCAGGAATGGGCTAATAATAATAATAATAATAGAGTTAGGAATAAACTTGTAATTGAATAACTACTTAGAATTGTAAATCACATTGTGACAATATTAACAGTAGCTATTTTAATGTTTCTACTGTCTTGTTAAATTATATAGGTTAGCTCATTATACATATCTCTTAAAGAGGATTCTCTGCTTGTGAGAAATAATCCTTTGCTTTATTCACATGAATAGTGTTGTCTTCTTTCATATGGGTAATTTAGGAGGAAAAACTGCTCATTGGACCTGTCTGTGGTCTCTGGCTTGTAAAAGTTACATTCCAGTTGCCCTGTATGACACAGATAGAGCTTCCACAGTACACAAAAAAAATCTTCATGTGTTTGTTTCCCTTTATTTTATAGGAAACAATTGTTTGGAATCACTGGGGCAGATTTGTGTCCTACTTTTCACTTTTCTTTTCCTCCCCCCACGCCCCAGGTCACCTAGAGAGAGTCCTGAGGAGATGAAAATGTCTGCAGAGTGATGGAAGAGCTGTGCTGCACCTCTGCAACATGAGGGAATCGATGTCTTCTGTCTTGGGTTCACAACAGCCATGGCCTTCTGTCCCTTCCCAGCTGTGCCTGGGGGCAGCTCACAGGGAAGCTTAGCTTGGGTTTTAGGAGAAAGCACTAGAACATCTGCTGGCCTTACATTATTGTGCACTTTGCCTCTTCGAGAGAGACTGTCTGCTTCCCATGGCTTTGCATACTGACACACAGTCAGCTGCCTTGTTGAAGACTTTGAAGACCTTCTGTCTTACCAAAAGAATAGTTAAGAGGAGAGGTACATCCACTGGAGTCATTATCTTATCTGCTGAAACTACTAACTTGGCTTTTATTTATTGGGTTATTTGTCTTACTAAATTGTAGTAGCTTTAAAGAAAGCTGTAATTCCAAAATATTTATTTTTAGTTAATCTGGTGGCAAAAGAAGTGCAAACCCCTCATTGTGAAATGGAAATATAATATAATAGTTTGCTCCTCCTCAAGGTATTCCTTTATAAGCTTCAACCATCATCTGTAACTCACAACACTTAAATATTACTCTCTTACACGCACTGAAATTTAATGTTGTTGGAGACTGGTATTTTTCATACCTTCCTGAAATTAATAGGAATGCAGACTGTTAAATGTGGGTTTTCCTCTTACTGACATAGGAGGACTTGTTTAAATAGTTTAAATCTTGCCCCCATTTGCAGTGAAGTCTGGTAATATTTTGCTGTTTATCCACCCTCCCAGTGGAGTCATCTTGTCAACTAAGTTTAGTCAAAGGCCTTAAATGTTTTCAGACAGTAGTAATGTAGGATGGTCGCATCTCCTTCCAGTAATCGGAAGAAGTTTAATGGGGATTGTTTAATGTTGGTTTTCAAGTGCTGTGGCTGCATTCAATTAACTTTTTAAACAAATTTTGCTTCCAGAGAGAAAGGGGAGAGAGCATGGATTTTGGTTTAGTTTAGTTTGGGGCTTTTTTAACCCTGTAAGCCTCTGGCCAATATCTTACTGAGATATAGGATGTATCTTAATATATTAAGGTACATCTTACTAATAAACAAAGTTCTTAAATTTCTGAAATGATGTATTGCCTAGGTCACAGCATCAAATCCTCTAGTGTTTTTCTTTCATACATAATTTTGCTTAAAATGCAGCTTTGGTGACATTTAAGGGCTTTTGTATTGATTGTCGAAACATTTTGACACAATGGATCTTTATAAATGGATCCTTTTTGTAAAGGGGAAGTGGGTTTTTTTGGTAAATATTTCATAGTTGCACAGCTTTTCCACAAATCCAGTGAGGCCCTGGGTACAAAGTAGCAGATGCACTTGCTTAACCAAAGAACCACCATTCAGTTTCCAGGACCTGGAATTGGTTTCAGAGTTTGATTGATAATGAGCTGTAAAAAATACAGGTATGCCTTGTATTTATTGTTGACAGTAATTCAGTGCTTGAAACAAAGGGATCTTATCCAGGGATAAGGATATCTAAGATGTGTGCACAAACAGTTTGCAGTAACTGAGATGTTTTACTTGAGTTCTAGGAGCGCTGATAGATTTGGAAGGTTCTTATTTTCATGACATTGTACGTATTTTTGCATTGTTTCTAAAAAGACATTGCCATGGAAAGTGATTGGAAGGTGCTCTGATGCTCTGATACTGAGTAAAGAAGAAAGTCCTGCTATAGGTTCACAATAAACAGGCTGCCTAAGACACAGTCTGCTCCTCAGATTCTCAAAATGAGCTGCTGCAATTTTACTGACGAAATTTTTTGTTTTAAGTGAGGGAGGTTGAGTATGTTGTTTGTGCACACTTGCAGGTACATATTTGAGGCACAGACTTGGGCTTAATTTAGTCGGTTGACTCAGGTTTATCAAAATATGGAAATAGCCCATTTAATATTTTAAATTCTGAAAGATATACACATCACTTTGAACTAACTGAATGAGAAGAATGTGTTGCTTGAATCAAGTATCTGTTTTACTCCTTGGTTTTGTGGCTTACGAAAAAGCTTAAACACATTTTTATAATTGTTGCTGGCTAGGGTGGAGGATGTGGAAAAACTTGAGGCTGTCCGGAAGTACTAACCACCTTGAATTAAACCACCAAGATAATTAGGGAACTTCTTTATTGTAATTCTTTTTTTAATTTCACAGTTTTGCACTGAATTGTTGTATTCTTGTTGTAGCTTCTTGTAGCCTTTAAAGCACCTCTTTGCTCACTGGTCAAGACGTGTTTATTGTCCACATTTGCTATCCCATTTTCTGAGACAATCTTTCATACTTCTGTGGTACTCAACATAGTCATTTTGAAGAGTCATTAAAAAGCATTATTTTGTTTGGTTTTAAGTTTTCTTCTTCTTCTTCAACTGATTGCCTTAGATCAAAGAAGGGTCTCTGCTATGGAGATTAAAATCATGATTGAGTCACAGTTAACTTCAGTAATGCAGATGAGTAAAATCGCCTGGGAAGATACATTGCTATTTTGAAATGTTCCTTTCCCAGCGTGAAATCATTTTGTATAGAGAATCTGATGGAGTGTTGTTAGTTTGTCCTCCTTTGAAATGAGGCTCCATGTCAATGCTTTCTGTTCCAAACTCAGCTCAGACTTGCCATGAAGAACCATCCATAGTACTTCCTTACTCAGTAAATGTAGCTTCAGGAGCTCATTCTGTGTGCTGCACCTGATTGAGGAACCAACTGTATGGTTCAGTAATGGTGCAGTATTAGTATACTGCCAAAAAAAAAGAAAAATAAGGAACAAAACTTCCAATAACACTTTCTTGGAATAGGAAACATTCACTGATTTTCACCATGTTTAGGAAAAAAAAAAACAAAAACTAACAACCAAAACCATGAAATACCACCTTATGAAAGGGCATACTTTGATTATTTGGGTTTTTTGTTTAGCAAGTGTCTAATTACCAGCAGAAATAGAAGACCTTGTTGTTGGTTATTTAGCAATCTATATTATTTTCTGAGCAGACTCAGTCTCTTTAAGACTGGTTTAGATTAGATCAGTCTCACATTAATATGAAAATAATCAAACTGGTCATTTTGACTTTTGGTCTTTATAAAGTGCCAGTTCATGGTTATATTGCCTCATCTGCAAAAACAGCCAGCAGTTTGGTGGGATAAGTTTTTAGTACATGGATTGTAGCTTTCAAAAAAACCGAACTAACCCATCCACCCCTCCAAGATCCCACAACAACAACAACCATGAAACAAACAAACAACAAAAAAAGCCCTAACCCTCTCTCCAGTGTAGTTTTCTTAGGAGAGACCATCTTTTCTGTAATGTTTATAGGCAAGAAGTTTATGGCCTTTAGCTTTACTGTAAACAGTCATTCCAGGTACTTTCTAAGTGTATTTAGTACATTTACTGTTCAATAATTTAGAGTTCAGAAGGGAATGCTAGTAGTAATGCAAGACAATGTGGTCTCATGATATTGTGAAATTCAGCTGTGCTGGTTTTTATCATTCTCTTCTGGGAAATCAGGCGTGTTGCAGTGAAGTGTAGTGCCAAAGGGCTGGTGCTGTTCCTGGCACTCGAGTCTGAGTTAGCCTTTCCTTCCTGTACCTTGGCTGAACACTGCTGTAGCGGAGCTGGCAGAGGTGCCTGTGTGCCAGTTCACAGCCCAGCACATTAACTCCAGGTCACTGTAAATACTGGCTTAATTGGATCCATGAAGCAACAAACTGCAATGGACAAGAATCTGTCAGACATTCATTGTGCCAGCCTTACTACAATATGGTGGCTTTCAGCACAGGTACACTGTGACCAGGTGGGAGCAGAAATGACTTACTTTGAGAGACTGCTTAAAAAAAAAAATACAGTTTAACATTATAGTAGTACATACAAGGCACATTTTTCAGAAGTTAAGTTGATACCCACGTGTCTAACAATGGAAACAGTAGTCAGATCTTTCCACGCACAGTGCTGTGTATGTGCAGATTATCACAGGCTTGTCTGATTTCAAGCTCTATGTGGCTTCTCTTAAAGACTCAGCGAGGAGGATATACTGGATGTGTATTTTGTCAGTGATTATTGGAATAGGAAATCCATAATCTGTTAAATTAAAATAAGAAAAAAGCATTGTTCAGGGAAATCGGATGCTGTCTCCAGTATTATCCATTGTGGGTATCATCATAACTTTTGAACTAGGTGTACAGCTGCAATGTTAAACATTGTTTTTCAGCAAGCCTGAGAAAGCAAAATGGGATGAAATTGTTCTCCAGTAAAAGCAGCAGCTGAATTTCTGTGCGGCTGATCCCTAGTACTGGGAATACTGCAGAGTGTTGCCCTTCCTATGGACCCGATACACTGAGGATGGAAAAATACCATTATTCTCCTGAGATTCCATAGCTTTGCGTCGTTGGTAGTGGATGTTTCCACAGCTGCCTTTATTCAAGCATTGTGTTTATATTTTATTGACTTAAATTTGTCACTGCAGATAGTGCCACCTTCATGGATGCTATCTCTGGAAACAGCTACGATTTCCTTTGAATACTGAAAGGTGTTGGGATTGGAGTTAGCCTTCATAATGTTTAACAGCAGAGGTAGCATTCTTCTAGAAATGCAGTTGCTTACCTTGAAGTTTGCAATTTTACAAGAGAAAATTGATTTCCCAGATAATCTTTATTGAGTGACAGCTCAGTGACATCACTTAAATCCATGGATGCATCATCTTTATAAACTCTATATTGACTTGTATTTCAAAGGGTTTCTTCTTAGTATTATTTCCTACACTTTTTGCTGAACCAAACTTCGACAATTTCCTTATTATTTCTATTTCTACAAAACCAGAATCACTTAAAACTCTTAAGAAACATTAGGGAGACTTGATGTTTAACCTGGTACTGTTTATCTGTCAGTTTTACTAAGGTACTTTAATGCTTTATGGTAAAATTTTCCAAAGTTGCTTTTAAGTGATAAAATTGGAAATAAGAAAAAGTAAGTGGAAAATAAATTTGGTGTTTTGAAACAAGAAACAATGCCAGAAGTCATAGGCATATTCAGGGATTCTACATTGGGTTTGTAAATGTATATATTGATACACAGTGTTATATAAATATTGTGAGTCTCTGTCCTATTCAGACTTTAACTGAAATTTTGTCCTATCCTTTTTTTTTTTAAAGATACCTGAGAACAAAATAGTGCCTGTATATAATGAAAACAAGCAACATTTTCTACAATTCATGTTTACTTGATGCAGACTGAGGAAAAGCCAAGCAAATACTGGTAGTGTGACTACCACTGCTCTATTGTAGTTCATATAAAGTAGGAAAAAGCTGCTAGTAATGCATTGCTGAGAGATTACTGTTCCTGGAAGTATTTGCACACATCTTCTAAAAAGCTGCCAAAATTAATAGGTCGTGAAATACATCTTCAGTTCCCCAGACTCTTAAACTCATCCACACCTCCTCTGGTATCTTGTTTGGAATATGGTTTAGTACATGAGAGTATTGCTTCATTCCCTTCTGGGAATTGATTCCAGGACCTGAAGGCATGCTTTGAGTGTCCATCGTCTGTATGTCCAATTCACTGAGGAGGTCTAACTGAAAGTGAGTGCATCCTTGATCTGCTCTGCATATGGATGGACTTGGACAAATATGATTCATGTTGCTTTGAACCGGAGGTTAATTTTTTAATGTAAGTACTATTTGGTGGCACCATAGCCAGGTTTGAGTGAGAAGCAGGGCAAATCTGCTTGCAGCAGGGTGCATCTGCAAGCTAATAAAGCAGAGTGAAGGCTCTAGCATATATATATATATATATTTGAAGAGTTTTTTGAGTGATGGTTTTAAAGCAAAAAGTTAATTTCTTCTCCTGGCCTCATTTTTTACCCACTAGAGTGTCATGTAGAGTGATCCAATGAGGACCTGAAGTCAAATAAACGTTTCATGGTATTGGTGTACATTAAATGTAAGAAACATCACAATGCCATGAAGTAGCCACGGTACAAAAGTTCATTAGCCTTAAGAACTGGCATCTAGGCCATATGGTTGGAAAAACAAAATCCCAATATTTACTGCTCTTTCTGCCAGTCTCAGCCTAAACCTGAATCTTTTTCAAGTATCAGTAAAAACTACTTTTGTGTTGTTCATAACTTACTGTCTGTGTAGATCAATGTTTTCAGCTTGTTACCTGTCGTCACGAGTATATTCAGCAAGCATTCAATTTTTTCAGATTGTTGCCTTTAAAAACAGATTTTCCATGCTTCAGTGATGGTTGGAAGGTTGGAAACCAACTTTTTATGTCAGTAGTTAGGTGCTCACCTATATATATATATATATATATATATATATATATATATAGGTAGCTAGCTCTATATATATATATAGTTAGCTATATATATATATGCTAGCTAGTGTTTGATGTTTTGGTTGAAAGACATGGGAGGGCTGGGTTTTTTTTTCCCCTTAGGAAATTTCACCAAACCAAATCCAAAGAAACTTTTGGCATCATATCCTAAGACTGGCTACACCCTACTCAAACATCTACCTAACAGCAGATGTTTTGCATTACAGAGCACGGGTCGTTCTAAAGTGTATATTCCTACCAGGCCCCGTGGGGATTTGGAGCAGTAACTTCTGTTGTCTGTTGACACAAATTTTGTCTGTACACGTGACACATCTTCAGAATGGAACTGTGTTCAAAACTGACATTACCACAATTGGGTTTGGTACAGTACCTGGTTTTGCATGTATAATATTGAGAATATAACCCCTATGTCCGTCTGTGGCCCAATAAAATGTGTAAGTTAAGGTTGAGAAGTACTTGTGTAGACTGCAGAGGTATATAAACTAAATAATTTTGATTGTATGCACCAGTCCTCATCCTAATAAAAATGGGTTTTGTAGCAGGTTTAAGAAGCTTTTAACTTGATATTGTGTTCACACTGCAGTCCTTTGTAAACACAGAAGGGTTAATATATTTTGAAATAAAATGCCATTAACATAAAGAGAACTGAGTTTGATTTGAATGATGGGCTCTTTGGAATCAGCCACAAAGGCAGCAGTTAATCTGGTGAAATAACAGGTGTGCTGGAGGCAAAGCTGGATCTGCAGTCCCTGTGTATAACTGATGTCACTGAGAGAAGCCATACTTCACTTTTCCTTACATTTTTTATGGGAAAGGGAAGGACATGTGCCTCCAGAGTAACTGTGGCTCAGCTGGCACCTGGCAATTTGCTGCACTGCCTGCAGTCCCACAGCCACACATCCAGACCCTACTAAAGCTCCCATTCGGCAGCTGTAGGTAATTCAAATGACTTCCATTATGGCCTGCTCTCTGAACTGGAAATGGTTGTTTAGTGTCTAAGCAGAGTTTTAGATCATTCTATTGACTATAAAGCAAAAGTGATCAAATCCTCCTTGCATGACTGCTCACCTTTTAAAATGAGATACGGCTGGTGTTTCAGTTTTCATCCCTCTCACTGTTCTGTGAGCAGTTGCCTTGACGTATTTCCTGCAGGAGAGTCAGTTTCAGCTGGTACCTCCTTAGTTCTCTGAAGGGATCAAATCTTGTTTAGTGCATGTACGGGGGGGGGGGCTTTAGTAATTGACACTAGTAACATAATTATGATTTAATTTTTTTTAATTGGGGCAAGTTTTCCAAGATGCTCAGAATTCCTTTTAAGTTAGAACCAAGCGAAAAGCATTTGTAATCAGGCAGCCCAAAGCACATATACTTCTGTGAGAACTCCTTAGCTCTTGCATGGGTTTTTTAGTCATTTTATTGTGCAGATAATAGTGGTTTTATTAAAGAAAGTAAGGAGTTCTATTCAACACCCACCTCAGATAAAGCTTTATAATGATGTAGCACCAACCTATTTGCTCAGTCTCAACTGTTTCTTCAAAATAATTCAGGAGTTTCATGTCCAATATAGTTCACTAATATTTGGGAGTGGAGGGTGAAGAATATGAAAGAGTTATCAGGCAGATACGTAAGCAAAAAAAGTGCTTTTGAGTTTGACCAGAGATACAATTTAAAAGATTGGAGTCTTTTGGCTTTACCACTTAGAAAACAGCAATTGGCATTTTGAGAAAAAATATACCCTAGACATTCAAATACATCTAGTTGACATCCAAACACAGGGTGAATGATAACAAAGAAAACTGGAAGCGATTCAGAAGGGCACTGAGATGGTATCTCATGCTGTGTATAAAATTTTGTGCTGCCACTGAATTATAGTGTGTAATCATAGCAAATACAAAAAGAAATCAGCTTCCATACTTTTGACTGAAAGATGTTTATATCAGTTGGTGTAACTTTATATCAATTAACAGCTTTCTTTCCCACACCAGAAATTACTCTGTGCAAACTATTTTTCACAAGGAAGTTCATGTTTCACATCATTACAAGTAGTTGTTTTTTGTTGTTGTTTCTGTTTTATATGAGATAATCTTTGAAATTAGAGTATTAATGCTGCCGTTACCTGTGCTGTGATGGGCCCTGACAACTTCTTTGAGGATCTGGTTCCCCAAAGTCCTGAGCATTCACCCTTGCAAGTGTTTCGGTCAAGTTGGCAGATGCAGGATGGTTTAAGGAAGAGGCAGATTAGGCACACTAGACTCCTCCACTGTTTCTATACCATTCTTTGTGTTGTAATAATAGCTGGAAAAATCTTCACCCGTTCCTTCAGCATAACTTGGCTTTAAACACTGAGGGTACTTGCAATACATGCAGGTGAAAGCAGAGCTCCAGGTATGTACCAAGAGCTGTGTGGGGTGGTTTCCGTGGGTTTGCTTTCTTTTTTTCCCTTGTAGACCTACAGCTGTGCACACATTGCATTCTTGATTCACAGATGGAATCAAATCCTTATGCCTTAGATAGCTAGGCTCTTTGCTTTGATATTGCCTTTCTTACCAGAATCTGATCTTTTTTTGTTTAATAAAAAATAAAACCAAGATTATCTTGGGCAAACACCTGCATTTTATTTACTGTAGAAGACAAACAGCAGAGAGAAGTTTATCACCATTGTGATAAAACTTCAAGAACCTTTGGTGCTTTCATAATTTGTTCATAAGTATCTTTCAGCTGAAGTTGTCTGACAAGTTTTAGGGAGAATCACACATAAACTTGGCTGGCCTGATTTAAGCCCTTCTTCTATGGGAGAGAAAAATATTTAATTTAGAAGCTTTGCATGACTTAGCAATGCAAAAACATCCTTTTTAAAGCACTGCTGTATCCGACTGTGCACTTGGATTGCTCAGAGAACTGGAGAGAAGTCAGGTTGAAAGCTTTGCACCTTGTATTTCTCAGTTTTCCATACTAAAAAGACTTCATTCTCAGTGTCATGAATGTAATTTGGCTTGTTTAGAAAAGGTTTACTTTGGTAAATTTTGGCTTCTTTGAACTTACCATAGAATTACGTAACATACTGAGTTGGAAGGGACCCATCAGGATCACTGAGTCCAACTCCTCCCCCTGCACAGGACATCCCAAGAGTCACACCATGTGCCTGAGAGCAGTGTCCAAACGCTTCTTGAGCTCTGTCAGCCTTGGTGCTGTGACCACTGCCCTGCAGAGCCTGTTCCAGTGCCCAACCACCCTCTGGGTGAAGAACCTTTTCCTGATATCCAACCTAAACCTCCCCTGACACAACTTCAGGCCATTCCCTCAGGTCCTGTCACTGGTCACCACAGAGAAGAGATCAGTGCCTGCCCCTCCTCTTCCCCTCTCAAGGAAGCTGTAACTGCAATGAAGTCTCCCCTCAATCTCTTCTCCAGGCTGAACAGACCAAGTGACCTCAGCTGCTCCTCATTCAGCTTCCCCTCAAGGCCCTTCACCAGTTCCGCAGTTACTTGGGACATTCACCCTTATGCTGGTGAGTTAAATTTGCTGCCTCCCATCTGGGGTGATGGATCAAAAGGTTGTGAGAGCATTTGATACAGAGAGTTAGAAATTAATCAGTGACCAGTGGTACAAAGAGGTTAATGATCACCAGATTACCAATAAGCACTGTGGCAAAAAAGCATTTCCATGTAATTCTCTTCTACCTCAGTTTTGCCAACAGAAGTAACTGCCCTGTCACAGTTTAAATAACTAGTCTTTTCTAAGACAGTGCAGTCAATGAGTTGTAACGATGAATATGTTTATAATTGCTGTTTAAGGGAGTATAACCAGGTAGGCTTATCAAAGTAGAGGTATTTTCAAGAAAAGACCTACTCTCATTAGCTTTAGAACTCAAATTAATGATGGCAAACTTAGTAAATGGCAGTCCCACCAGCCAGAACCATTCCAGGGATTTTGGCACTGGACTGGTGATTTGGAGACTTTATATGCTAAATGTCAAGATGACACATGTCCAGTAGGTGTCCACATGCAGGTTACAAGCCCGTGGATGTCCAAAAATAGAACAAAATGATTGGATAATATTGATTGACAGTTAAAGGATAACTTCATTATTTTATGTTTGCTGGTTGAAAGGTGGCTGCAGGGGTTTTTGTGACAATGGGGATATCAGTCTTGGAGGGAGAACAATGTGAGGCTCCAAGAAGACTTTGTGGTGTGGACTTTTGTTATAAGATTTTGCTTAAATGTGATGCATTAAAAAACAAACAAAAAAACAAACAACCAGTCTGTGCATTTCAGAAAGGGATTCTAGATCTGATTTTTATCAAAGCAAATGGTTGCTTAGGTGCCTGTCAAAGAAAGGTCCTAAAAAGGTCATCTTTCCCTGAGACATGCCAGAACTTTTTCTTGGTCAAGACAGTTCAATTCTACTTATTTCAATTCAACCTGGTAAAAGTCACAGCATCCTTTTCAGATGTCTGATGGAAAGCCTAAAACCAGATTATATCCCCTTCAGGAGGCAGCAATGTCAGGTTTTCTTAGGATTTTTTTTTTTTTAAAGTTAATCTTCTACAGAGTTTTTCAAACAAATTCTGTTCTGTGTAGAGCAAAGGCTACTGGCTTTTGTCAAATGCTGGTTTTGCTGGAGACTTTCAAGAAGCGAGTCAGTGACAGGGCAATTCAGAAGCTTACACACTGGGAATGCCAGACATTTTCTTGTGCTCCTTAGTGGTCTGTAACTGACGTGTAATAAGTTATTTCTTTGCTTTATGAAGCGCAGTTATTGGTAGGTGTAGCCAGACTGTCACTGCTGCTGTACTATTGCAATGGTGGTTATTCTGCTCCCATTTTTTGATACATCCTGACAAACGTAAGCTGCCTGTACACTGTAAAGCTAATTTCTTCATGAGGATTTAAACTGAAATGTCTTTTTTGCCTTAAAGGTGAAATAAATTTGATTTTCTCTTTGAAGTGTTGCCAGTTACTGCAAATTGATAGAGTCCAGTATGCTTTCCTAGCCTTATTTATCTGGGAAAGTGTCAGCTAATTTGAACTCTCTACTTACCATCACCACTGGTTTACAAGCATTTAAAAGCTTGCCTTCAATGCACTTCTGCTCTTTTGTGAGAGCAAATGAATGTTCTGTGTTGACAAAAGCTTCCAAGATATTTAATTTTCTAGCCAGAACGAACTACCTTGCACTGGTAGCTACTAAGTGGCAAAACAGAACTTTCTCAGTATCTGTCTGAGAACAACAGATTTGCCTGTGCATTTTCAAATGTTGCTATTCTCTTCATTTCTCAGGAATAAATATTTGAAGAAAATGATTCTGAGGTTTAGTTCTCCCAGGTGGAAGAAATTCACCATGGCCGTAGAGCAAAGACACCAGCCTCTTCCTAGATACAGAGGTTGGTTTTCTAGACCTATGTCCTATCTTTCAAAGTAGAAGTGCTCCGAATGTTCATATGAATTAAATAAAATACGAAAAACAATTCTTTGACTAAATTTCGATGATAAAGGGCATTCCTGTCTTCTGGGCAGTCATTCACATGGCAGGTCTTGCCCAAGGGAATGCTCCATTTGGATTGACTGTGAAGAATTTTGTTGACCTCATAGATTCCTGTGAGACCTGACAAACACCATGTCAAAATAACGTCAAGATTAAAAAATTGGTAACACACATGAAAACTGAATTATAAAATAGTCAAGTGACTGTAGAAATAATAAATGGGAATACTTGTTCTAGAAAACACTGTGGTGTAGGAAGAAAACGTAACTGCTTGAAGGTCAAGTGTAATGACTCTCAGGATTTGCCATGACAGGTAAAAATTATTTTTGAGAAATCTTGGTTACTTGTCAAATTGATCTCATTAACAGAGCCAGATCTGAGGTGATGCATTCAGAATTACACATCTGTTATGAGGACTGTAGTTTGGAAGCCAATTCCCCTTAAAACATTCAGGATTCAGTTTGGATACCTAACAGGGTGAAAATTAGTGGTGTTGGATGATCATTAAAACAAATCATCCTATATTAAAACAAATCATTCAGTAAGTGTCTGGCTGATGTTTCACCATTGCCAGCCCTTGTTCTTGTGGGAGACTTTGACCTGCTGGATGTCTCCTGTAAGCTCAACACAGCGGACAGGAGGCAGTCTAGGAGGCTCCTGGAGTGTGTGGAAGAGAACTTCCTCACATATCTGGCAAAAAATGAGCCCTCAGAGGTGATGCCCCATTAGACCTGTGGTTTACAGACAGACAAAGTTTGGTGAGAGATGGGATGGTCAGAGACTGTCTTGGGCTCAGCAATCATGAAACGATAGTTTTCAATACTTGGAGAAAGAAGGATGGGGGGATCAACAAAACCTCTACCCTGGACTTCTGGAGGGTGACTTTGGCCTATTGAGGACACTGATTTGGAAAGTCCCTTGGAAAGCATAAGGGGCCCAGGAAGGCTGGATGTACTTTAAGAAAGAAATCTTGAATGCACAGGGGCAGGTTGTCCCTATGNTGGATGTACTTTAAGAAAGAAATCTTGAATGCACAGGGGCAGGTGGTCCCTATGTGCTGGAAGATGAGCTGGCAGGGAAGAAGACCAGCCTGGCTGAGTAGGGAGTTTTGGAGGAACTCAGGGAAGAAAAGAGGGTGTATCACCTTAGGAAAAGGGGCAGGCAGCTCAGGAAGTGTTTAAGGATGTCAAGCAGAAAGAAAATTAGGGAGGCGAAAGGTCATTTAGAACTTAACCTGACTACTTCTGTAAATGATAATAAAAAGTGTTTTTATAAACACATTAATAACAAAAGGAGAGCCAAAGGACACCTCCATTCTTTATTGGGTGTGTGGGGGAATATAGTCACCAAAGATGAGGAAAAGGCTGAGGTACTTAACACCTTCTTTGCCTCAGTCCTCAACAGTAAGACCTGTTATCCTCAGGACCACTGACCTCCTGAACTGGTGGACAGGGACAGGAAGCAGAAAGGACCCCCTGTAATCCAGGAGGGAGCAGCTAGTGACCTGCTGAGCCACTTAGATGCTCACAAGTCCATGGGACCAGATGGGAGCCATCCAGGGTGATGAGGGAGCTGGTGGAAGAACTCTCCAAGCTGCTCTCCATCATTTGCCATCAGTCCTGGCTCACCGGTGAGGTCCCAGATGAGGTTGGCCAATGTGACACCCATCCGTAAGAGGGGCTGGAAGGAGGATCCAGGGAACTACAGGCCTGTCAGCCTGACCTTGGTGCCCAGCAAGGTTGTGGAACAGATCACCTTGAGTGTGATCACACAGCACATACAGGACAACCAAGGGATCAGGCCCAGCCAGCACGGGTTCAGGAAAGGCAGGTCCTGCCTGACAAACCTGGTCTCCTTTTATGATGGGTGACCCACGTGGTGGATGCAGGAAAGGCTGTGGGTGTGTCTACCTGGACTTCAGTAAAGCCTTCGGCACCATCTCCTGCAGCACTCTCCTGGAAAAGCTGGCAGCCCGTGGCTTGGACAGGTGGGACCTTTGCTGGGTTAGGAACTGGCTGGGTGGCTGGGCCCAGAGCAGCTGTGGGAGCTGGGGTTGTTTAGCCTGGAGGAGACTTGGGGGAGACCTTATCACTCTCTACAACCCCCTGAAAGGGGAGTGTAGCCAGGTGGGGGTCAGCCTCTTCTCCCAAGTAAGAAAGAACAGGGCAAGAGGACTTAAGCAGGTCTTAAGCTGCACCAGGGGAGGTTTAAGGTGAACATTAGGAAGAATTGCTTCACAGAAGAGTTGGTTAGACATTGGAATGGGCTGCCCAGGGAGGCGGTGGAGTCACCATCCCTGGAGGTGTTTGAGGAAAGACTGGACATGGCACTCATTGCCATGGTCTTGTTGATATGGTGGTGTTGGATCATAGGTTGGACTCAGTGATCTCAGAGGTCTTGTCCAACCTAACTGAGTCTGTGATTCTGTGGAATATGATCTTTGGATGTGTAAAAAAGATAGCACCATGTATGTCTAATGCAGTAACAGAACTGAGAAAATAATCAGGCTAGTCCTGAAGTTCGCTCAGTGGAAAGGGTGTTGGACTGCAAAAAAAAGTTCTGAAATCAGAAAAAGGTGATTCAGTCCTGACAAATTTTTCTTCTAATGTGAGATTAAAAAAACTTCATTTTGGTGTTTAGCCAAGAAAGAGGTCATTGATGTTGGATTGATCAAAGTCTAAGGAAAAGCAAATTGAAAAATCAAAGGGGCCTCCTTTCAAGTAGGAAAAAATGTCAATATCAGGTAGCTGGAAGTTGATTCCAAAGAAATTCGGACTCGAGTTAAAGCACTTGTTTTAACACTAATTAACCAATGGAAAAATCTCACTGATGAAGGTATTAATCATCCTTGAGGATTTAAAATCATTCATTGCACTGTCTGGGACAACTGAGTTTCTGAATTAACAAAGTCCTATGGCCTCTGTTCTGTAGGCTGGAAAATAAGGCCTAGAAGAATCGCTTTATCACAAAATTCTGTGAATGCTTAGAATAGGGAATGTTTCATTCAGTTAAATTCCCTCTTGTATTTAAAGCAGCCATAGTTGTCTGAAGAGATAAGCAAGACCTGCTGTCTTGGCAGCTGCAAGATCAGCATCTGAAATTTCAAGATAGCTCCTTGCATGATACTGAACTCTGTCCTTTAATGTATCTTTTTATTATAACACAAAAATGGTGCCTGCACAAGGGCATTTTTGCTGGGGATTTAGGAGTGGAAATGGTTTCATGAGTCATGCTGAAGCCAGATAAATTTTTCATCTCTGTATGGTTTTACTTTGATGCTAACTTGTTGACTTTCATGTTTTCCAAATAAATACCTGTGATGTTGAAAGAAAAAGCATTCTGTATTTTCTGTCATTTTCAAAAAAATGATGCCTTGTCTTGATCTCTCTTAACAGCAACATTTGCTGCTTGAGGTGCTGGAAAACGCTGTCAAGTTTTCTGGTTTGCTGAGGTGCTGCCTCATTTTCTTCACAGTCAGTATGTTTTCTGGAATGGCCTGTAGTTACTACATATCCTCCAATTATTAATTGCTTCTTAGTGAAGAAGCAATCTAATCCACAGTGCTGTAGGGTGCACAGGAATGACCTTGTAGCTTTGCTGGGCTGGTAAAAATATAGGAAAGGCCCACTGCACTGACTGTTTTTTCCATTGGCTTTGTTTTTTAATCCTTATGAAATCCAGTTCCAAAGAGGAACTGAGTAAACGGTTGCTGGCCACAGCCTCTTTATCCCAGTTAAGTGATACTGAGGCACTGGCGCAATTTTTGTAAAGAGGCAGACCCTTGTCATGTACTGTTTGCTCCTGACTAAGTTCTACCTTTAAAACCATTTTTCCCTTCATAATAAAAAAAAAAAAAAAAACAAAAAAACAACAAAAAAAAAAAAAAAAAAAAAAAAAAAACACAATAC
>VZTI01005698.1:698480-753909 GCA_013397865.1 Struthidea cinerea | reverse complement strand
TTCGGACGGCCCCGCACTCTTGCTCCAGCCAGCTGCCAGCCTTACCACACAGTGACGGTGAAGGAGGCGAGAAAGGTCTCTCCACGAGGGTTTTAGAGGGTCTTTAATGCTCACATCTTTTCCCAGTGACCCCCAGGGGTAGAGAGACCCTGTGACCCGGGAACAGGGGGGTTTTCTCAGGGGCTCAGGGGGGCAGGGGGAAGCGGGCTGGAGGGCTGCCAGGGGCACACGTGCCGCCGCGGGGCAGGGACTCGGCACGCAGGCTCTCCGCGTCTCAAGGGGGGAAAGGGGGCCGACGCAGAACACCGAGCGATGCAGGGGGCAGGGTTAAGGAGGGGCCAAGGGTTTCGTGTGAGCGGGAAGATTCGAAGAAGGAGGCAACATGGCGCAGCCGAACATGGCGGTCGCTGCCATCTTGGCTGCTACTTAGAGCCGACACAGCGGGAGTGTGGGGGGTCGGGATAAGGGTTTAGGGGAGTTTCCGGGCCGGGGTGATCAGCCCCAGCGCGGTGACAGGACAGGGGAGACACAGAAAGGTCAGAACCTTTTCCGATCTCTCCTGAGAGTCAGAGGGAGAGGATCGGAGGTTTCTGTTTCCAAATGATTGAGTGAAACAAAACAAAGGTTAGTTCTTTTTATCTCTCGTGCGCAAGGGCACCCCATGCACGGCTAATCTTAAAAAACTCCCAAAACTGGGGGCACAGAACGTGCATCTTCTCTTGTTAGGGATGGGTTTTTTTTCTTGCCACGCTTCACATGGAGCGCGACCCCCTTCACCTCGACAAGACCCCACGCCCAACCCTCCACCCAAACCTAGGCAAAAGGATTAAACTAAAAACAACCCCCCAAACCAGGCCATTTCCCAGCTCCCTTCTTGAGGCCTACCCGCACAAAGAGTCTCCCCCTCTCGTACCAGGCCCTCCAGGCTCCTCTCAGTGCTTACCAGAATGCAGAATCACCTTCAGGCACTCGGTGTGGTCCATCACTGTCAAGCCGACCCCTTTCAAGAGCACTGCTGTTCTCAAGGGGCTACCAGCTGCCCCTTCAGTCAGGGAAATGGCTTCCCAAAGGTGACTCCTCTCCCGCAGCAGCGGCTGTGGGGTGCGCTCCCCAGGGTACTTCTCGGAGGATGCCGCACATTGGGCGCCATTTGTTGTAATGCTAGGTTTAGTTTAGCAAGCTGCGGCTTCCTCTAGGAGCTCTGCGGAGGCTTCTTAGGGCAGGCAGCCATTCTGTCCTCCCCGCCACGCCTGCCTCCCTGCCGCACCCGGCCCTGGGACTGCACGGGGCGGGCCCGGCCCCAAGCAGTCTCGGCGCGGGAGCAGCGGCTGCACCGGGGAAAAGCCCCGGGCCTGGACCAGACCCGCGGGGCAGGCCTGGCCTGGGGACCGTGCGACCCGGCCTGCCCTGAGGGTATCGGTACCTCCGCGCGCTGCGCCGCATGGGAGCAGCAGCACAGCAACCCCTTCCCTGTTTGCCACGCCACCTGGACCGAAAGCCAGCGAGTGGCAACCAAAAGATGCCATCCCAGCAGAAGAAAGAACGTGATAAGCTACAAAAGCAGCTGCTGTGTGAGAACTCAACAAGCACCAAACCTCCAAAGTCAACACCAACCAGCCGCTTCATCATTTTAATTTTGCATTGTTTTTACCATTTTTTCTGTTGTATAAAAATTATGCCCTTCCCTTTTCAATTTAATATGAAAAGGGGGAGATGTGGTGATCTGTTTACCCGTTGCCTTTCCTATCCCATATTGTTCCCCCCACCTCCCCCCTGCCCTTAGTCCTGGCCACTCCCTCAGGCTCTCCCTATTGGTTCCTGTACCCAACTCTGCCCATGTACCGCCCCTGCGATCTGACAAAACCCCCCTGCAGTTGGGCCACGTGGTCTCTCTGCTTCTGGGGGTCGCCGGGATGAGATGTGACCATTAAAGATCCTCGAAAACCCTCATGGGGAGACCCTTCTCACCTCCTTCGCCGTCACTGTGTTGTAAGGCTGGCAGCTGGCTGGAGCAAGAGTGCGGGGCCATCCGGAATGGACTATGGGAGGACAGGATGGCTGCCTGCCCTAAGACGCCCTGCAGAGCTCCCAGAGAAAGCTGCAGCATGCTAAACTAAACCTAGCATTTACAACAATTACTGTGTTCCCCAAAAGCTATTTTTAGATGAGTCTTGGCAGAGCTTGGCAGAGCTGCGCAGTTCAGTAACAGACACACACCTGAGCTCTCCCAAACCTGTAACTAGGTGTGGTTCCTCGGCTTCTGGTAGCTGCACATGCTCTCACCTGACCTATTCTGCATGTTTGAATTTGGGCTCTTGGCACAACAGAGAAGTGGCTGATGCTGTATTGTAAAGCGGGCCAACAGAAGCACTATATATGGGATATTTTAAGTTAGCTTGGTGGCTTAAACACTAACTGGGGATGAAGATCAGCTTACTCTTCTTCCTGAAAGCAGCCTGTGTGGAATAGGATGCTAATTTCTTGCTGCTGCTACGGTAACAGCTTCATGTGAAGTAGGTGAATTTATTTTTATACATAGTCTAGAGACTGCTGCTCACTCCGATTTAATAGGTTTTTAAATATTCAGTGTGCAACAGAACAGCTTTAGGTGAGAAAAGAAACCACCTTCCCAGCTCTAGGTGGGGAAAGCAGTTAGGAGGGAAGAGTAATGTTTTAGTGTCTTAGGCAGAAAAGAGTATTGAACCCTCTCAGGCAGGTTTTCAAACACATGGCAGTTGGGTGAAAAACAGGCTGGATGCAACCCTCTTCATTTTTGCTGCTTGTTAAAGAAAAGAATTATACCCTGCTCGTGTCCATCAGAAACATGCTTTTAGGAGGACATCCCAAGCTTTTAGTCCTAAGCCAAAAAGTGTTGGCCCCAACAGTGCCAACAGAGGCACCAGAGAATATGAATGTAAAAGACATCTTTGCCATAAATGTCCAGTAAGCAGTGTTCAGAGTATGGCTGTGTTGGAGAATAATGGAAGAAAAAAACCCCAAGGGTATGATTCTGAGTTCTGTAGGACTTGTCCATTCAACTTGCCTTTTCCAGAACATCTTTTTAGTATGTTCCTGATTGGGTTAGAACTTGATGAAATGCAGATGCTGCTCTTCAAAGGAAAAGCATTTTGCCAAAAAGTGAAGGCATCATACCATTGGCTGTGTACTATACCCCATTTTCATGGAGGAGTAAACCATTCAACAGTGGCGTGAGACTGCACAGCTAAAAAAAGTGAAGATATACTTGGTGGCTTACATTGTAGAAACTTCTCAAGACCTTTAGCAGGTTTTGATGTTGCTGTTTGCAGCTGTGCTGATGACCATGTTCTCTCTAGGAGCTGCAGTTCTTTCGAAAAATTATCATCTTGCAAAGAATTTTGATATTTCACAATGAAGTTTTAATTAAAACAGGAAGTGAAACCATAGGAAAATAGGACAAAATGAAAATGCAAGCATTCCCCACCTAAAATGGCAAATTAAAAATGTGGTTTTTCTGAAAACTAAATTTACAGTTTCTTTCATCTGTCATTTACCAAGTTTCATATTATTTTTCCCAAGGTGAATATTGGGCAATATTTGCATTGAATCCATAAATTACACTGGAATAGCCCTCACCAGTTATGTGAAATGTTTGCTGGGATTGTCATGTCCCTGTAGGGGAAAAAAAACAAACTTCTAAGAGGAGAATTACTTACGGAAAATTTTGGTTATTCCAGGTTCAGAGGATATGGGAGAGTAACCAAAGAAGTCCAGCAGAGAAAAATTTACTGCTGGCATGTTGTGGGGCACACCAGATTAAAATATACATTTCATCTTATCTTCAACAACAGCCAAAAGATGTGGAAGAATGTTTCTCAGTATGCTTCTTGTTTCACGTTTCATGGAGCAGCAAGTCAAAACTCTCACTGATTCTGCTCTGAAAAGTCCTTTCTGATAAGGAAGACCGTACAGATTACGCTGGGTCTGTTGACCTTCAGGGTACTTTGTGTGTCCTTACAATGACTCCATTAGTGGAATGCTCCTGAAAACCCAGTGCCAGTCCCAGGCTTTACTGCACATTGCTGCAGTGGCTGGTGACCATGGGAGAGACAGATGCTCTGCAGGCAGCTTCATGCTTAAATGACAGTCCAAAGCAGACTCTGGAGAAAGAAGGAAGTTTCAAGACTCTATGCTTCCTTTACTCCAACTTGGTAAATTTGATCTGGACTAAGACTGTGTGTCGCTGTAAAGTACCAAGAACGGCGAGTAACGACACAATTCAAGTTCAGGAAGAAAGTAGTTATTTAATTAATTATAATTGGGTTTATATAACTTGGTTCCCAAAGATGACAGGAGGTCATTGGATCTTGGACCAGCCACCCCCTGTCGCATTGGCTAAAGCTCACAACACCTACTTCAAAATATTATTTCACTGTGTACCATAACAACTCTGAAAAATAGATCCCAGGTGCACAGATAAAGACCCAGTTTACAAAAACCCGTAGCAGTGTTTATCATAGCTTTCATGAGAACCACAGAGCTCTCACAGAATGCTGCAGAAAGCTGAAAAATTTCTCTACCAAAGCTTTTCAGCGTCTACAACTGTGTGGTCAAGTGAAGAAAGAGTAAAAATATGCTGGTCTGGAATGTGGTGAGCAGCAGGGAGGAACACCTGCCTATTGGGAACCCACAAATTCATTCAAGACTACCTTCCTTTTCAGACCAGCCTGGAATAGCAGCTTAAATAGACATTTAGGCAAACTGTTAAAAAGTATAATTAGAAGTTAGATATTAATTTACGTGAGTTGCTTTTAAGCAACTTGTAGGCTCCAGCACGTGATGAGTGCAATGGTTGATAGGAAAGAGTGTAATATGATTGGTTATAGAAATGTATATTTGAGAAATAGGCACAGACTTCAGTAAATAAAAACAGATGCAAGTGATGTCGTAAGAATTCTCTTAAAGCCTGTGTTTAACATGCACAGTCATTACTGCCAGTCAATATTATCACTTTCCTGGCAAATGCTTTCCTGGAGTTTACAGCTCTGGTATATTTTTCTTCTTGAACAATGCTGCTGGGGAGACCAGAACCCTTGGAAGGGAAAAGATACTAGATCAGCAAAGCAACAGATAGGCTTTAAACTTTGTAAATAGGAGTATTTTTGCTTAAAGACATTGATACTGATCCTATCCTTAGCTTAGAAATAGATTATTTGGAACAGAAAATGGATTAGAATATAGTCTTTGTTGTAGTAGTAGTTTACCAAGCTAGAAATTTCCAAGTCTACTATGTAGTTGATACACTTCATTAATCCAAAAGCTTTTGTAAAACAGGGACTCAGCAGTGACCTTAGCAAATAAAGGTAGTTCCTATGGTTCAGGAGAAGTGTGGTTTGCAAACCTGGTCTATCTGCATTGTTAAAACAAACAGTGACTCCCAGGGAAAAGATCCTGATTTGCAGTGAATTTATCTAATTACTCACTGTGGTGTGATAAACTGTATTATCTTTCTGAAGTGTACTGTAAATACCTTGGGAGAGATGTGTTGTATTTGCTGATATAACAGTTTTATCTCATTGACACTTGATAAATAATAATAATCCCCTGATCTTCATAGTCAGCAAATAGTTTCATCCTGGGAACAGCTTAGTATCAGCTGCAATTACTGGCTAACTCTTAAGCCAACAGTTCCAGAGAAACTGTACTTCCAGTGGATTATTTCAGAATTTTGTATGCAGTGTTGTCAAGAGACTTACACTGTTGTACAGTAAGGCTGTTATTTCTTGGGGCAAATATCTATGGATTGGCTTTGTCTTAGCAGGAATTGGAAGGCTGTGTTGTCGGATGCGTAATTAACATCTGAAAGCAAAGGTCACTGAAAAGCTTTAGCATTTAGCAGGTAGTGCTGGCATGCATTTGAATAATTTTTTATTTCTTGTCTTGAAATATTTTTAAAATCTAAATGACTTCTACGTACATAATAGAGCTGGCAGCTATTTAGGCAACTCTAATGCAACTTTTCATAAATATTCCCTTGACAGCTGAGCATTTCTACGTCAAGTATACATTTTTCTTAGAAAATGACACTGCTGCCAGTTTCACTCCGAAGTCAGTCAAGGAAAGGGTACTTTGCTGTTGAAGTTTTCACTGCATTTTCAGGTGTTGCTGTACTTTTTACTCCTTTGTTTTATACCATCTGTCTTGTCTTTGGCCAAAAGAAAGGAGAGCAGGCACACACTGCCTGTGGGCATTTTTGAAATGGTTTAGGAAAGTCTCATTTTGAGTACCTGGTTACCTTTGGGGAACTTAGCTGCATCCTGAGGAAGGCAAGTGAAGAATCCAGAGACTATAAATAAGTCAGAGCATGATCATACATGTCTAAATGTGATTCAGTTAGATTTATAAAATGGAAATATAAAAGACTGACTCCATGTTTATCTGTATCCTTGAAGAAAGGTCCACTTGAGACAACAGTGCTCTTCAGCCACTGCTTTTCCCAACCCTGAGCAGAGCCCTGGCCTGGGCTTGAGCTTTGCAGTAGGGGAGAAGTTCTGCAGGTGGGTAGTGAAGCGCTTTGCTTTAGACACAGGCTACAGATCTCTGCTTTTGTCTCTCACCATTACTTTAAGCTGCAGAGAAATGCTGTAGCTGCTGAGACCCCAGTTTGATGATGGGGTTTTAGGTGGAGGGTGCAGGGAGAGATATTTGCCATTTTCTTCAGTCTCTACTCCAGTTAACATGGAGCTCTCTGATAGTTGTACTGTCAAGGCCAACATTCAGGTTCAGGACTGAGTTACAACAGTTCTGCCTGTCTCTGTTTGTGCTCTTAGCCCAGGGAAAATGCAAGGGAAGTTGATTTAATAAAGTGGGTTTCAGCAGAGTTGCCGTACCTTTGCCTTTTCCCTGGTATTAGAGCACGTACATCAGCTATTTTTAGTGCTCACAGGACCCAGGTAACTTGGTTGCATATTCAAGCCCTAAGGTGTCACCTCTGGAAAATATAGGGGGAAAAATAAATTTTTCATGTGTAGCAAAGCACAGAAATAGAAATGTTTTATGCTAAAACCTTGACATTTTAATTTCTCTTTTAACAGGAAAAGTTAAGAAACCACTGGATTTACTTTGTAATAGTTAGATTTCGAAAGTGTAAAAGTTTCAAAAGTCTGCCTTCTTTAAATACTGTTTGCAGTGTACCCCGTGGAGGCTAAATGCTGTTATTTAGAAACATGTGGTGTGCCCTGTGAGGTCTGCCTTGGAGCTGATAACATATATCCTTTGTGTATGATAATCCTGAGGCCTCAGCAATGCTTCAGAAAAGATGGAATTCAGCCTGTCCCCTTCTGTAAGGGGGTGTTCTGAGGTGCAGGAGAAAGGGGAGCCCTGTTGAATTACATGTTAATTTGTCTTGGCTTCCTCTTGCCTTTTCTACTGCAAGAGATCTAAGTACAACAGTTATCAGATGGGGGTTTTTTTTTGCATTCTTTTCAGTGAAATAAATACAAAAACATTTTATAAATATGAATTATGTTTATCCAAAACAATGATGAAAGTAATTTTTTGTATTGGATGAGCAAGCAGCTGGAGGGCTGTGTCCAAGAAATATCACAGTAGTTGTGTATTTGTGCCTGCGTTGCAGAGACAGTAAAGAATTTATTCAGCTTCAGCTGAAAAATCTGAATTGAAAATTACATCTGTGTGTTTATCAAACATCTGCAAATTCTTCTGTTTCGGTGAACACAGCTAGTGCCTCCCACTGGTTGCTTGCAACCATCCCTCTGAATCAGTGTCATGAAGAGCTGAGATTTTTAGAGCATAAGAATGCAGTTTGCTATTGTGGAAATAACTGAGTCACATGCTGCCTGATGAAATGCCAACCATAAGGTACTTCAGTCTGAAAAATTGTGCAAAAGCAGTACTGTAGTAAAAAAAAAAAAACTCAAAACCAAACCAAGCAAAAACCAAAAAAAAGTATCTGAAAACATTGCATGTCACACTTTTGTGAATAGATTCAACGTATTTTTTACACGTTAGTGAGGAAGAAAAATTCCTATTAAATATGGCTTTCATGAAGAGTTAGACTTTCTTCAGAGTTGTTTTTTATGCAAGAGCAAAGTCTAGTTAAGGCTACGTAAATACACTGGATTTGCTTTTTTAAGGGCATTTTTTCTCTTAGTGTAAAATAAGTTGGTGCATTTTCCCTAATTAGATACAGAGCAATTAGTATTTCATATTTGATTTTAAAACATTCAGTAGAATTTAAATAAAGAAATATTAAATACAAGTTTGAGAGATTTAAGTAATGTAAGTAATAATGTAAAAAATATTTAACCCCTCCCCTCCCCAAAAGCCAACAACCACCCTACCGTAAAACATAAGGATGTGAAATTCTGCAAATTTTAACCAAGTTAGAGACTCTATTGCGCCAACACCTCTGACACACAGTGAACACATTCCACATTTCGAATGTTTCATGTAGGATGGATTATCAGATTCCTTAAGTTTGAAACTTCTGTTTTTTCTATACATGTACTTGTCAGACAGGAATTTGTATGAAGATTGAAGTAAATAATTCATCTACCATTTAAGAACAACTTAGCAAGTTTTAAAAGATTAAAACCAGATAGGAGCCCATCAATTTAAATATGTTCAGCTTGACAGACCACTTAGTTTCTCAGAATAAATAGGTGAAATGAGGTTAATTGCTGTCTTATGGCCTTGATTTCCTATACATTGTGAAGGAAAAGGTATGTAGGAAGGTAGAAATAAGATTTGCTTTTGATAATATTTTCCTTGGAATCAATTCAAGCTGAAAACTTTAAGATCTTGGTTCTGGGAAATGCTGAGCACCTGCAACTGTGAGCAATCAGTAGCAGCCAGGAGTGTTTTCCTCCGAGGAGGTCAAGCCCTCTGTGACTATGCCTTCTCCGCGGTGAAGAACGACGCATGAATGGGTTGATAGAGTATGCATATGATGCAAAAGCATTGAAGAGGGAGGAATGAGTCATCTTGGGTGTTATTACATAAGTATGCATAGTTGTTTACTTTTTGAGAAAATGCAGGCACAAATCCAGTTTGTTAGGTGAACAGAAGCTTCCCAAGAAAATAACTGCACATTTTCATAAAACTGTGAGGCATTTCTTCAATTGAAATGTGAAGAAATGTGATATTTACCTTATGTAAAGCATTTGTGACTTTCTTCTCCATTCTGAATGCTTCATGATCATCCAATAGGCAGTGGGGATGATTTGCTCATGGCAGTGTCTCACAAGTAGATAGGAGTCTCAGGGTGATAATGTAGGATAGGAGGAAGAAACCTAGTGTTTTCAGGCAAATATTTTAGTTTCTGATAAAACAATCACTGCCACAAGCAGTGACAATCCAGTGATGCCTTCTAGAAGCTGGTACAGAATATGCTGATGAAAAAACAATTCACTCCCCATGGCACACAGACTCTAGCAAATGAATCACCACTGAAAGCCTGTGGTTAACAGAGTAGCTATCTAAGTTGATGTTAATAGCAGGCATCAAGGCCTTTAAAGTTCTTAAATCCACTTCAGTGGATATTGATTTGGATAATAAGAAATATTTCCTTAGGGAAACACTTGATAAAAGAGCTTAAGGCAAGGGGAAGTGATTTTGCATGGCAGTGAATGTGAGGAAAGAGCCAAACAGCAATCTCTGTGATTAGCAGTCACATCTGAAGTGTTTGGATGCCTCCCCTGGAGTCTGGAAGCACTGCTGCTCTCAGGGTGATTCTGCCCTTGACAGGACAAAGGCTGCTGCTGTTTGTGTGTGAGCTTCCTGAGCTCATCTGGGAGAACAAGCAGGGTGTGTTAGCCCATGTATAAACTCAGGGCTGCAGAGGCTGCTCTTCAGAAGGGCTCTGCCTCTGTGAATGGGGGCTGAGACAGTGCTGCTCCGCAAGAGAGTAACGTGCCCAGAGGCAGGAGCTCTCTCCCAGATTCTTCCAGCACCCCCAGACCTTCAAGTCTGAAGGTCCAATCTACCACTGCTCTGACAATGCGTGGCAAAAATTAGGAATCATTATGGACAGACCTTGCCTCAAGTTTAGACTTGTTCAGCAGCCCAGATTCTGCCACATCAACCATCAGGATCAGGTTCATTGCATGCTGCATTTATGCCAGGATGCTGGGATAACAAGCATGTTTGAAATGTGTGCTGAGAGAGGCACTAGCAAAGAGAGGAGAAGACAGGTGATTGGTGAAAGACTTTCTTATGAAAAAGAGTGGCTTCTCAAGTTATCATGCATGTTTATTTGGACCTGTGTTTTGGTTTGATCTTACAATACTTATATTAGAGCTAAATAAAAATACATCTTTTTTCTGTCCCCTCTCACCTTCTACTGCAGTCCAGATCTGCTTGTCGTTTCTCAGATGCAAGACGAGCACTGCCCCTGAGGCCTGTGCAGTCTTCTCTGTGCTGCTGGAACAAGGCAATGATGTATTTGAGGAGGGTGAGGATGGTGTCAGTGAAAGCAGAGGTGGAGCTACACTGGAAGAGTTCCTTTAGTTCACCCCCTTTCAGTACTCATTTGCTGTTGCTCAGCTGCCTGAACATGGGCTCTTTTGTTCAGTTCCACACCTCTCCCCTTTGCGTTGCACTCCAAACCGATTGATGTGCCAGGTGCTGTGAGGGCCCCTATTCAGATCAAGATGACTTAAAAGAGTCTGAGTGTTGTAGGATCTGAGGAAACTGGAGCTTGGTGGGAGCAATGCCCAACAGCGCAGCCGGGAGGACCCCAGGGAACTGTGACTGAAACGGGTAAGTAAAATGCGAATGCAATGGAGTGTAAGAAGATTTCTGAACTATGAGGTTTGGTACACTGCTGGTGTAATTGGAGAGCCTTGAATGAGTAGTTAAGGCCTGGTGTGTTGTAAAGGCACTCTGATAATGGAGTTAAGGGATTAAGTGACATGCCACTGGTGATAGGGGACAGTAAGTGATTATTTTCAGCATGTTGGCCAGATGAGAGAGAAATGGAACAGGTGTGGAGACTGGAAAGGCGGAAACAGATAGAGAGCAAGACACAAATAAAGACTTTAGCAGTGGAAAAATGGGAAAGAGGTGGATTTTTTAATTCCATACAATTTTTGAGTTAAGTTTAGAATTGAAGAACAGAGGCAAAGTTTGTGGCATAGTGTGTCTTTGTCTGGCTGCAGGGCTGGCTAGCTCAGGGGTGAGATCCCAAACTAACTCAGCAAAATAGCAGATCTTAGACTACACTTTAAAAGCCAGCTGTGCTATCTGTGATTTTCCCTTATCTGGCTGCGGAACTCTGTAGGAGATGCAGCTACATCCACGGGAGGTCCGGGTTGGACCCCCCTGGACCCCGAGAACAAAGGAAGGCGAGAACGGAGACACTGGAGGAGGCTGAACACGTTTATTCCATGGTCCCCCGCAGCACTCCGCCGGCAGCTGCTGGCTTTCCCCAGGGTCCCGGGGATGGGGGGCGGGGCTTACAGCAACAGCCAATGGGGAGGGAAGGGACCCGGGGCCAAACCAAAACCCCTGGCACCGGGTGGGGAAGGGAAAACCGGGGTGAACCAATACACATTTGTATAGAGGGAACATTAAACCGAGGGGGAAGGGAAACTGGGGTGAACCAATACACATTTGTATAGAGATAACATTAAAGCGAGGGGGTTTTTCCAGGTGCAGCTCTGCCCCCCCAAGCCCTAGGCTGACAGGTTTGCCAGGACACCCCAACAGCATAGTTTATATCCTTCAGAATAGAATGTTTCATTTTTAAAAGACATATATGTGACGTGCAGATGTTTTTTAAGTGAAAACCAGATTTTGTATACAGCACGTTTCAGTATGGTGAATCTCTCAGTTTTCAGGTTCCTGAATATTTCAGGAGGAGGGTAGAGATATGAGGAAGACTGACCATACATTTTGAATCAGTTACCTTTGATGTGTTTTGAAGAGGGAAGGAAAGAATAAATGTCAACCTTCAAATAGGAGTTAAGCATGAATAGTCTACAGGCTGCATCTGAGTAGATGTATATGCCAGTCTTATTAGGGAAGCAGCTGACTCATATCTTTGTCAACAGCATAACCTGCCCGTTACTAGAAAGCACCTTGATAAGAAGAACCTGCCTTTTGCAATTCTTCTATTTAAGTGCATTTCAGTAAGCACAGGGGACTGGATTCAGCTGTGTCAATGCTGGGGAAAAAGAGGGGAGAGAAGGTATTGTGGATTCCTTAAAAAGCACTCAATCCAACTTTGAATATACCAAAGATGCTGATGGGAGAGGAAGAGGTGGTGTGAGTTTGGGTTAGTCCTTGCCTGCAGTATTGTATCCACAATCGCAAGTGGTCAGTGCCTCAATTTTCCATTTTTATACAGGACTTGGCTGCCTTGAGGAGTCCTCTGAGATGACATTTTATACACCTTTTCAAAGGCCGCAGTAGCTTGGGATGAGTGAGACCTTTCAGGGTTTGTGAAACTGTTCTTTGAGGTCACACAAGCAGATTGATTTTGTGACCTTATAATAAAAAATATCTGGTATGTACCAAAGCCCTGTAATAGAGTTGACAGAAATAGAGATAGTCATGGAAGTAGAATGTAACAGGTAGAAAGTAAAAGTAAAAAGTCAACAGGGGAAGTTACAGCTCAAGCAATTGCACTTATTCCATTCCTATGGCAGACATTGTTACCCATTCTTGTGATTGTTATGTCACAGTGGTTGTTTTTTTTTAAACAACAATTGAAAACAAAAGAAAAGAAAGTTTTGAAGGTATGCTTGAAAGTGATAATAATGAGAATTTACAAACAATATTGAAATTAATAAAATAAGGTATTATAGGGAGCAGTTCTTAAATTAATCGTCATATTACAGCCAGTCTGTACATGGCTTGTATGCTTTTCCATTAATCATTTGAGCTTTCCTTTCTTCTCTTTTATTACAAGGTCACGAGATCAGGCTGCTGCTTTTTTGAGACCTTTTAGAGTCCTAGAGTCCCCAGTTTTCCATCTTGGGTTGTCACCTGATTCTCCAGACATGTCCCTTTTCATGGCAACTTTACAGGGCACTCTGACTTTTTTTTTTTTTTAATTATTTTTTTATTTTTATTCAATAACTGCTGTTTCCTCTGCAAGTTGTACACAGTATCATCTACCTGATGTGGAGACAGCTCTTGGGACTCCAGGTTATAGTGGCTTGCTTTTCTCTTGCTTGTTTGTTTTGTTTTGGATGTTTGTAGACCCCTAACATGTTTCTCACAACACATTTCCTGTTGAACACAACACCAGCAGCTCCCAATGCAAGCATCATTCCTGATGTTCAGACCTTCCAGTGATCAGTGGGAGGCTTCATTTTCTCCTGACAGACTTCCTCAGACTGTTCATTGCCCCTGCACTGTGTGTACCATGTAGGTATGGACCTGTTCTAATTCAGTAAGCCTGTAAATGTTAAAAGCAGCACTAGTTCACCTTTGCCATTTACCCCCGTGTTTTACCTCATTTTCCTGTTGAGGGTAAGCTCACTATGACAAACCCTGCCAACATGCTTTGTGACAACCTTTTCCTTGCTCACGTCACTGTTTCTGGTACTACATTTATCCAACTGTGCATTTATCCAACCCAAGCATCCCAGTGGCTTTCAGGCTGAGCTTGTGCTCAGCGGCTGCTGCAAATTTGTCCACGGTTCTCACTGAAATGTTCTTCTTGACCTACCACTGCTATCTCAGTCGACTCTTGAATATTGTCAGATGATTCCAAGTGTAGTGTGTGAGAAGAATGCTTGTTCTTTATTAGTGCTCTATTTACTATAAATGTATGAAAAAGCATGTTTTTCTGCCCCTTTGCTGCTCAGTTCTTTAATTTAATGCAGGGGATTTTTTTTCCAAAACTTCTTATGGTGTTTAACTCCTAAAAAATATTACTGTCACCCAAAAATGTATTTTGGCGCTCTTTATGAGTCACTAGTAAGTATATGAACTACTTCTTGTGCCTGCAACCACCCTGTTGTGCTTTGCTATGACTTGGCTCAAGTTCAGTTTTACTTGTTTGGCTTCTGTTAGTCTCCTGCTTTTTTTTGCCATACTGTGAGCTAATGAGAGGAGCCTTGACTGACTGAGTTTTCCAAATAAAGCTTCTGTGAGGATCATTATCAAAAGGCTTTAGGAACACTAAATAAATTTGTCTCAATTTCACCTTCAGAATCATCACTCTTGTATATCTTCTTACATGCTGGATAACTCAAAACTATTTATTTATTTTTTCACTCTTGATTTAGATTAGGGTACTATTTTATTTAGACAAAAAATCTGGCATGATCACAGAAGATTTTGTTTCAACTTTCTCTGAGAAGTCTGGCTTAAATTTTCTGGTTTTTTTCCTTAAAAGAAAGAAAAAGACAAAAAATACTTGCTCCACAAGAAAGTTGCTTCCACATATTTATGTAAGGCTTAATTGCCCTAAAAATAATGCTCTGTGACACTACTGGCTTCCTCCCAAGGTCAGAATGAAGGACACAGATTACTGACTTATTATACATACTTTCAGACATGTGAAAAAGTATGTATTTCTGAGGCTTGGCAAATTTGACAGGTGAGGCTTCAATTTTTGGAAATGCTCTCTGTAGATATTTTTGTACTGTTTCTAAAATTATTTGTGACACTTCTGGGGAGGATTGGGGTGTTGATGAGATAATGTGGCTGTTAAAAATTGCATGCATGAGTGCTGTAACTAGTGGTGATGGAAATCTCTCTATTGCATGACCACCTTTTTCTATAATATGCCTTGGGTTGACAGTCTTATTTTCCCACTATCATGACAGAATTGTGATGGCAAAGTCATGTTTCAAGGGTAATTACATTAAATTGATTTGGTCAGAACATTTCAAGTCTTGCTTCCCTCTGGCCTTCGATAGAAAGAAGATACTGAGCTAAAATCAATATTGTTTACTTTCTCAATTATCATGTGTAGATTCAAGTCTAAGCTCTTGCAATTCGACTACAACAACCCTTAGAGAACCACTCACCTATCGTCCATGAAGACACACTACTTTTTCCCACATTCTTGCTTTTGGTTGAAGGGAAATGAGAGAATGAACTTCGTCTCTAAGTAACTGAGAGCAGTTATGAACGTACTGGAAGTGTTGTGACATGTTTAAGCAATTTGTACCTGTAAGTCGAAATGTAACTTCTCTGTTTTCACAGCCGCCTTGCAGTTTAATTGATAGATTAAAAACTAAATACAAAGCCACCACCTTATATTCCTGGAGGCTTTGGAGTATTTCAGAGTAAATAAAGATCATTGCTGGGATGAGAGTCTTACTTATGGTTGAGGACCATAGAAATAAATTAGGTTAAAATGTGGTAGCTCTTAGAAATTTTCTTTACACTCTACAGTTTGGGGTTTGTTGTTTTTTTTTTCCTATCAAATCTAAGTTTCTGGAAAGAAAGATTAATATATGTGCAATGCTATGACCTGTCTTTGTTGATCTTATGAAGAAACAGCACTTGACATGGGTCAGGTGGCTCTGTGGTTTTTTTTTCAAAAACTGTCTGCAGTGATTTTGCAGGTAAGGTGAACCTGTAATACCAGCATATTTCTTTACTAGGTGATGTATTTTCTGACTCTTGTATCCTCTGATGGCCTTTCTTTTTTGATTCTGGCTGATCAGATCTCATCAGTACTTCTCTCATGCTGCTGGGGGAGACCTTCCAAACTCTTGAGGACATCTTTATTTAACTGAAAGCCCTCAAGTAGCACTCCTGGATTAATTTTCCTGTCAGCTATTGTGCAGCTCAGTGTGTGAAATGGTGTACAAATCAGAAGATGATACCCTTCTTGCACTAATGATAATTCTCTCACTCATCACTTGTCCCTTTTTGTTTAAGTGTGGATGTAGTGCTGGTAAGAGATGTCCTCTTGATAGTGTTGTGGAAGAAGATTAACTAGAAAAAGTGCCTGTCATACATAAGTGTGCAAGCATGCCTAAGTATGTGAGAGGTGGGAGTTTAAGGAATTTTCTTAGAAACAGAAATTAGTTTAATCTCTATGGTCCATGTAGGTCTGGTCTCATCTGCCCAGTGTGCTAACTACTGCAAAGTGCAATGATGAGCTAGTTTTGAGACAGAGAAAACATATTACATCCACATGCCACTACTTGGCCTAAATGGAAACAGAATTTAATCCTCACTGGCAGGTAAAACACACACAGCTGGCTCTGGGGTGATTAGCTGTGCTCTTGGGACAATGCCAGTAACTTTTCAAAGAATGTTGAAGTTGTATGGTTGAATACGGAATGCAAGAGGAAAGGTTACTTTTGTAATCCTTACTCAAACATGGATCAACTTTCATAGTCTCAGCCCTTAGTTTTAGGCAAACACAGCATGTTTTCCATGTCTAGCTGTCCAAGGCTTCTATCACTTGAGCTAACATAACTACGGTAACATGTCGGGGTTTCTCTGTCGTGTGGGGTGCCTGTAGAGGATGTACCACTAAACTTTGGTTCTGAGGTTAGGGATTCTGGTAGCCAGCATGTTTTCCAACACTGAATCGTAAACGGTAGCTTCACTTCCTGGCAAGGTGTAGCGTGGTGGCTGGAGCAGTGCTTACACACAGACTTGCAGCATATACAGGTCTGTAGGTGTGGCCTGTTTGTTCTGAAAGTAACATAGAAGAAGTCATTAGATTGGAGTCTCATTTCAGTCTCCAGTACGCCTGAAGTGTCTTTGGGCAACATGTCATTTCTCTAAGTGGGAAAATCTGTGAGACACCATTGCAGAGGGAGATACAGGCCTCACAACCCCATTTGTGTAGGTGCCATGAGCAGAGGTGCCAGAGGCCTTTATACAGGTCTGTAGTGCGCACTGGGCAGCAATACATGGCGTCCTCCCCAGACTGGAGGCAGTTATTTGGCGAAATAATTTCAAACATTTCTGAAAAATGTTATTTTCTCCCATTAAGCATTATGACCCTGTAAACAAGTCCTGATGAGGGCAGCGTGAGCTTTTAAATGGGTATTCTTTAAACTGAAAGTGGAGCACTCCAGCACATCATTATTGTAAAGACATGTTTTTAACTGGTCGCCTTTTGCTTCTCAGAGCTGAACAGCATGTCGTGTTGACACTTTCTTCTTTGTGCTTTACTTCCTTCTCTGAAACCCTGTAAAAATATATTTATTACATATCCTCTGGCAGAAGGCTGATTTCCTGTGGCTTGTTCTGCCTTGCAAAGATGTGTATCATTGTCCTGGAGCACTGGTCCTATCACTGGGTTGTAAGTAGTGAGCTCTCAAGATTCTATTTTATGGCCCTGTGACTTCTAAAAGGAAGCGAAAGCTAATGATTTTCTAAATGTCTTTTTCTCCCCTCTTTAGATCCATTGCCACAAAACAAACCCTAGAGCCCATTTAATAAACGTTTCTGAATTGCAGAATTCAACCATGTTGTCTGTGTGCCTGAGAGATGTGGGGGCTGGGGACAAAAGGGTAAATATCTAAGGAAGATAAGATTCACTCAATTAGGAACAGCAATTACTATAGGGTTATTATTCTATGGGTAAAGAATCGGTCAGGGTGGGCTAAAACAAAATTGAATATCGTTTCTCCGTGGAGCTGGATGGTTGTTAAATTGTAGGAGCAATTTCTGGACTGCAACCACAACTACCAATGCAGGCTGTGAGTGCCTGTAGCAGAAAGGTAGTGAGAATATTATGTACATTTCTGTTTTGTTGGTTATGGAATGAAAACTTGGCCAAGTGTTGGTTTTCTTTTAAAAATTAACCAAAACTGAACAAACCCCCAGTATTAGGACTGTTCATCTTGAGGAATTAATAGATTATAACTGACACACATGTACTTATCTGCCGATGAAATTCTGTTCAGTGTGAACATTTCTGTTTGACAGCTGGAGAGCTACAGTGCTGTGGGTGGATACTGGCTATTCCTGCCCCAGGGCACTCCTGCCATTCTCCATAACTCTGTGCAGGTGCTGGATGCTGTCCCTCAGCTGTGAGAGAGCTTCCTCTAGCAGCTCTCCAATCTCCTGTGGAACCCATCCAATCTGAATGGAAAAAGAACGTGCACGTCCCCAGGCCTTGGATGGTCCCATGCAGGTGGGGAACAGGGTTACAAGCAGCTGTCTATATGCGTGCAGTTTCCTTGAGACCTTAACATCAGTTACACACAACTAAGGTGAGTCTAATGACAGTCTGTGAGGTGTTTTATGACTGCTTCACTCTTACCTACAATGGATAATTAGTTAGGCTGGAGTTTTCCCATTCACAATTTCATCCTTCCAACTGGTATTTTTCTGATATTTGAATTTTAAGAAGTTCAGGTTGTTGTTTTTTTTAATTAGGAAAACTTCCTCTGTACTCTGTGTAAATCTAGACAAGGGTGAAATTTGAATAGCTGCCATTTAAATCTCCGTGAAACTGACCTGTTTTCACTGTATTTTGAGGCTGTAACTTGATTAGATAAAGATAATTGAAACTGGTGGGGTCCAGGCATGAAGATGAATGAGACAGGTTGGTGTGTCTTGTCCTTCTTTGGGGAGCGCAATGGTGGAGGTGCTGAGGATCTCAGCAGTGCACACAAAGCAGAAGGCTGGGGGCTGGTACCCGCTGGAGGCTGGAATGGGAAGGTAATGTTATTAACCACTTGTCTTAACTGCTCCTGAACTCCAGCCCATTGTACCTAGTCTCTCACTTTTCTGTTGGGCAACTTAGCAGGGAGGAGAGAAAGTAATTCACTTTCTACTTTTGTGATGTCTCTACTACTGTCTATAATGCAGCCCATGAAATCATAGAATATCTTGAGTTGGAAGGGACCCACAAGGATCATCAAGTGCAACTCTTAGTCCCGCACAGGACCATCCCCCAGGAGTCACCCTCTGGGTGAAAAACCTTTTCCTGATATCCAAACTAAACCTCCCTTGACTGGAGTCCTGTCCCTGGTCACAAGAGTGAAGAGATCGGTTCCTGTCCCTCCACTCCCCCCCGTGAGGATGTTGAAGACCACAATGAGATCTCCCCTCAATCTCCTCCAGGCTAAACAGACCAAATTACCTCACTCATTCCTCACTAGGCTTCCCATCCAGACCCTTCATCATCCTTGTGGCCCCCATTTGGATGCTTTCTAATTGCTGAATGTCTTTTTTATATTGTGGCACCCAAAACTGCCCCCAGCACTCGAGGTGAGGCCACCCCAGTGCAGAGCAGAGTGGGACAATCCCCTCCCTTGCCTGGCTGGCGATGCTGTGCCTGATGCCCCCCCGGACACACTTGGCCCTCCTGGCTACCCAGGCACTGCTGACTCCTGTTCAACTTGCCATTGACCAGGAGCCCCAGGTGCCTTTCTGTGGTGCTTCTCTCCAACATCTCGCTCCCCAGAATCTGACACTAGCCCTTGTTAAACTTCATACTGGAAAGAGTCACTGTACCACATTACCTAGGAGCTGCTGTAGTAGAGACAAGAGTTTTAGTCATATAGAAGGCATGAGAATGAGGTCTGTGACCAGATTATTCTTGTACTTTTATCCTGGTTCTAATACTTGCTCTTCGAAGAGCTGAGCCAATCCTTTTCACTGCCTCAGTTTTGTTAATTTTAAAATAGGTGGGAGTATATTGACTTGTGGAGGATTGTAATGGCTTCGTACTCGAAAGATTGTTATGGCATGCTTGGATCTCCTGCATACACTTTGAGAATGACATTGAAAAAGTGGAGATAGGGTTGCAAAGCACGACTGGGAAACTGTAAGCTACATCTTCCAGCGAAGGACTTACAGAGCTCCATTTGTTTAGCTTCATTGCACAGAAAGGTTACTAGATGAGTGAATTTCACAAGCACTTTTATGAGAAGAAAATCCTGGGTTCTTAAAAAGCCCTTTTATCTTGCGGAAAAAAGCATAACAAGAAGCAGGGGCTGGGACTTAAAGTCAGACAAAATCTATTTGAAAGAGAAACAGTTGCCTTTGGGGGACAATGGACATGATTTTAACAGGGAGAGTGGCTAACTGCTGGGATAAACCAACAAGCTCTTGAAGTTTTCAACAAAGAATGTGATGCCTTGTTGCAAGATATATTGTAACAAAATATAAATGGCTGGGTTGGAGCCGGTTTGACAGGCTTTTATTGTATAGCAGATTGAAGTAAATTATCTAGTAGTCATTTCTGATTTTAAAGCACAGAGTTCTTTGCACATAACACGTCTCTTCATCCATATGTATGCATGCAGTAATTTTAAAATAGTAAATATTGAACTAAATGTGTAGATTATACTTCTATAATATTTAACATCTTTTCCAAAATATACAGTACAGAGCGGACACATGCAAATTTTATTTAGTTTACATATGTAATAAAAAATATCACTTTTGGGTATAAAGATAATTGTCAAAATGAAAATGTGATATTACTCAGAAATACCTGGGTTTCCAGCACCTGCAGTTACTTTAATTGATATTTTTTCTGTAATTTTTCTTTCTCGTCAATTAAGCTTCTCATGATAAAGTAAAAAACAAAGCCAAGCAAAAAATTATTGCAGGTCAAAACATGTATTTGAGTTTGAAAAGAGGGCATTTTTCCAGTGCTCAGCACCGGAGCTCTGATGGGCAGAGAGTGTATTCACTTTGGATTATGTGTGCTTTTTTCCTTTCAATATCAAAACACAATCTGAAAGTGTAATAAACAAAATAATTAGTCACATAAGCCCTGTAGTTTCATGACTTTGAGGATAATCTTCCTCTGGTTCACTTGTGCTTTTAATTAATCTGACAGTTACTTTATTTTGTTGTCTTAAAAAAAAAAGTAGGGGCTCAAGATGGGGCACCCAGAGTTCATTTGCAGATTTTTGGTTTAAGCTAAGAAACTATGAATATTAGAATTGCAATAACCTGGTTCTACTTCTGTTGTTAACAATATATACTGACCAGAGTGCTGCTACCTGTTGCTCAAAGGTTTCTCCATCAGACCTCTTCTGCAGACCTTTACCACTTTTCTGGCAGCAGCCAGTTGGCTCCCCAGTGACATGAATGCAGTATAACCACCCCAACTACTGGAAATGTACCCTCCAGAAGTGCTCTGTTCTTCATCCTGCCTTCATTTTTTAGGGCACCCCTGTGGGGATCGGTGAACATGCCTTTGTGTAGGGGCGACCAGAAGCACTCCCCTGGGATGCTTTGTTCCTTGGTATGGTCTGTCCCAGTTTGAATCTCCCGGTTGGCTGTCAGCCTCTCACTCCTCCCGGCATTCTCCCATTGGTCCCCATTCCCTAATCCCGCCTTTCCCCCTGGCCCCGGATAAGCTGGGGCCCTCGGGATCGGGTTTCAGATTTGCTTTGGGAGTTCGGCTGTATAGCATGGAATAAACCATCCAGCAGGATGAAAGGCGAATCTCCTTCCTGCCTCTTTGCCACTTGACTGTAATACCAAAATGCCCAAGGTTCTGTGGGCTTGCGGGACCCCCCAGAACCGGGCAAATATGGTATTACACCCCCTGAGCACTAGTGGTTTTGGAGGTCCTGAATGATGCAGACTGCCTGTATGGAGCAGGTTTTTTCATTCTTTTTCACTAAAGCAAACAAGGTGCTTGTGTGGAGGTTGCTTTGGATATTTAGAATTTGGAGGAAGGATTTTGCAATATAATACAAAATGTGCTGGTTTGCATCTACAGTGAAAAATTTGGGAGGAGCTTGGTGCTTTCCATGTCAGCTTCTTTATGACAGAAAAGTAGTGGAGAGATCTCTCCATTAACAGCAGCTGACATGGGCATTTCAAGCTAAGACATAAATAAATGAAGGAGGGGGAGGTAGCACTGGCTATGAATAAAGAGGAATCCAAGAACTGATGATTGTGGGTGCATGCGTGGATACGCGTACGCGCGCATGCGCAAGCACAGAGGTCAGTACAGTTGACGGCTTCTGCAAAATAAGTTTTTGCAGTTGAAAAAGCAAAGAATGCTGGTACATGGGAGAAAGCCAGAGATGAAAACAAAACATATTTTTCATTGTTAATGCAGAGCATTTTGAAGAAGAAAGAGCAGCAGGGAAGGTTTTGGCTTTGCAAGCAGACATAGAAATGTCTGTCAACTCATAATGAGCCTGCTTTTGCCTTGCTTTCCGCCTGAGTTGTCAGTGCTGGTGTTTCCCTTTTTCCTTCCCAGCTGAACTTCTTTCTTGATCAAAGCTCCTCTTTTATTTTTAAACTTTTAATTCCTGTAAATGACTGGAAGCTCTCCAGCAGAGCTTGGCTAAAGCCAGAGGGGACTGGAAGCAAAGAGCAAGGACAGACATGAGGACAGATTACAGACACTTGTGGGACACTCCTTTAAAGCAGCAAGAAGCAACTCTCCTTCCTCTCCTTGCATTTTAGCTCTTTCCAGTTTTTTCTAAGGAGTGGAGAATTTAATTTTACATCCCAGTGCAGGAAGAGATGTCAAGGAGACAGGGAAAGACCTTGGCAGTGCAAATAGCTTAGATGTTTTTAAAGGATGTGAATACTTATTTTTGGAAAGTTAAAATAATTCATTCATTATGATCTAGGCAGTTGCACGTAAGATTTAGACTGGAATGACAGGTTTGAATGCAAAAACATTAGGACTCAGCCAAAGGGCACTGTCACCTGAACAGTTTATGCCCAAATAACCAAGGATAGCATCTCAATATCTACCTGGCAAAAAGTAACAGGCAGTAGTAGTTTTCTGCTGTGCGTGACTGGATGCAAAAAAAGGCATTCTGCCCTGTAACCAATTCAGGCCCCTCTTTGCTCTTACCTGAGGCATGAAGTGTGCCAGGCAGATGGAGAACAGAGTGGAGAGACAAAGTTCTTGGGCTGTTTACGTTGCTGATGCTGGCCTTGCATGACCTATCCGTCCAAGATTCTCCCTCTGTGAGAGATCCGTGGATGAATGCAATAGTTCCTAGTGATGATGGTGAAAAACTAAGAGAGTCTGTTAACATTAAAGTGACAAAAAGGCATTCCCTCTTCTTCAGGCACATTTAAACAGTATCTGTATCTCAGTAATTTGGTGTGCCTAATCCATCATATTTTCACTTGTTCTTAAGCCACTTTTTAATTTAGTTTTAACTATCTAGTTAAAAGTAAATAGTTTAATTTACTTTTAATGAATCTAGTTTAATTTAATCTAGTTTAATTTACTTTTAACTATCTACTAGGCTGAACTATCTCCATTTAAAGAATGATATTTTACTAGTATTCCTGCCAATGTATTGGCAAGAGAGAAGGAGACAGTCATACCGATGCTAGCTGGAAAGCAGCTCCTTTTCATCATATTAGTGAGATACCCTTCAAAGTGTGGTCTCTCCATTGGATGGCTCTCCATTCTTGTACCAGCTTTATAAAGGGACCTGATAACCTACTCTCAAAGACTGTCAAAGTCAAGCTAGGCCTGGCGTGAAGGAGAAGTTCATATATTTATAGGAACGTTGAAATTTATTAGACTGTAGAATTAACTAGCCTTAACTTAAGGAGACATTGTCAGCTTAAATCTCACCCATCGTTAACAACTTGTATAAATAAACTGTAAAAAATTCTATGCCTGATAGGGGAAAAAAAATTTCCCTTTTTAAAATTAACAAATGCAGGCATTTCCCTGAACTGTGTGAAAACCCAACGCACAAACGACTGACCCTATGTTGACAGTAAGTTTCAAACAGAAGTGAAATGAATTTTATGTCTGCGCTGGAAGAAATGCAGTTAGTTTAAAAAGAAAAAAAAAAGGAGGAAAATACTTCCTTTTGGTGAGTAACAGTCCTTGAACTTCACTGCTACTCTGCAGTAGTTTCACAGTCCTGCCTCTCTGTGTGGTGTCAGAGAATGTCAGATACAGCAGGTTATTAATAAAAATCTGTTTCCTGAACTGCCCTGTCAGTGGTGTAGGCCTCTCCCATTCCCTGTGGCTTGGATAAGCCAGGTGCTGTGCACAAGTATCAGCATCCCACAGTCAGCCCTGGTCTTGTTTTATCCTTGCTGCAAGGTCAACAACAAAGTGCTGTAGATCAGCTCTGTGCTAGTTGCTCTTAGATCTGTGTTCTGCTGAGCAGCTGTGCCTGGTCATGGGATGAGGAATGGACGATGGGACAGCTCCTGGACTAGGTATCTCCACTCCAGGATCCTGGGTCAAGGAGATCCTTTGAGGATACAGTGCATCCCTTAGTCACTACTTAGTAAGGTGTCCCCACTATCATCTTGCATCCTCACATTTACCTGAGAGTCTCCCTAGCAAATTGTCCCATGTCTTTTAGGTGGATAAAGCTTTGAAAGACATCAAGGCTGTAGTTTTTGGATCCAAAGAGCTGAGAGATTTGGTAATGGTACTAGATCTATATTGTTACTGTGAGGAATGGCTACTCTTGATATCCTGGCTCTGCTACCTTTTTTTAGATTTTTCTGTTTCATCAGTGTCTGCCCTCACCTCCAAATGATAGTCTAAAGAAAACTGTCTCTCTTTGATTGCAGAGGGTACTAGCCTTGCAACTTTCCTGCCAGCTTTGTTATTCTTCCTTGGCATTTCACACATAGGAAAGGACAGAGGCTTTCCTACCAAGAAATGCACTCCCACGTGTTTCTGCCCAAACATCCATGTAACTCTTAGCTTCAGCCAAGATGTTTGTAGGATATTTGAGCTATGCTGTTCGGTCTGTGAATTTTTTTCCAAGAGTGCTGCCATTATTTGAACATGCCTACTGTGTTCAGAGCAGGATCAGTGAGTGTATCACAGTGTGACCATAGGCCAGCCAAGAAGTACTTCCTGAAGGGAAGAGTTTGGAGTTACCAAAGGTCCTCTGCTGCTAAAGTGCCTAAGACTGCTGTCACCCTGACAACTGTAGAGAGGACATTATTTGTCCTGGCCTGGATCTGATCTTAATGTGATTCATGGCATAGACTGATCTATCAAAATTACGTCAGTGAAACACTTGTTCTTCACTAAGAGTTAGAAAAATGAATGTTCTGGATTTTTCCTCAACAGGAAAGGTATTTTTATGTGCAGAGTTCAGTTCTCAGCCCAGTCACAGACTGGGCAGATGCTTAGCTTGCCTGTAAAATAGAGAGAATGATCCTGTCAGTTGTCCAGAAGTACTGTGAGGCTAAAGCACCTGCACTTATTCAGCAACAAAGCAACATATGATATAAAAATATGTAGACGCTGAAAAGCTTTGGCAGAGAAAATTTTCAGCTTTCTGCAGCATTCTGTGAGAGCTCTGTATTTCTCAAGAAAGCTATGAAAAACACTGCTACGGGTTTTTGTAAACTAGTTTTTTATCTGTGCACCTGGGATCTGTTTTTCAGAGTTGTTATGGTACACAGTGAGCTAGTATTTTGAAGTAGGTGTTGTGAGCTTTGGCCAATAGGACAGGGAGTGGTTGGTCAAAAAACCAATAACCTCCTGTCATCTTTGGGAACCAAGTTATATAAACCAAATTATAATTAATTAAATAACCACTTTCTTCCTGAACTTGGATTGTGTCATTACTCAGTATACAGCAACATAAATATATGTAGCATAAATATATATAGCACGTGTATATATATGTGTGGAGAGGGAGACAGAGCACAACAGAGCTATTCAACTTTTACAGTAGAGGTTTCAATTCACTGCATCCCTGACATTTCTGAAAGAACTAGCCATCCTTCTGATGGGAAATGATTCATACTCATACCTGAAAAGTGTATGAAAATAGCCCTGGTGGAGTAGCTCATCCCTTTGGTTAGCCTTAGATGGCTGGTGTTGAAAACTAGTGACAGGTGGGAATACACTGATAATACTTTGGAAAACTCTTCCTATTCCTTTCACAAGTTACAGATCTGCCCTCTCAGTGAACGTATACAACAGGAGGACATACAAGGGCTGCCCTTTTAGTTCTAATTTTCACATCATATAAGCTGTTTCCTCAAAAGCCTTGTGACAGATCACATTTTAAACTTTAATTTTATTCTTCTCTTTCCAGAATGAGAAGCCCCTGTGACCCATATGCTGGGCAGAGGGCTGATGGCCTTTTGTGCAGCACTTAGCAAGTTTAGGGTCAAATTCCAATGGCCCAGTAGGAAGCCCACAGCTTCCAACTGTGAGACTTGGCTGTATGGCCTTCAGAGGTATTTGCCAGCAGTCATCTGAGTTCCCTACAGAGAATGAGGAGAAGGTTATGAAGAGCCTGAGTAGGTTGCCTTCTTAATAGACTCCCAAAATTTCTTCAGGTTATGTTCTTCACTGGGCTTCACCATTTTATGCAGAGAGCTACATGCAAACTCATTTTTCTCCATTTGAAAGCAACCTTCTGTATTCCCAGCAAAGAACTTGTCGTATACTGAAATGGATCAGAGATGCCCAACATTCACAATAAAATATAATCTAGAAATGTGCCCTTTTCCTTATGGATAAGCTCTCATTAGATATCTGTGTGGTTCTTTCCTTAGATATCTGGTGCTGTATGTCTTGGTTTCTCAAATAGGTGAGTTAGACAGAAGGAAGTCTGCTGTTATTTTTCCAGGTTTTCCTTAGGTGCAGACAGAGTAGAAGTTGAAAGCTAATGCCAGAATACTTTTGCTGTCATGTGATGCTTGTTCAGAGTGACTGTTCCAAAAGGCATTTTGTTTTCTGTGACTGCATAGTCTTTGAACATCTAATTTTTATATTGTTTTCCTCAAGGGAAATGTATGAAAGCAAAATGACTGTATGCTGATATTTTCCATATAGTCACCTTTGGTAATGATTACTTGTGGTTATTGCATTCCCTCCTCTTCAGATTTGCTGTTTAAATTATACTGTTGCATACTTACATTCCCCTCTCAGCCTCTTTCTGCTAATGAAGGAGAAGAGAAGCTGTCAGGCTGTTCCAGAGAGGATGAGCATGAATTCTAATTTAATTCTAGCATAGCTGGCTTCCTACGTGTCAGCACGTTTTTATCATTACAGTGTGACCTCTCCCCTCTGAATGCAAGGAGGGGAGTAGAGAAATCAGTGGAATTTTGCCACCCAGGCTGAGACCTTTCTTTCCTTGGTCTGCAGCAAAACGGAAAAAGAAGCCAAAACCAGAATTTACAGCCAGAAAAGCCAAATGAATATTTCAAATTATGTGTTTTAATAGAAATAGAAGTACCCTAGATCGTAACATTATAAAGGCTTATCTCTGCAGGCATGACTGATTTCAGAGTGTCACTAATGTGGAAATCACAAAACCTTGCTGGGAGGCAAAACTAGAATCATTCTGAACAAGTTTTTGTCTGTGCTGTGATTTCTTAGAATCACTATGGAAACTGAGCTCAGACTGTACTTCTTCCCCTCTCCCAGCCAAAACTATATCCCATATTCAGAAGAAGTGCTTTAAAACCATTTTTCTCTCCTCTTCTAAATAACACTTTTTGGGTTAAAAAGCCCAAATGGGCAACATCTGTATAGCAAAAGGTTACAAATGCATACTAAACCCTGTTGCATGCTGTAGCCTGAAGCTGCTGGTGAATAGTCCCACTCAGTGACTGGCTGTTGTACTTTAAGGTACAAATTACTATACTGTCTGCAACATGGGTAATATCCTGGTAGAAACATGTATGATCCCAAATGACTTCTTTCATGAGTGCCAGAGCCTTCAAATTCTTTTTTATTTTCTCTCTTACAATTTAGTGATGTAGCTGTCTTACATCCATGTACACAAACCCCTGGAAAAATCATACAGCATTTAAATAGGTATGGTTTGGTTAATTTTTTGGGGTTTTGTCTTGTTGTTGTCTGTTTGGGGTTTTTTTTGTTGTTGTTGTTTTTGTTGTTTTGTGGTTTTGGATTGGCTTTGTTTTGTTTTGTGTTTTTTTCTGTTTAATTAAGTCCATCTCACCATTATCATCTCAGCAAAATGGAGGTTTGGAGTTTATTTTGTTGCAAATTTTTCTTGCTTTCATCATATCCCTAAGTTCCTAAGGTTATGAGCTGCTTCTGCTATAACACATATAATATGATCTGCCAGTGTAGTGCTAAAATCAGAGATTTCCAGGAAGTCCTTGCTTACTGTAGCCTAATTGTCTAATTCCTCCTTCAGTGCTGAGTTTCATCTCCTCGTTGTAAACTCTTTGTGAGTTCATGTGAGCCTACGTAATACAGAGTTGTAGTGAGGACTGGTAATACTTGTGGCATACACTTGTACTTTCTTACTATCTATTGTACCTTCAGTGCTCCCCACTGTGGCCCCACAGCCCTTCTGGCAACCCACTGCATTTTTTGGACTTGGCATAGGTACCCATGTTGTACCCTTTAACCCTTATCCTTTCAATGCCTTAAATAACATTTTAATAACCAGTGTGATTAAAATTCAGAAGCAAGGTAAGCCAGGTAATTTCCTTGTACTGTGGGAAAGCTGGTGTCAGGCAATTTCTTGTGGCCTTAATGATAATTGTTCTCTTTCAGCTTCTGTCAAGGCTGATATTTTAACTAGCAAGGTAGATTGTCTTACTTCCTGTGGTTTTCCTGATCGCATGCAGCCTTTTTGGTATCATGCCCTGGACATTTTGCACGTATCCTGTTGTTGAGGACTGATTTTCCCACTGTTGCCTTCACTGTTTGTTATATTTGGCAGGAGGCCCTGGTGGTACTTTATTTTAGCTAAGATTTTTTCCACCTCGTTCATGAAACCTCAGAAGCATAGCAGAGACTTGATGATTTTTCTGTCTCAGGCATTTAATAAATTTTCCCTTACCCCCATATTAAATTTTTGTGACTTGGTCTGTCCTCTAATTACCAACATATTGAATGGATTTTTTCCTACTTGTATTGAACCTTTCTGCTTTTCCTTTTTTTGAGTAGTAATATTTATAGCTACTAATGATAGCTGGATATTTATAAAATATGTAGTTAGTCATGGGAGAAAGTTCTCTTTTTCCAGTTTTGTGTGCTTTTATTCTCCTTAATGATCCCATTGCAAACTGTTGCCAGAAGCCCTGTAGGTGTACAACTCTGCATTCCAATTTCTTGCCAGAGTATAATCTTGTAGATAATCATAACCACCTTGCAAGATGAAAGTCAACTGTCTGTATGATAAGCCAGTCAGGGTGTCTGTGTGCTACATCTTCTGAGGCTGCTGGTTACAAAACAGAAATAAGAAATGTGAGATGGGGTCCATCTGTTTTAATTTTGGTGATCAGTGTCAGTCCCCTGTGTTCTTAAGCATAGCTAGAACCCACGCGGTGACTCATGTGCTGGGACAGGGACTATTGAGCAATTCATTTGTGCTGATTTAGAAGAGCTAGTATGGTGAAAAGTGAGGAATTAACTCTAATTTGTCTCATAAACACTAATCAATGTGAAGTCCCCTTTCCCATGTCATTGTCATTTCTTGTGTCTGGATCTGCTGCTCCTGCAGGAGAGGTTCTTCTAGATCAATGATCAAACATCTTGCTTTTTATTTTCCATCCTCTTGTTTCTTTTTTGTGTGGATTTCTTTTTTGTGTGTCTGGGTTTTTTTGGTTTTTGTTTTGTTGTTGGTTGGCTGGGATTTTTTGTTTGTGGGATTTTTTAGGGGGGTGGTGGGGGGAGGTGGGGGTGTTTGCTAATGAATAGATGACAGCCAGAACAACTTTGATTGAATGTAGTTTGGGGTCATGAAAGCAGAACTGAAGATAGCCTACCTGAGGTAGCTATGGACTTTAACTAGATCATTAAACTTTCATTTTTGTTTTTCAGTCATGTCTTCCTAATTGAATATTCTGCTTGGAATCCTTTTTGAAGTGATTTGAACAGAGGATCGAGACATGCCAGATAGTAGATTAGAGGCATTATATTTGGAATGACTGAAAAACGCATGTGATAGAGAAACTCACCTCTTGTAGGAAAAAACCCTTGTTAAATGAATGCAATGAGAAAGTTATTTCTTAAAAGATGTAAGATAGAAAAAAAAGAAAAAGAAAGAGAGAAATAATAGAGGCCAACAGTATCTTGTCCCACCTTAGCATGAAACAAAATCAGCTCAACAATTAAGTGCTTTAATTAAGATCCAAACCAGTGATATTTGACATCAGTTGAAAGGGAACAAAATAACTCAAATGTTCGAAGCAGTGAAGCAGGAGGAAAAGACACCCCATGCTGAGAATCATTAAGACCCAAAAGTAATTCATCACAGGCACAAGTAGCCTTATTACAGGAAAGTTGCATTGTCTTCATGGTGCAGGCATTGATTCCATGCTAGGAAATGAACATAAAGGTGCCTTTAGTAGTAAAAGCAAAAATATTAAATTGCTCCTGAAGATTGTAGATGTGCTGTTTACTCCATTAAGGAAGGATAATGAGACTGTTGAGGGAAGTCCAGCCAGCCAACATAAGGAATGTATTTTGTTAAATTCTAATTAAAGACTAATTTCTGCTGAACACTGTCGGAGCAGTTAATTATTTATTAAAATGAGGAAGCCTAGGGAAATAAAAGCAGAAAGACAAGATATATTTTTTTCAGCTGTCAGAAGCCATGCAAAATTTTTGTGAGTTTCTGTCCAGGTTTATTTACCACAATTACTTGCCTAGTAGCATAAAAGAGAGCTCATCTTTCTTCCTACTGGGCTGTCTTGTTTGCCAGTTAGCTAAGGGCCTCATCCACTGCCATTCATAGACTAATGGGTCTTGCTAGAATGTAGAGAAGCTAAGCAGCCTGGGGCAGAAACAACACTGGCTTGTGGAGATAGTCCAGGTCTAAGAGGGTGAATGCCCAGCTCAGACTGGCTTGAACACAAGCTGGCTTTGTGTACAGCCACTGTAAGTGTCTGTGCCATGTTTTCCTTGGTGTTTCACAGTACTTGGGCTCTCCAGGTATTTTTGCTGTCTTGAAGTGAGGCAAAACTGGGAACATCATCATTTGCCCCGCTCTGATCGTTAATTCGCAGTTTAGTTCACAAGCAACTTGGCCTTAGTTTGCTAGACCATGGACACATGTGAACCTACTGGGGAGTTTAAGTTCTTATGCAGAGAACAACAGCTGTTCCAAGTGGTACCATGACAAAACATAGACAACAAGAGCCTCAGCATACGTTGACTTGGCTGTGATGTTTCTTCAAGATATAAATGGAAAAAATTATGGGGAACTCAGCATTGAGATTTGATGATGAGTATGGACAAGAATAAATGGGATTTCCAGATGAACACAGGTGAAGGAGCAGCTTGTGGAACAGTGGGAGTGGGCCAGGTGCCCTTTAGGATTCTGGTAGATCTAAATATTTGGGGCACTCTTGTTAAAACTTTATTTGATTTAGGAAGCGAAGATGGTAGAAGTCTGGGATTTGCTTACTAACCTAAGTAGAGAGCTCTCTGTTCTTCCACAGTCCACAGTGGTGGGATGAAGTTGCTTTCGAAGTCAGTAGGCATGTTAGATGTACTGTCCTGGACTGTCTTCTACTGTACGAGTATGGTTGAACACAGATCCCCGAACATCCTTCATGGGACCAGGGGAGAGATCTTGGAGTATATGTGACACATTCTTTGCTTATGCCACTGAGGTCTGTCAAGGGATAGCAGGGAGTGGGAGGGAAGGATGCGCATCGTGGTCTCATCCTGGTGTGCTATGTGGATATGGGCAGAGAATGTAGCTTTGAAAGGCAAAACCTGCTGGAAATACCTAAGGAATGCTCCTCTCCTACAATTTTGAGACAGTAATTTAAAAGTCCCTAGTAATTCTGCATGCCTAAAAGCCTGGGTCTCTAAAAAAAGATGGTTTTGTGGTTGATAAGCTGAAGTGAGAAGGTTTTAATTGAAGTGGAGGGTGACATGAGGAGACTGGTGTTACTGTGAAGTCCTTCATCCTGCTGCATTGCTAAGAACATCCTGCAGACAAGGGTCTTCTTGTTCAGAGTCAGAGCTGTGATTGCTTCTGTGGGATAGGTAATAGAATACTTTAAAAATTTGGGCTTCTTCAGTGTCAAGGGACAGGCCCACCTGCAATTTGACTCTTTCAAGCCTGATCAATAGGATAGAAGAGAAGTCTTTTAATTAACTGCTCCTTCTGGCTTTAGCAGCAACTTGCTGATGTTGAGGGGAAGGCTGGGGCCAGGCCTGCCAGTGAAGTATCTGATTCATTATTTGGACCTTCCAAGTTTCCATTGCTCCCTCTTCCTTTGCATAAAAAAGCTGTTCATATAACCCTGGGATTTTTTTGCATGCAGGTGTGCATACTGCTTATCATCAATGCCCCTGTGGTGTAATTTAATTTCAGAATGAAAACTATGCATTTTTTAAAGAACTTTGGAAGTCAAACTGCCTGGCAGAAAGGTTAGTCCATGCCATAAAAGAAAACTGATAAGCAGTCACTATGCTTGGATAAAATGGCAAACGAGTTGGTGGATAAACTAGGCAAGGAGGTGAAGCTGTGGTTTTTCAGCTTGAAAACTGAGCAGGATCATCCAGCTCAGTGCTGGAGAAGCACAGATCATAAGGGAAAATTCCCTTTCAAAAATACAGCCCACCAGAGCTAGGAGTTTAAGCATCTTTCTCTACAGGTAACACCCCATCAGTGTGGCAGTTTTGGAGACCTAGAGTTGTTTTTGAACTTTGGTCTCCCCCAGGCTTGTTCTCTTAGCACCAAAGTCCCCTGGCTCTGATAAAGATTCATAAAGGAGGCAGTCATTCTTTCAGCTTTCAGGAGTTTAATCAGATCAAATAGATTTCAGTTAATGCTTGCTTACAGAGAATCTGTCGTAAGAAACCGATCCTTTCCAAAGCTGCAAAATTGGTGTGATGGTCTAGATACACATCTTTTGTATTACAGCCTAATTGGCTAGAACACATACTGAGAGAGTGTGTGACCAGGATAAATTCCTTTCTCAGCCTGAAGGAGTTTTACCTTCTGTTACTTACCTACGAGTGTAGAGGAAGTGCTGAGTGGAAGCTGTTTTTCTAGCCTGAATCAGGCTGCCTTCCAATAAAAAGGACTAGTATAAAAATTGAACATTTCTTTGATCAAAAGAGAGCACAAGGAAGGGTATTCTCTGTGATTTGGATTATGCTTTTGTTTGCTTCAGTGGCTTTACAGAAGGAGGAGGAAGCAGAACTCATGATCACCAGCAAGACTTAACGGGCTGATTATCACATTCTCCACTGCACTCTGGCCCAGAGTGCCCAGAAAGGTTCCCCCATTTAGCCATACTTAGCAATCATGTAAGGTGGGTCTTCAGGAGGCAGAAATATAAATTTGAACCCTGTCAGGCTCAGTTAAGCATTGACCTCAGGTCTCCTATTTGCTGGCTTACTGTTTTAAGAAGGAAATCATTAAAGGTAGCCCACTGTGACACCTTTCTCTGACTTCTCCAAAGAAGACCCTTGCTCAATGTTTTTTTCTTTTTTTCTCTCAACATGTAGCTACGTCTCATTTGCAGGGGAGGATTTGGGACTTTAGGTTGAGGAGAGAATGGTTGCTCACAACTCTTAATCCTGTTGCCTAATTTTATTCTAATTAATACTTTAGATGTTATTATGTAATTATTTCAATTAATTGAGATTTATTTTGCTTAACTTTCTATTTCCCAAGGGAGTCATCATTTTGCTCATCATTTTGTGTAAGCTAGCTCCTTTGCACAAACTGTAGTATTTAGAGAAGAGGTCTGGTAAATTTGGAAAGCATTAGGAGATAAGGAGGTAGTTGATTTTTGGTGTTATGGTGAGCTAGCACTGGCTGGCAGCCAAATGCCCATCCATCTGCTCTCTCCCTGCCCCATCCTCAGCAGGTTGGCAGAAAAATTCGGATAAGAAAGTTAATGGGTCAAGATAAAGACAGGGAGACTGCTTACCAGTTATAGTCGGAGGCAAAACAGATTCAACTCGAGGAAAACTGCTTTAATTAATTCCCATTAAAACAGATTTGAGTAGTGAAAAACAAAAACAAAGTATTAAAACAACACCTTCTCCCTTTTTTTCCACAGGTTCAACTTCAATCTTGTATTTCTGACTCCCCTCCCCTCCACACTGAGCAGTGCAGAGGCATGAGAGATCAGGGGTTGTGCTCAATGCATAACACTTTGTCTGATCCTCCCTCCTCATACTGGTCCCTGGCTCCAATACTGGTCTTTCCATGGGCTGCAATCCTTCAGGAAAAATGGCCAGTGCTGGTGTGTGTGGTGCTCCCGACCAGGCCTAAGTGCCGCTCTCCAGTTTTAAACCCCAGTGTTCATTATTTATGGCATCTGTCTGCTTGAAAACCAGTCTTGATTAATTTATTTTATTGGAGTACATCGGGTAAATAATCCTGTGCAGTCCATCCTCCAAGCAAGTTTTTGAACATTTAACAGAGAAAAAATATGAATGCACCTGCATTTTGCTGATACTTATTTTTCAGGAGGGACCTCTTTAGAGTTTCTGACTCCACTGAAAGAATAAATATGTTGGAAGTTACAGGAGTGGATTTAAACGTGATTTGTGAAATCTCCAACTCTAGTTCTGATTATATCTGTGCAAAAAATGTCTGCTTGTGGGGTTCAGAAAAAGGGTGATTCTGTGGATATTCTTCATGTATACGAATTAGCAACAGAAGCAAATAACCTCACCACTGCTGGTACATGAAGGGTCTGGGGAACAAAAACAGTGTGAGAACAGAACAAACAGAGAAAAGCACTAAAATGCGTTAAAGGAAAGGAGGGAAGGAGGCCTGGAGAAACTTCACATAAAATGTTGTACTGCTGAAAAGTTTTAAGGATAAAATATAACACCTCTCCGGAATGTGACAGCTAGAATCTTAATCCACAAACCAGAAAGTGATTTTTAAATGAATCTCCCTTCACTAAAACCCATTAAGAATTTTTTTTTCCATTTTTTACTCAGTAGAATTTTCTTAGGAGTTACATTATATGTTTTTGGGAGATGGTGTTTTACTGACCACACTTAGTGTGCTTCTGTTTGGGAGTGCGGGTATACAGGTCGGCCATCAGACTCCTTTGTGTCTCCAGTTTTCTTTTGAGATGCTACTTTTCTTTCCAAAAATTGGTTGCATATATCATATACATAAAGACAAGAATAGATCCCCTAATAAACACATGAATTTTTAAAAAAGAAAACAACAACAACAAAAAAATCAAAAAGGAAAAAAGACAAGGAGGAAAATAGAAAAATATAAATGTAAGTATTTATAAGTATTATAAAAGAAAGCCAAGCTTTATTTATTTCTGGAAAAGAAGTAATTTTATAAAACCTGGACATCTTCTTGAAATAGAAGATTAAACTAGAGGAGTGGAAATGTTATTGTAGATCATACAGCCATAGAGCAGTTTGGGTTGGAAGGGACTTTAAAGATCATCTAGTTCTGAGCCCACTCACATGGGCAGGGACACCTTCACTACATCAGGTTGCTCAGAGCTCCATCCAGTCAAGCCTTTCTTCCCACATCTCCAAGGGCACTGGAGATTATGGGTTGTCTTTCCACATCCCTTGGGACAGCTCTTTGGGACAGGTCTCTGTCAATATTGTGTTTCCAGTCCTCCTCCTCGTCCAAGGTCCCTGGCTTACAGGGAACATGGGTTTCAAGCCACTCCAGTACCTTCTGCATGCTTGGGATGGCCTCCAGCCCCTCCAGGCCTGCCAGCTCTGTCTGCCCAAGGCTGAGAAATGAGTGAGTTCCCCTGGCAGATGAGATAGAGGGCCATTTCTTTAAGAGTTCTTCCTCAAGTCTTGAGGACGAACTTCTTTACACTGAGGGTGGCAGAGCTCTGGAAGGACTGTCCCAGAAGGTCGTAGAGGCTTCCTCTCTGCAGACATTCCAAATCCACCTGGATGCTTTCCTGTGTAACCCATCCCATCCCAAGCCATCCCATCCTGTCCCTGGTGTTCACCTGCCTGGGTCTGTCACTGACCCACCAAGACCACGTCAGGGAGGCAAGCTGCTCCTCTGCCTCCTGCTGCTGGAGCTCCTTTTCCTCCAGGCTGCCCAGCTGCTGCAGCAGAGTAGCTTTGCTCCATGGAGCCCTGCCCCTGGGGTGTGCCTGGCCCCTCTTCTCCAGCCCCAGTGGATCCTGTGTCTTGCTGGACATGATGGTTTGGTGATTCCCAGCATCCTGTGAGCTCTGTGGGCAGGGGAGTGGTGCCAGCCTGTGCCATCGGGAACTGAGGCCTGGTCCTGGCTGTCCTGAGGAGCTGCATGTTGCTGCCCTTGGCCCACATGCGGAAAAAAGAGGAGGAGGAGGCACTGGATGGAGGCAGCTGCCTTAGGGGCTTCTGCTCTTGCCTTGAGGGGCACCTGTCTCTGCTTTGTCTTTTGCCTTTGGCTGTACCCCTGGCAGAACTTGCACCTGCTTTGCTCCCTGACGATATCTGGGGCTGCCAGTGGAGCCTGCTCAACACCTGGATCTGCCTGCTGCTCTCAGGTTGTCCGGGACTGCGGCCCTGGTTGGTGATGATGCTTCCTGTGTTGGAGTCGCCCTTGGCTTAGAGAGTGGTCAAGTTGTCTGCTTCCTGACTCTCTGTCCTGGTAGGTTTTTGCTTCCTCCTTTCTGTCAGTGTAATTAGTGATAATGATGTGTGGGTAGTAGCACTGCCTTCCTGTTTTGTTTGGAAATCAAATGAGATGGTGGTGGGAATGAATTTTTATGTGACTGCAGTCACAGGTTTACTAATTCTTTTGTGAGACCGGGTATGATGTGTAGAACTGTGAGTTTAGATTGCTGTAAGTCTCATTGTCAGACTGCATCCTGCTCTCATTCCCCCTTTGGGAGCCAGGCACTAGAAGTTGGAGATTGCGGCCTCTAGTCCACGCTCACCCAAACCCTTTATCAGCTCCAGCCTGCAGACTATGGGTGTATATAGCTCTTCTGTCTAAGTTTCCAAAACGTTTTCCTGCTTGTCATCATCTTCTGTCCTCAGCCAGCCCTCTGATTGAGAATCTAATTACGGCCAGTCGAGGGTAAATTTGATCAGAGATGTTACCCTGCCTCTGATCTCCAAAGGCATGCCTTGCTGCTCCTGCACTATCAGTGCTGCAGTGTTCCTCTGGCCCTCAGGATTCGCTTCGTCTTCCAGTGGTTCTGTGTCTTTGCTGAACAATGCACCACTACAGACTCACAATAACTATATTGGTCTCATTTTGTCTTCAGCAGTTTGGTTTTGTAGAGATTTCCCAGGTTTTAGGAGGAAATTCTGTGATTTATTTTGCTGTTTTCTGCAGCCTCACATTTACTTAGTTTCAGTTCTCTGGGGTTTTTTTTGTCTTTGGCATATCAGAAGAACACATCAAGAAAAGTCCCTACAGTTTGCTTTGGAATACTCAAAGAGGGTACATTGATTGAAAACTCTCTGATACTAGGTTAATTCAGGTCCTGCAGCAATTCCTCAAGCACATCTCACAAAAACCTGCCTACTCTAAAGAAACAGTCGGCTGGCTTGTGTTTTGTCTTTATAATACCCAATGTGGCAAAATCTTTGGCTTGTACTTCTCCTGTCTCTAGCTAAAGTTGCTGCATTATATTCAAGCCATAAGAACATGAAAATGACTGAAGAACCTGTGTCAGCTTCAAAAGTGCTCTTGAAAATTTCACTGATAATTTCCAGTTGTTTAACTGCCTTACCTGTTTTTGAGCTGTGTAAATCCACCATTCCATTCAACACAGTTTGTTTTTATCTGACCTTGCTCAGTCATAATCTGGCTACTGAGTCAAATCCAGTTTTATTTTACTTTCCATAGCTAGGGGGAGTATTTCTGCTGCAAATATTTATTATTTTAGCATTAATATGTCCCTCGATCTGTTAAACATTTTGTCTTTTGCATTCATCCCTTAGAAAATGTCCCACCAAATGCCTACACCATTTGCACTTGTGGACTTTCCTTCCCGGCCTCTATAGAGAGCATTTTTGATTTCTGTATCTCAGAACCAAGTAGTAACTTTGATCTTTCTTTTATTTTGGGGTATTTTTTGCATTATGACAACCTTTGTTTTTAGAAACATGTTGTTGCTTGAATACATTTTGAGTTTTTTTTCCTCTTAGTAAAGACTTACTATTTTCTGTAAAAGGAGTTGGAGGGCGAACAGCTTAAACTTGTGTATCTGACTTTAATTGTCCAGATGCTTAACTTCTGCCCAGTGTGGGCACCTAAAAAAGATAGGGACAGATAGATCCAACCTGAAAGTATTTGAAATGTAACTGGGAAGCAGAACAAAGCAGAATGCTGTGAGAAAAGAGACATATCACCCCACTGTCTGTTCATCTGCCAAACTAGAGAAAGCAGCTTTTCAAAGTTAAGCAAGTACCTTTGAGCTGCTCATTCTCATCTTTTTATCCCAAATGGAAATAAAAGGCAATTTCCAGAACAAAATTCATCTCAACCAAAGGTGTCTATTCCCACCCTCCTCCTTAGCAGTCATGAAGTTATAACAGGTATAGGTAACAACTTCTGTGGTTCCTCTGGAACCCAGTGGAGTTTCCCATCTGACTGGCAGTGAAACTCGGCTGGCAGTAACACCACCTGTGAAAGAGAGAGGTTTCTGTTGTAGATGTTGTTGAAAAATTAACCCTACTAAAAAATCCCAAACCAAACAAGAAATTAGAATTTTAATTTTCAGTCAGATTAGCTTCTGACAAGAGACCCTGAAAACTGAAGTCCTGGCATTAGTCTGTTGGGGGCATGTGCTTCAGTCTGGGGTAGGACAGGGCTGCTCCTTATGGGGCTGCTGTGGTCTTGGGGCATTTTGGCTGTTTATAGTTTGGCTATACAGTCATGGTATTTAAAGGGGCTTGCCTCAATGTGGATTGATTTAAAAGTCAAAATTTTCCTATTCCTGATGTTCTAGGGGACTCATATTCTGAGTGACTTTTTTATCAACTTGATACCTAAGACATCTACAGTCAAACATGCTGCCTAATTTCTGGAAATCCATTCTTGTCACGTTTAGTAGCATCAGGGGACTGTACCCTCAGCAACCTTGTTTGACACCAGTAATTGCATTGGGGAAGAATTTTTATGTGCTGAGAGGACTATCTCAATTTCTGTCAGTTGCTTTTTTGGAAAAGGTTTCGTTGTTGTTTTTATTTGCCTTACTGAGTTGATCACTTTGAAAACCATTTAATGAAGGGATGGTACAAGATTTAATTTCATTTCCTAGTCCCTAACCCCCTGGCTTTTTTCAGTTTATGAAAGGATCATGTGTATTGGGGACTGATGTTGGCTGGTTTCAGTAGCTGTTTTAACAGTGCAATTATTATCAAAATTGTTACAACAAATAGCCATTTTAAACTTTGAAACATGCATGTAGCAGGTTTAAGTTCTGGGGCTTCTGGATCAGTTAAGTATTCCAGAAAGTTTGCTGCATCACAGACAGGTCTGCAGAACTTGTCAAGTTAGTTGTAAAAACAAAAACTCTCTAAATGTGATCTATGGGACATTGGAATGGATCTACCTTAACATTTTATTATAGGATTGCATTGGAATGCCAGGACCTAATGAAGTGCTCTCTTCTCCCTTCAGTATCAACCAGCTGCAATGATCCCTGCTTGAAGGGAAGGGTTGATTCCTGCTCTCTTGCACATAAACTGCTGTTTTGTTATGGCAGAAAGGTCTTTGAGATTTTTATGCCGGCTACGTAAGATTGCGCCATGAATGGTTGGTGCTGCTAAACTTTCTCTCCTACATAAAAGCACATAGGCTGTCATCTCTCATGGATGTATTATGTGGCCTGTCCTTCCACTTTACTAAAAAAATGCAGTTTCTGAGACCAAATAGATATAATGAAACATAATTTTCTTCGTTTCCTGATCAGGAGGTCAAGACCTGCAAAATTCTGCTTAAGGGCACATGTAACCAGTGGCAAATACAAGTCCAGCTGGCTGCTTACAGCTGTGAAGGACATATCTTACTGATGCTCAAAACATGGTCTTCTCTTTAGATCTTGGTGCCTCTTTCCAGTTCTCCTGGGTGTTCATTCTGCCTCTCAAAAGATAGTGGCCATTGGAGGCATTTTTAATAGGCAATGCTTGCTGGTCACTGTTGGAATGCAAGTAAAAGGAAGATCTGGGGCTATGAAGCTCTCTTTTCACATTTCTGTGTTTAGCTATTTAAACACAGGGCAAAGTGCTTTTGCATCACTGTAGAAATGCATAGTAGATATTAAGTGGTTGAATATCTTCTGTCTATTGGTTAGGGTTGTCTAAAGTTGTTTCTTAGAAGTTCTTTTTGCAGAGGGTGGAAAAGAAGACAAGGATGAGAGGGGAATTTTTGAAGAAATACAGTCAGTCAGTTCTCCCAGATCCCAATAGCGTTTGTTATTGGTGGGACACCTTAGCGACATTATGCCTAATTTGCTTTAGCTTTTTCGATTTTTATTTTTTTGTCTTTCCTGGATATAGCCATAATAATTGTGGTGTCCTACTGTATGCTCTTTGAAGTGGCAATTATAAATTGATCTAGGTGCCTCTGAAGAGAGCTATTGTGGGTATTTTTCATTTTGTTGTGAAACTACTTCACTGTGCGGTGTGGCACCAGGAAAAGCAGCGTCACAAATTTTTAACAGAGCATGTTGTGAAGGAAAGACCCAGGGCTACCATCATTTTTTCAAGGTGTTCTTCCTAAAACACACCCAATGTAGAGTCTTCTCTTTCTGTTGATCCTTTGACTGGGATTTCAACCTCTTGCTACTATTTGGATTGAGTTCCCTATCTTGGAGCGGTTTTCCTTTTAGAGCACTGGTAAGATGACTTTGGGACTTTGCATAGATTTGTGCTGTGATTTTAGATAACTCACTTTATATTTTGCTGCAAGACTATGGAAATATCTAACCAGTTTCTCAAGGATTTTGAAAAATTTTTATATTCACAAGCATGTACAAGCTTTAAACTGACATTTTCCAGGCCTCTGTAGCCCTGAAGTGAAATGTAATTCTCAGGTAATAGCCACAGTACTGAAGCTAATAGGGAGAATGGTTTAAAAATACCCAAAACCCATCATGAGAGCTGGAAATGCTATTTAATCAGCCTTGTTACTTCATTTGTTTCACTGAACAATGGGAATGGTACAGGTAGAAGACAAAATTTTATAGGTAGAGAAAATGCAGTAGACATTGTCAGGGGCCTGCTTAATCCCATTAAAACACTGTGGTAAAATTGGAAATGGTTTGATCTCAAGATTCCGTATTAGCATTTGATGCCCTGCATTGTTTCTCTGAAATTGAATTTGTTTGGTTTTGGCTCTGTTTTTAGTCTCATTTGGATTAGAGCTGGCAGAGGAAGGACAGTGTACAGTTTAAGCAGATTAAGTGATATGTACTTGTGTAACTCGTGAATGTGCTGTGGACGACCAACAGGAAAATAAACATTTCAAAGCAATTATATACAATACTGATGTTGCACATTCCTTATGTCTGTTACTGGTTTTGAAGTATTTTGAAACTCATTAGAGGACATAATAAATAAATAAAAATAATCTTTATAGCGAAGTGCAAGTTAAGGATTTTGTTTTCTTACAAGTCTTCCCTTTGGGACTAAAGCATACTTGGACTTGTGCTCTAATGAGTAAGAAAAAATATTCTAGTGATAAAGTTAAAGAGCAGTCTTCCTAGCTGTTGAAGTTTCTATTTTAAAGCACTAGACATTGCTTGAATGTTTTCAGCTGAGCGTTCTTATTTTTCCTCATTCACCTGGACTCTGAAGCACTTTATGTAAAAACATTTTAAAAGAAACAGCCTTACAAAAACTGACTTTCATCATGATAAAATCAATGTAATTTGCTTTGAGCGACTGGCTGCTATCATCATAGTGGAGACCTTGAAGCAGAGTTGGAAAAAATAGTTGGAAGATGGAAATCTTTTGGAAGAAAATGGAAATCTTTTGATGGAAATCTTTTGAGGAAAATCTTTTGAGATGCTGTGAAGTAGTAGCACTTGCAGGAAGAATCCTTCTGTTCAGGCTTTTTGTTTCTGGGTGGTGCCATCACTGTCTGATCTTTTCAAAGTAACGTGGTTCAGTGGTTGTTCTCAGAAGTTTTATGGCTTTCTTTCAGACACTTATGGTGGTATTTATATCTTCTGCCTTTAGATAGCTGAAAACTGTATGGCAAATAAGCCACTATCCACTCTAGCCTGTATTTACTGTCATTGGAGAGAAACTGGCAGCTCCAGAGAGGTGTTCCTCTAACCTACTTTAGAAAGCAGTTTTGGGATGAAATTACCTTCCTTCCTTAGGTGCCTTTTTATCTTCTTTGACGGTAAGGTGTGTCTTGGAAAGAGCTCGCACTTACATGTTTTTTAGCTGCCTGTGTTAGATGGAGTGAACCCCTCTTTCTGCCTCAGAAGAAACTGAATGCAGTTACTTCTTGTTTCTGAAGGAACTTACAGTTTCCTTCCAGTAAGGATGGGTTAAAGAAAAGGCTTAGCAGAGCGAAGTGCTATGCTTGTAAGACTCTCACAGCTGTGACCAAGAACAGAGATAATTTCTGGTTTGGAACAGCCTGGCTTCTAGATAATAAATTGAGCAGATTTATGTCACAGTGCTGTCTCCAAGTAATGTCATTCTTCATTGCTTAATAAACATTAAAAGCCTGTTTCTAACCCCCACAAAACACCATGAATGAGAAATAGTTGCACTGGAATTACTCTGCTTTGGCAGCAGAGAGCAAATCCAATCCATTCCCTTAAAAAGACCCCCGTTAAAAGGGAGGGCACTCTACAGCAAGGGGAAAAAATTATCTTTGGTTTGCCAATACAACACAGTCCTCAAAGTACCTTGTTATTGTTTTTGTGTTGTGCTGAAAACCCCACTGCTAATGTACAATCTGAGTTTTGCTTTCAAGAAAAAAAGTAAATGTGCTAATCCATTGGATTATTTACTTGCCTTTGGGGGGCTTTGGGGCTACTTTCTACATTGATACAGACATTCCTTTCTACATTTCCTATGTGTGATGGTTACCTAAGAATTAAGTTCTGTTGCACTTTGAAATTGCACATGTGAGTTGGTTAGTAGTTCAGCAGGTAGCACCCAAACAAGCTGTGTGCCTGAGCAGGGATGCACAAGATCCTCTGAAATCTGAGGAGGTGCAACAAAACCATGCAGTGGCTGCAAGACGCACTTAAGCAAGTCAGTTATGAACAATATGGAAAGCTTAGGGATTGTTACTGACATGCATTCTAGATGAATTTAACTTCTATCTAAATTTATTTGGCTGAGGTTTTTTTAAAAATATGTCGAACATTTTAACTTTATTGACTAAAGACATTAGAACTAATAAAAGGAGATGGATTGATTTGCTTAGAAATTGCAGTCTTTGACCAGCCAAGTAGCAATTGCATAGATGAAGCTCTGTTTCTAGATGGCAGCAAATCATCAGAACGTCACATGGACTGCATGTAGTGTTTGTCAATAAAGGAGGGCCAATGTAGATTTTGCTTCTGCAATTGTACTTCCAAAATTTTTTTCCATCCTTTTGCATCTTTTGCTCCAAAACACCATTCTGATTAAGAAAAGAGTTTACCATTAGTTTAAATTTCTTTTTTTTCATTTTTCCTTTTGTGTGTGAATTATTTCACACACAAAAGCAATGATTATTGTATTGAAGCTGGGTACTGTCACTCTTTGCTCTGGATTCCTTATTTATTTTTATCAACTTTTGCCTTGCTTTCTGCTTCACTCATTTTAATGACCTTTAGTGAAATCCATTACTTTAAGGAAATGACTTTCTTGATGACTCGCACACCATCTCTTATTTTACTTTCAGTTTATTGTAGCTTTTATTTATAATTTAGTAAGTTCTGCAAGTATCTGCTACTTTATTTATAGTGGAATGTGTATTGCCTTTCAACTGTGTTGCCAAACTGGGGTTGTTTAATACCCTGAAATACCTTGATTTTTGTCATGTAATGGTGCATGATTAAGACTAGATGTTGTTACAGTCCCTTTCCATCTTCAAAATCTCTGAATCTGTCTGGTTTTTGTGTTTCAGTTATTTTATGATGCTGCTGATCATGAATACATTTCTGCTTACAGCACTCTAACACACCTGTTTGTAATAATGCAACATGCAGTACTGCAAACTTAAAATTTTGTAAGTCCTATTGAACTGCCTGGCTTTTAAATATATGGTAATTGTGCATAAAATACTACATAGCCTGGATGTGACTGGAAAGAGATCTGATTAAAGCTTTCTTTAACAATCATTCTCAAAAGATAATGTGTATTAAATGTGCAATATTTTATTCTCTCATACCTCATACAGGAACAAACAATTTGTACATTTCCATTTACTTTTTCCCTGGCCGTATTGCCATGACATACAGTAGAAATAATTTTTGCCAGGAACACTTGTTGTGAGATTAATTTTGAAGTGGCTTTTCATTTCCCTGTTTTGTTTGAGGATGAATCCCAGAATCACAATGTGTTTTCAAGAAGTGTCCATCCTGTCTCCTTTTAGTTGTGTAACATTGCCAGTGACTGGAAGGGAAATTTAAATAGCTGTTCACCCTTCTGACTTATAAGGGTATTATGCTTAGTGCGTAATTAGCAAAACCCTGTAAGATAGGAGATGTTTAGAGGTGCAAGGTATGTATGCAATTTTGTTTCCTGCATTTTCAGATGTCACTGACCTCAAGAATTTTTGAATCATTCTAGTAAAGAAATGTCAGTTCTCGGGTGGGTTCCTTTGAATGCATTAGTGCAAACCAGTTCTTGAAGGGATAATTGCCTCAAGCAACAAATCCCACCTAAATAGAATTTGATTTTTTTTTTTTTTCTGAACTGACCTGCCTAATTACTTTTTTTCTTACAAGTCAAACCAATTCCTCTCTGCTTGTGACACAGTGAAGGTTCTGAGATCAAGTCAACCAACCAGTCAGAAAGGCCCACTTCTTCCAGCAGGCAAGAACTGGATGCTCTTTCTGACTGGAATTCAGGAAACAATGAGTGTTTATAATTCTTCAAAGAAGGGGCAGGGCAACTCAAGAGGAATACAAGGATGTTGTGAGGTAATGCAGAGAGAAAATTACAAGGGCCAAAACCCCACTAGAACAAGAATCTGGCTACTGCTGTAAAAGACAACAAAAATGTTTCTGTAAATATATCAGCAGCAAAAGGAGGTCTAAAGAGAATCTCCATCCTTTATTGGATGTGGTGGGAAACATAGTGACAAAGGCTGAGGAACAATGGCTAAGGCCTTCTTTGCCTTAGCCTTTAATTAAGAAGACAGAGACAGGGAGCAGAATGGAGCCCTCATAATCCAAAGGGAAATGCCAGCATGTGCCCAGGTGGCCAAAAAGGCCAATGGCATCCTGGCCTGTATCAGAAATAGGGTGGCCAGCAGGACCAGGGCACTTACCATGGGCCTGTACTCGGCAGTGATAAGGCTACACCTGGAATCTTGTGTTTCAGTTTTGGGCCCCTCAATACAAGAAAGACACTGAGGTACTGCAGTGAAGGGCAACACATCTGGTGAAGGGTCTGAGGAGTGGCTCCATCAGCCAGGTGGGGGTTGCTCTCTTCTCCAAAAGAACAAGTGATAGGACAAGAGAACATAGCCTCAAGTGGTGCCAAGGAAGGTTTAGCTAAGATACTAGGAACAATTTCTTCATGGAAAGGGTTAGCGAGCATTGGCACAGGTTGCCCAGGGAAGTAGTTGAATCACCATCCCTACAAGTCATTGAGAGATGCGTAGATGGGGCACTTGGGGACATGGTTTAGTGGTGAACTTGGCAGTACTGGGTTAACCATTGGACTCAATGGTCCTAAAGGTCTTTTCCAGCCTAAACAATTCTTTAAGTCTGTGGTTCATTGTTAGCACTTACTGTGTTTGACTAGGAATGAACACACGTGCTTTTGGCAAGCCAAGCCTGGACCAAAGGCTGCACACAGATTTGGATCTTAGGCTATGCACTACTGAGGCTGGTACCTTTCATAGGCTGTGTCCTTGTGCTGAAGAGGTGGCCACAGCAATCTTTTGGCTTTTATGGAAATTCACTACTGTTTGCAGGCAGGTTGCCAGTGTAGGTCATTCTGTTGAAGTGAATTGCCAATAACAGCACCCTTGTTAGAATTTGCAGTGAATTGGTTTATTCTAGTCAGTTATCTGCATAATCAGGGTGGAAATGAGAGTAATAAATATACTTAAGTGTTTGGAAATGGCTTTCTTCCTGGTGATTTTTCAGTGGGTGAAAATTACGATTAATTGTAAAGGAGGAGAACTGACCTTAAAAACTCCATTACAATTGACCTTAGAGCCAACAATCTTTCAGTTACTGAGAAACATTTGCTAAAACTTAATTGAAAAGATCACTGAAACCTGACCCATGTTATAACAATATTGATATTGGTCTTTGCTCATGATTCCTCTTCATTTATACAGATGTGTTAAAACCAGAACAATGTCTATCACTTCCGTAATGGAAGTGATGTGAAACCAAGAGGCAAAATTTGTGAGTGTTAGTATTTACCATTTCTTTTTCCAGTGTTTTGTTTCCTTATTTCACTTTCCTAAAAAACTCAGAGTGGCATGTTGGTTTAGAGGTACAAAACACACATAATGAACCTCTTTTCTGTTACGTCAAATCTGCAGGAAGTCCTGCTTATGCAGTTTAGAATTTTTAAGTGTTTTACTACATATTTTCTTTTTTTATCAGACAAAAAGACATCAAATTAGCCTTTGAGCAGTTCAAAATCTTGAAAGCTTATTCATCATACAACAATTCAAATTAAGCATAATCTCCTCTTGATGTTTGTAATCTTTTTTATTGTTTGGATCTCCACTAAACTGTGTTCTATGTATCATTTCTTTCTTTCACAAGTACTGAAAACCTCTTGAAAGGTTTCTCATGTAAAAAGTTTCCCCGCAGTGAGGAATTTATGGAACAGGATTCAACTTAAAACATAATTTAAAATTTAAGTCTATATCCACTTTAGTTCCATTAAAGCTTAGTCTGGCTGTGTATTTTGATGCTTTTAGGTGCCTGCAGTGTAGGTAAATGTTATTTCAAACAATGTCAACTTGTCTTCTCCCATGGCAAAATAAAGGGCAGTGAGTGCTCTTGTCATACAAGTGAACTAAGAATAGCTGAAAACTAGGAGATAAGTTTTCAAACCTTATATCCAAAAATCAGAACTGTACTGGGAGAGCCAGTAAGGTTTGTGTTGTCCTGTTCTGGTTGAACAAAATGCTTTCCTCACTACTGTGGGTTTCTTTCATTGTCTGAGAAGGCTTTTTCGTAATTTCATCCCCTGAAAAGTATTTTTAAACCATACCTTATTCTAGGTTGTAACATTTTAAGGAGCTGCAGCTGCTGAAACAACTAAGACCTGCTGCTGTGCAAGCGCTTTAAGCTTGTTGACTGCAGGAAAAAATGGACTGCAAGCCAAGCTTCCTGCCGAGTCTCCCAAGCTCCACCCTGTAGGGGTTTTTCTCTGCAGTCATTTCACTGAAAACACACAGAAATCAGGAAGCCTTGTTAAAACTGATGTGGTGACCTTTGCTTGGGATATGATGTAGGAGTCATGGACCATTTGGCGTGACAAGAGTTCACACCTTTTAGTGGCCTATTAACAGAGACTCTTAAATCCCTGGTTACCAGTGATAGTTAAGGATGAATATTCATTCTGTTTATAACAGTATCAGCTCTGTGTTTCAAAGAGTTGATACGTCTTTCCTTGATAAATTTTTCTAGCTTACTCCCGTTTGCATTTTTGTGACATACACATTGTGTATGTTTATCTGCCTGTGTAGAAACACACCCATGCAAACATGCAGGTGTCTCTATATAGGGCACACATACACAGCCCCAAATCCAGCAGCATTTATTCATAAGAATTCATGTCGTGGTTAACAGATGCTCCTTTGGAGGAAATAGTAATGCATAATAATATGTAATGTATAAAGGTATTCCACTGATAGTACAGATACTCAGTTGCTTCCAGAGTAAATCATAACTACTATTTAATAGTGAACAACAACAGTTAAGGACAGGAAATTAAAAAGAAGGCAAAAGATACTTGAAAATATTGGAAAGATATGTATGAAGAGGTTGCTAGTTGCCGATTATGCTGGAATCTGGACAGGCCAACTGGTTGCACTCCCAAGCTTGGGGACATGGCAGTGAACTCTTCTGTTTCTGCAGTATTTAAGGTTACAGAAAAGCACTTCAAATGTATTTTTTTTCCTTTGAGTCCCTTATTAAATTATTCATATACTTTCACTTTTGCTTAATGGATCTGTGAAAGTGCAGTGTTTCTAAACTTAAACTTAAAATAAGTTCAAGAAATTAACTTAATTTCTTAAACTTGTTCTTTGAGATGGACAGGAAAGGTGGTTTGGGGCTCACATATATGGGAATAAACATGAGCTTTAGAGTGCAATATATGGCATACAAACTAATCTAAGTCCTAGTACAAACTCTTCTAGAGTGTAGATAAAGATTCCCAAACTAGCCCTAGAGGCACTTGCTCTTCTAATAATTTTATGGATTTGCAGAAACCTGAAGGAGAGTCGTCAATAAGTCAGTGTCCGAGAGCCTTAGCTCTGAAAGTGTAGCTGAGAGGGCTGGCCAGATCCTTGCCTGAGGCTCATCACTTGTCTCTGGAGCCATCAAGAGCTCAGCTGGAGGAAGCAGGTGCTTGTTGTCAGCAGGACTGTAAAAAGATGAGGGGTTTGGTGTCCCAGCCTGCCAGGAGTAGCAACAGGATCTTATTTGGATTAGTGAGCCTGATGGGTCCTTTCTGACTCCATATATTCAATGATTCTACTTTATGAAGGCTGAAAGCATAATTGAATGGAGAGGCGTGGCGGAAGCCCTTCTGCCTGGCGGAGGGAAGGCACTGTAAGTGGGGGTGTTACAGTTCTGTAAAGCCATTGAGTTATTCTTCCTTGTTATCCACAAGATATTCTTTCTCATTATCTGTTAGACCTTAGTTTTAGATGACATGGTTTTGGGCACTACTGCCAGACAGTGCTGTGGATCAGGAGGTACAGAACGGGCAAAACATTCAATAGACTCTTTGTTTGCCCTAGTACACAATCTTGATGATCTGTGTTCCAGAAGTGGCAAATGGTCTCCCCCTGCTGTTGTTCTCTCTGTTGTGACTTAAGGTGCCTATTCCACTTGCCACTTCTCTGCTGCCAACAATTGTCAGCAAGCTGGGAGAAGAAACTGGGAACTGTTCATAGCAAGGCACTTCACTGATTTTGACCATGCTTGAGAAGAGATGATCTTGCTGTGGGACTTGGCACTGGGTTTACACAGCTAGGCTGCTTTGTCTGTTTCTAGAAGTAGCAAGAGAAACACACGCAATGTGCTCAGTTGGTATAGCGAGGGAGGAGGCTGGAATGTCAAGTTAAGCTGCTCAGTCTGCTAACTGTTTCCAGCTGCTGAGGAACAAGAAGATAGCGTTAATAACTCTCTGTAAGTTTAAGCTCAGCTTCTTCAGTCCCTGAACTTTGGCGGTGAAACACATAGCTTATCCTCTAACATGCTTTTTCTTCCCTCAGATTTCCCATGGGGCAAGCACAGGCTTTTTTTAAAAAGTGTGTATTTTCCTGACTGCTGCCAAACCATGATGTTCTCACTGGTGAGCAGAACCAGAGATAGGAGGGATACATGTAAGGCATTAATAACCCTAACAGCTAGCATTATTACATTTTCTGTTTAGTGGGATGTCTTGTTTGGGACTTTGAGCCCAAAGAAAAATGTGGAGAATCCAGAGCATAATCAGCAAGGGACACTCTCAAGAGCAAACTTAATCAGGAGGAGACTGGAATATGAAAATGACAATAACAGGAAACATTTGTTCTTTATGGTTGTGCTGGGCATTGCAAGAAATAATGGGACCACATTGTAGGACAAGAGATTTCTCTAGGCTGAGGTGAAAAAAGTAACCACTAAGAGAGCTTAGTGATGGATTAGGTTGCCTGGGAAAGGTGTGACTGCCTCACTGGAGGCTGATAAGAAGAGGTGAGACAAAACTGTCATGAATGGCTTGTGTCTAGTGGTCTTCCCTGAGGAGGTTAGTCTTGGGTAAGCTCCCAGACCTTTTTTTTTGTGATTCTCTGAGTATGCAAGAGGTCCTGTGTTCTAATGTCTACCGGGAGCAAGGCAGCAGACAAGCTGCCAGACCAGTAAAAGTAGGTGAGAGGACTGATGCATTCCTAGCCTGTGGGAGAGATGGGAGCAGGGAGTTCTGATGTTGCTGCTGCGGAACACTGCCTGCACACCCTTTGTTTATGCGATCTATTGAACCATGCTGCTGCTACATCTGGGGCAGTAACTCAACAGCCTTCAGCAGAGAGAGAGATGAGGGTATGAAGGGCAATGACAAGAAGCAAATGAGCCATCCTTTATCCTTTGCGGATTCCTCTGTACCCACAGGACAAAGACACCACAAGTAATCAAATAAATGCAAAGCTAATTGTTACAATATTTACCAACTCTCTGTCTCATGTCCCCAGTTGGTATGGTTCCCTCTCAGGAATCTACTGAAAGATTAAAAAATCCCCAACCAAATAAACAACACACTAATTCCACTGATTTTGCTAGTGAAAGCCTCTGTAATTTATATTACTCAGACGAACTTCTGTTAATTTCCTCCATAAACTGGAATTTTTCAGACTTTGCAAAGTTTCATAATGCAAATGCTTTTTTCACTGCTCTATTCTGCTTGATATTGAGCCCATCTGAAAAAAAAAAAAACTCTGACAATTTCTTATTACTTGATGGGGAAGAGGAGAAGTGGTAGGAAAGGTAATGATAAACCTGAGAATCTGCTTATTTAAAGCTTGTTCGCATGCAGAAATGCATGGCAAAGTTTAACGGGTGAAGGTGTCTTGTGTGAAGGTGGATTAAGGTGTGTTGCAGAACCTCTGAATGCACTCGGAGACCTCCCCCAAACTCTCTTTGGTAAGTCTGTGGTAAGGGAGAAAATACTCCTAAGTCTGTGAAGTGAGCCTTTAATACAAAGTGATTGAACATGAGAGCAGAGTAACAAAATATAGATGGGATTGTAGTGGTTCCCTAAATAGAAGGATGTGTGAAGACATAATTTGTCAGGTTTTTTGCCTAATGTAAACCATCCTCGGTGCCCTAACGTGTCTAAGGCTCTGGACTTTCCTGGGATGTGGGTAATTCTGGGGAATTGTGCAAGATGGAAAAGTGCAAGATGGATGCCCCTGACGTAACAAACTCGAGTACTTTAATGGCTGAGTCAGTTGTGAATGAACTGCAGCATAAGTGTGCTGCCCTAGTCCCTCCCTACCTTCTGAGGTGGTCTTGGAGGATTGTTTTGAGCTTTAGGCCAGTGGCTCATCTCAAGCTTTCTCGGATAAGCCATGCAGTATTACTGGCATGATATGATTGTCAGTGTATCTTAAAACAAGTGTATCTATGATGCAGGCTGTCTTTTTTGAGGTAGACATAGGTTTAAGCACTCTGGAGATTACTGTGGGAAGATGGGTTTTAGCCATTTCTGGGGATCTTTGAACATCGAAAGTTTGTTGTAGGGTTTTGTCTTTGGAAACAATAAGAACTTAATGACAATTATACTGGAAGCTTTTGTCAACATAGTGTTGGTGGCTGTAAGTATTTGAAAACATTGAGCTGAATAGACTGGGATGAAATCACAAGGTTTTAATAGCATCCGGTTCTTTTTATTTGCCTTTTTGTTCCCTCTATTGAATCATGAAATGTACCTCGGTTGTGGCTTTGAACATTTATTTATCAGTATGAAGTTCAGTGATATTTACGTAATTATTTCAAACAGAAGGAAATAAAAGCTTCCTGTTAATGTGTGAACCTAGAGGTCATAATTTTGAGCAAATTAAACCTAGTGTCAATGAGAAGTTGCTGGTTGGTGTCATGCGCATGCATTGCAAGTTGCTTGAGAGGAGCCGAGTGCTGTTGCATAAGATGTTTCCAACTTAGTGTTCCTGCAAATTTCCAAGAGCAATATGCATCTGGCTCTTTCCCTTTCCTGTGTAATGGTTAGACCTACCTAAGATCAAGACTGCTATTACATGTTTGTTGATTAAAGAAAGGCTTAAAGCTTTTGTAGATCAGAGCATACATGTTTCTGTCTTCCTCGTTTAGCTGTCTGCCCTCTCAAGTCTCTAAGGCAGCATTATGGCTTCTTTCAAACTTTCCTAAGCTTGTGTGGAGTGAGTGTGAGGCTCAGAAAGTCGAGAAGTTGCTCTCCTGGGAGTGTGGGTAGTGCCAGCTCCATAGAATTTTAACTGAAGATGAGGGATTTTCCTTACCCTTTGGTTCTTGGAGCTGAGCAGAAGCAGACATACTGTGAAGGTGATCCTATAGCAACAGAAATGCAGCTTCAGTGGGTGAGGCTGAGTTTGGAGTTCTTCATGCCAGTGGACTCAGCAGTTATACCCTCGTCATGATGGTTGGCTCACTATCTAGAACCTCTTTTTAGTAGCCAAGTATCTTGCTGTACCCTTGACTCCTTCCCAGGCCATGGGATGTTTCTCAAAGCATGGAGAAAGGTATACCATCCATAGCTGTCATACCATTTCCTGGAATAGCTGTTATATTTTGTATCTTTATTGATTTTTCAAGGGAATGATTTGTGTTCAAGCCTTCTATTATTGGCATCAGAAGGCTGGTTTACTTTGTCTATTAGTCTTAACAGATCTTGTGTTCCGTTGGAAGTCAAAGAACATGTTGGCTTAGCTCTCAGATCATATGAGCCCTTTATTGTGTGATCAGCTCTCGAAGGATTAAAACAAAGTTCTAAAAAAAAAAAATCATAAGTAAATTTACCCCTTCACCCAACCCCCTCCCCCTGCAAGGAGATAACCTTTGTCAATATATTTATAGTCCCCTGCTGAAAACAAGTTCTTCACTTTGGGGTTTGGGTATTGTCTAAATATTGTCGGGAAAATTCACCCAGATTTTAGTTCTCCTGACTGTTCAAAAAAACCCCTATTCCTACTGTACTAAATTTAAGAATGTTTGCTTTGTAGAGTGAATTGCAGGTTTTACTTCTCTTTACCTAATCCTTTGACAGATGAGCCATTAGCACATGCACAACATTGTTTTTTCAGACTCAATTATCAAGGTAACATTAATATCTGCTTTTATGCTAGTGCTTTGGAATTTGAAACATCCTAGCAGGAATGTGAGGTTCAGCAAATGGATAATTCACGTATCTACTGCTAACAGTGGGCTCAGTGAAAAATAGCAGCAATCTTGGAATTTTTCCTAGAGTTTTTCAGTAAACTTTGAACTGATTTTTGATCAGGAAAAATACCTAGAAACAGTCTTGTCTTTTGAAGAGAATGAAGTGAAAATGAAAGTAGCTAGACCAAAAGATTTTTTCTGCTGGAATTGCTATCATGATGCCGCCCTATCAGCCAGGTTTGCTTATGCTGGTATTAGCCATTGACTGGGCTTCCTGGTGGGGCTATATATCCCATGGTGGACCACAGTCCCGCAGCTTGCTTTTTTGTTTTCCTTGTTAGCTTAACTCATGGCGTGGGTGGGTTGTGGGAACATCCACTCTGTCTACTCCTGAAGTCTTTATGTAGTACAACTTGCATTTAAAGAGCAGCAAAAAACCTAGCACAGGAAATTACTGTACTTACACAGGTGTCCCCTGCGTAGGAGATGGATAGGTTTTTTTTATCTGGTATTGCAGGAATGTGAACTTGCATTCAAGATTTCTGTGTATGTAAACTCTTGTTGCTTGTTACATGCACCTGTGTAGGTTTAAGCTGCAGAGGTTGTGCTGACAGGCTGTTTAGGAAATCTCACACTAGTTTGTCCACTAGGATAATGGCAATGGGAGGAAAACTTTGCAATGGGCAGGCAGCTGGATGTTTATCATCATCATCAGTAGTCCTCTGCTCTCTTGAGAAGATTTGAAAAGTCCTAAGGTGCTCTTCAGAAACCAAGCAATGGCATTCAGTTCAGACAGTTGTTTCCAGCAGATGTGATTGCAAGGCTGAGTGTTGAAAACATGGTCATTCCAGTCTATGAGGCTGGCAGATGTTGTGGAATGGGTTGTTAAGGTTGTTCTTTGGGGAGCAACTGAAGATGTGTTAGAGTCTGGATAAGATATTCAACCAGATTCTCATGACAGAAGGTAATAATGCAATATGAATGCAGGCAAAGCCCTCTACAACAGACTGGAATTGTGGCAGCTGTCCTGTGTCTGCTGTAGCACAAATTACGTATTGCATGCCTTGTTTCCAGATCTGATATTTTTGAACTAGTACAGGTGTTTAACAAAAATTTTAGGAGACAAGAGGCTGTGAATTGCAATTTAAATATGGAGTAGCCAATACCAGCATTTTTTTAAATCAGAGAATAGTCAGAGCAGTAGCAAAAATGCTTTCAGGGCTCTTGCATGGAAGAAGTTTTCCATTTTTATTTTCTTGACTTTAAGATCCTTGACTTTAATCAGAGGGAAAATGATTCCTACTTGATGCTTTGGGTCAGGTGTGATGCTTTTCAAAATACAAAGGTGGCTGGTTTTCCTTCCTGCTTTACATATATTTTAAAGAAGGCTGCAGCAATACACTAAGATGTAGGGCTCCTTTGTCCTTTGGTTTTATTTCCAAGGTTACATGTTCCACCTTCAGCAGCAGGAGGATGCCTGAAGCTCAGAAGAATGTCACAGAGCAGCTGAAGGTCAAGGAAAAGAAGCAAGAGGGGTGGTGTGACAAGATGGTCACATATATATATATAGAAGCAGTAAACAAGATTTATTTATTTATCTATTTATTTAACACTCTGAGCCACCTAACACTTTTCTCATCTAAATCTGGGGCTATAAAATGGTGCTCATTGCAGTAATTCAAATACTGTTTTGTGAGCAACATATGGCATTAAATCATGTATGGCTTACTAAAGCTCAAGAAATGCTTGTAGCTCTCCTCTGCTGACCTCATAGGTAGTGCCACCTCACACTCCTGTCTGTAGAATGCAGTATGAGGAATCAAGAAAACTGTTCTTTAGTTACAATTCTTACTTAATAATAGTTTAAAAAAAGATAATTAAAAGAACATAATCTGTTATGTGTTGTTCCTTTGTAAGTATGTAAAATATATTTATTTGAAGTAAAAATTGGCGACTAGCTGACAAGGGAGTGAGGACTCGACTCCTTTTCATTCTTTCTGTCCCTTAAAAGCTGCTCTTGTAGACATTTTGAATCCTGTTTGCTGCTGTTGTGGGCAAAGCCTCACATGCAGTACATTCATTCTGTGTTATTTAGTAAGTTACAGTAAATCAATGAAAGGCCTCATCATTAATACAGTCTAGCATTTATACTTACAAGAAATACATCAAGTCTGTTCAGGTCACCTTTGAATGCCACTGATTGGTAGAAATCATGGAGTAGGGCAGGAAAAATGCGTGCATTTCTCTTCACTTTTAGAGGACAGAAAAACCTGCAAACTCTTTAAAAATGTGCAAACGTTACCTATATATCAGGTTTGAATATTTAGCTGTCTTAATCTGTGCCTATTGGGCTGTATGTGTGTATATGCATATAATGACTTCGCTGCCAGAAAAATAAGACTGAAAAAAAAAAAAAAAAAAAGATTTTTCCTGTAGAGCATGT